>JABSTQ010010592.1:0-331214 GCA_013358835.2 Ixodes persulcatus | reverse complement strand
CCGGTAGTCCTAGTGGAAAAGAAAGACGGGACTCTTCGGTTCTGTGTGGACTATCGTCGACTGAACGCCGTACCAAAAAAGGACGTCTGCCACGCATCGACGACGTCGACTTTTCGTCGATGGACCTGAAGAGGTGGTACTGGCACAATGAGGTCGACGAACGGGGTCGTGAAAAGACTGCCTTCGTCCCGCCGGACGGACTGTATACAAATTTAAAGTGATGCCGTTCGGACTGTGCACAGCACCGGCGACGTTCTAGCGCGTAATGGACACCGTTCTTTTTGGCTTGAAATGGCAAAGCTGTCTCGTCTATCTCAACAACGTCGTGGTATTTGCAAACGACTTCGACGAGCACCCGAGACGTTTGCAAGCCGTGCTTCAAGCTATCCAGAACGCTGGACCGACAATAAAGCCGTCAAAATGTCGGTTTGCTTACGGCAAGCTCAAATTCATGAGCCATGTCGTGAGTGCCAAGGGTGTGAACCCTGAAACTGCAAAGACATCCACTGTCGCCGAATTTCCGAAGCCATCGGACAAGATAGCCGTACGGAGGTTTCTTGGGCTATGCGCTTACTACAGACGTTTCGTTCGCGATTTTGCCAAGATAGCTGCGATTTTGCCAAGATAGCAAGCGTCAGCGCTCACGCATCTGACGAAGGACTACGTGAACTTCCATTGGGGGGAGGAGCAAAAACAGGCGTTCAACGAACTGAAGGAAAGACTCCAGTCGCCCCCTATCTTTGGACACTTCGATCCACCAGCGGAAACGGAAGTACACACCGACGCCAGCAACGCCGGACTTGGCGATGTACTCGTTCAAAGACAAGACGGAGCAGAGAAGGTGATCGCTTACGCAAGCCGGGCACTGTCCAAGGCAGAGAGAAATTACTCAACGATCGACAAGGAATGTCTCGCTGTCGTCTGGGCGTTAGCCAAGTTACGCCCGTACGTGTACGGGATCTCGTTCCGCGTTGTCACAGACCATCACGCTCTCTGCTGGCTCGCCAACCTAATGGACCCGTCAGGACGCCTCGCTCGCTGGAGTCTTCGACTGCAAGAATTCGACGTTACCATTGTGCATAAGTCTCGCCGCAAGCATAACGACGCCGACTGTTTGTTTAGAGCCGCAGTCTAATCTCCTCCGGACAGCACTGACGACGACGATGACGCCCGTTTTTTCAGCGCAGTCACAAGTACCAACATGGGAGCACTTTGACGAGCCGACCCGGAACTTCGCGCCGTGATGGACCACCTCGAAGGTCAAGGAAGTTCCGTTCCGCGAGTCTTGACCCGACACTTGTCATGCTTCGTTCTGCGGCGAGGCGTGCTCTTCAAGAAGACCTTCGGAACCAGCAACCCTGCCTGGCTGCTGGTTGCTCCTGCAAGCCTGCGAGAAGAAATCTTTCAAGCATGCCAAGACGACCCGACGGCTGGACACCTTGGCTACAGCAGGAGGCTCGCCCGGATTCATGACAAGTACTATTGGCCGAGACTCCCGAAAATCGTCCATCGTTACACCAGGTCGTGCCATGAGTGCCAACGACGTAAGAAGCCTCGAACGAAGCCAGCAGGACTCCTGCAGCCGATATTTGCACCGACCACGCCCTTCCAGCCAGTCGGAATGATTTATTTGGGCCGTTCCCTACATCGACGCAAGGAAACTGGTGGATTATCGTCGCGACCGATTATCTTTCATGATACGCCGAGACGAAAGCCCTTCCATCAAGAACAGCGGTTTAAGTCGCCAAGTTTTTCGTCGGGTGCATTCTCCTTCGATACGGCGCACCTGAATTGCTGATCACAGATCGAGGGTCATCGTTCATGACTGAGCTGGCGCAAGAAATTCTTCGTCTCAGTAGCACCAGCCACCGTCGAACCACTGTGGACCATCCACCGACAAATGGACTAACGGAACGACTAAACAAAACTATCGCCGACATGATCTCCATGTATGTCGACGTAGAGCACAAGATGTGGGACGAGGCACTACCCTACGTCACGTTTGCTTACAACACGGCGGTGCAGGATACCACAGGATTAACACCGTTTCAGCTGGTGTATCGCAGAAAAGTAACGACCGGTGCTCGACGCGATGCTGCCCCACAAACCAGCTGACGATAAGAAGAGTGGTTGTTTGGGCGAGTTGGTTCGACATCTTATACAATCTTTTGCGCAGCAAGGACGAGGACAATTGAAGAGAACAAGAGACAACAAGGCGCAACTTTCAACTGAATTTTATTGAATATGTGTTCCGGTGTTTATGGTCTCAACCATCGTCACAATGACAACAAACAAAACGACAAAAGCAAAGGAAAACGACCATCACAGAGCATAATTGAAAAATAACACTATCTCATTCTCAGGAAAAACAATTCCTTCTCCGATAACGCAATCGACGGCATACCAACACACGTGTCTCCTAAATAATTCATGTGCTCGGCTTCTACGATTTCGCGTGTTAACGCTGACTTGCATTTCCCAATTTTTACGCATCTATCCAACAGTGGGGTACAACCGCATGTCCCGCAGTGCAAATCAAGAAAGCCACCGTTTTTTTTTTTTTTTTGTGATCTCGATGAGCGCGGTGTGCTCATTAAGATCATAACCTCACGCTGGAGAATCTACAGGCACAGAACGCCCTAGGCGCCGACTATGGGGGAGCTCGGAAGCCCCCCTCTCCCGGGCTGCTGGGAAAAGCAAGCACCATCGCCTCCGGAATTTTTGGGTGAACCTCATTAACCTCATCTGTGCGCTGGTGCCCAGTGTATAAATAAAAAATTATCTGTGCGCCCTGGTGCCCACACATATCGATAGCTGGCGCTCAGTGGATAAATAAGAATTTATCCAGTCTGGTCACTACCAGAGCTGGTAAGTGGAAAAATTTGTCTAAGTATTCACACAGTCCGGTTCGAAGAACCTACGTAGTATTAGCGAATACGATAAAGGCTAGTGCTGGAAATTCCTTCGAAAGCCCGTGGAAGTATTTGCGAAAGACGAGAGTGGCACCTAGCACTATAGCGTAGATGCAGCCTACGGACGTCGACGATATAATCCGTTTTGTAAGCCCCATTTCGTTTTCCCAAACGTTGAAACAATTCATTACAGTAGTGCGCTTCAACCACAGAATTCACTGATCACAACTGAAGTGACAGCTAAATTAAGGGTCATAAAAGCAGACATTTGTTTAGGTATCATGCCATCAGCATGCTTATCCTACGTTATCCAGGGGATTACACACGTTTGAACGTCTCTTTCAAGAGACGTCCCGAACGTTTCCCGGGGGGAGGGATTTTCCGCCTATTCGGAACGCAACACTGTTAGCGCGAACAAGCAATCACCGGTTTTTCTTTGAGGAATCAAAGGATCTCAGCAAAGTTTTAATCGCTGCGGAAAAAGCTTATTCGGGTCTATAATGCAGGTGATAAAATTATGTACTCGCTAATACTCTTTCGAAGTAAATGAGAAAAAAAACGCTAATGTCGTGCTCACGCTACCAGTGTCGCGGTGTTTACTGTGGCGTCCCGCCCGAAAATGCACGTCTCGGGCAAAGCATTTGGCAAACAAAGTATGATAAATAATATGTGCAAAAGAAGAAATAAAGAGTACCGTAAAGAGTTAGCCAAACTAGGGTGCCTTCGTGTGCGCTTTGCTTAGGGTGGTGGCATCTGGCCATTTTGTCCCACACGTTTATTTTTTATTTTTTATTCAGAAGCGCGTGAAAGAGCGTGTCCCTGCACTCGTTTGTGGCGCTGACTGTGCTATGGCGACATTTTGTTTTCGTCGATTTATTTGTATTTTCCCCGCGAGCGAGTGCTGTCGGCACCGGGCACTACAAAAGGGGACATCACCCTAAACAGAAGGACATTGAGGCACCCTAATCCAAACAATACTATAGACCTTTCCTTTAACGGCGCCGCCATCTTGAGAATTGCGGGGCCGACGACGCCGCCTAGCGGTTTAGAAAAACAAATACGGGCTAGTTCTGGCAGCACAGCTATCTGGGTAGGCAACGGTGTGGGTATGGGGGGAACTTGGCTAGACTTGGCTATGGTGGGCTGCAATAACTTGGTTGGAGCTTGTCCGGTTGAAACGTAGCTTCCATGGCACTGCCAGCTTCGGGGTGAACGGGGGGGGGGGGGAGCAACTGTCTGAATTTTGAGCGACGGGCTAATCTTCTAGGGGGAGATTGGATGTGTCCGGATTAGACAAACGAGAGTCCGAGCAAGAGGGGACTCACCCTTTCCGTCTTCTGGAACTGTTCGGTAGAATGCGCGATTTACGAGTTGAGGAGGACAGCTAAACAGAAAAAAGTTGGAAAAGCGTTTCATGACTCCTTTAAGCCTTTTCGCCCATAACCTTGGCGGTTGCATACCCTGTGTCAGCGGGCAATCCAAAAATGCACCAGGTCGAGGGTACCTCAGTTACTGGCTGGTTCGAGGTTATGCGAAAAAGGTCTATACTTCGTCTCACCTTAGCATGGACTAACAGCGAATGCTGTGCTAGCGCGAGCGGCCAGCCTTGACTGCCTTGACTGGAGCACTCGCTGCACGAGCGCTCGTGCAGCCGCCGAGGCTTCATTCGAAGCAACTATCTCGCGCTTTTAGCACGAGCGGCTAACAATAGTCCACACTAACCGCTCATTCACACTGGAAGCGGATCCGCGTTCGCAAAGCGGTTGCGAACGCGGTTTTATAAATATCCAGTACAATTGCACGTGCACTCGATGACATCAAGTGCGCGTGCAATTGTACTGGATCTTTATACAACCGCGTTCACAACCGCTTTGCGAACGCGGATCCGCTTCCAGTGTGAATGAGCGGTAGGGTGAGACCAACGAGGTAGAGGGGCTTAGAGTGATAAACCGGAAGTTCAGAAGTGGCACCCCCCCGGTGGCCGCCATGTTTTACGCAAATGTGACCACTCGTCACGTGACCTCTCAAGAGCCGTGACGTCACAGGTAAGATGGCAGCGCCCAGAGCTGGCAGATGCAAGTTTGTTCGGTGCGCGGTAGCCGTGATGTTCCGCTGCTTTCCGACAATTTCGAGCTTTTTCGTGCTCGCTGACGAAGGTATAATGTCAAAATATGAAGGAATGAGACTTTATACTCTTTTTGCGCAAGATCGCTCTGAATCATCTGGATATTAACACCTTTGAGACAGCATCAGCCGTATCGCCGTACCGGTGCTCGGATTCCCGGATGTGTTCGAGGATCGATAGAACTTCAAGTGCTTTCAGCATGAAATTTTCGCATTCTCTTAGCTTTGTTTGAACGTTGGAATGTCTGAGAATCGACGCGAAATGTATGCGTCGCGTTAGGGCCTAGGAGAAGTTGTTTCAGCCCTGCGCCACCATAGCAACTTTTAGCGAGGAAGCTCTTGCGATCTTTAACCTTTTGTGCTAATCGACGATTCTACATTCGACCGTTTTTCTTCATTTTTTTCTGAGTGCGAAGTGTACACTTATTCTCAGCTACGAGGATGACGTTTTATTGAGTGTGGGGATGAATAAATTGTTGCAGGCACCTGCTTCAAAGCTATTCGACTTGCAATAAGAAAAACTGTTTTGGTGTATGCATAGATTAACTGCACCTTTTCCCCCTTGGGATTCATTGCAGCAATACTATTTTTCCATCAAGAAGTGCATTGTATTAGTCGGTCAATTATTTACTTGTTCTAATTACCTAGATAAGATGATTCATATTTGTGTTCATCCCTTGCCTGAAAGAGCAGTCTTGTTGAAAACTGTTGATCATTCCTTTCGATCTCTTCAATAGACTTTTTTTGAAAAGTGTGGGCTGCCTATACTTCGTATCATTGTAACTTGGAAAAGGGCAACCGCCACAGCCCCGAGCCAATCAGAGAGACGGAGCGAAGGTGTGTGACAAATCTGTGCAGACGAGCACTCTGAATGACATGTTGTCATGTGCCTCTCTCCAACGTGCATATTGACTCACCGAGACTGTAGCCTTTGCCGTTTCCCAAATTGTGATGGAACGAATTACAGTAGCTACTACTCTAATTACCCCAGGCTTTCATACTTTGGGCATTTGTTCAACAAGAATGTTATGTCTGCCATCAATGTGAACTCGGCTCAGCACCTATTGGACTCGAATGCTGCATTAGCATTCGACGTGAAGTGGGGCCCATTCGTGTGCTTTACGCCGAAACAAAATGGTGACAGTTGTGTTGCTTGATGGGGTTCTGCAAAGGGTCTATTGTGTCATACGTATAGGAAGTGGCCTGCTATATAACAATGCATCAACACATACTATTAAAGTATATGCTCAGAGGTGTGTTTGTTTTTGCCATTAACAAGTTACAGCAGTGTGCTTTATTGTTATTATCATGTGTGTAGTTTTACGTATCCTCTCTGCAATGCCTACGAAGGCCCCTGGAGAGAATAAATTAATAAATAGCATTTTCACATCACTGGAGTTGGTATTCGGATGTGCCACAGGTTCACGAGAAGTGGAACGAGTGCAGCCCCATGCAAAAAGTCTGCCAGTCTGGTATGTCCCATTGAAGGGTCAGAGATTCGAGTGTCCTCAAAAGGACCTGCGCGTGCAGTGAACACAATTCTTGGTGTATAGACTCAAGGCGTAAAGGTAAGCGGAAGTATGTTTATCGGGTTAGTGTATCAAATATGTTTATTTTCACTTGATTACATAATTATTGATTCTTAGTAAATGGTTCCATAACGAGTTCTTTCAGCGACAGTCTCCTGTCGGGCGTTCAGTCGTAGTACCTGTGGACCTTGTGGTCGGATGACGCTCCTGGCACGTCGGTGTTCAGTTTGGTCGAGTAGCAACTTTAACCGACTGATGCCGTCTTGTAATCATATGTCATGTGCGGCCACCGACATCTGATGCACTAAAGCTGCAGGGCTGGCTTCTAATCCGCAAAATTTTCCTGGTAGTTTTCTGTATCTATGCAGCAAGCTCGGGCATGTATCGGTTATGTGGCTGTGCCTTTTGCTGTACCGTCGACTTGATAGCTGGCAACAATGTTTGTTTGCTATCCAAGCCATTTCACTTCCATTTCGTAATGGCGATTTATTCTGCATCCCGCGACCACTGCAACTTGTGCAAGTCTCGTGTGGAAAAGTTAGGTCTGGTGATGCTTGCAGTCCACTTTTGAGAGCAACCAACTGTTCTATTTCTTCAAGTCACTCAGCGGCATTCTCCCTCAAAGTTGGAAATTGTGTGCTTCGTGGCGTGGACACAGATAATTAGTGCCGGCAAATTATTAGGTACTGTCCTTGGGCGACAACCGACACCAGATCAACTGTCCTTGCATTGCCGCTCACCCGCTTTGTCGTGCTTACCTCCCGTCCAGAGGAAGTGGATCACGAGCTTAGGGGTAATGTCGGCACCAGGGACAAAGACCCCCGAAGATAATCCTCAATCTTCCGCGGATGCTCGTCGAGACGTGGTCAAGGGTCGTTCGGCACGAACCCTTGCACGCCAATTCATTGGTACGGGCACCTCCAGTAGACATGGTCGGCCTCATGGAGTGGTTTTCGGTCGGCCATTCGCAGCACCTCCGTTTTCCTCGGTGTACTTTGTTCAACGCGGACCTACACTGGTTCTTCCCAATGTCGGGAATGCTTCGGCGTTGGGGTGTCTCGTTGAATTGGCATTGAATAGTAACAAGTAGCCTGTGGCGGCCGTTGTGACTTTGTGGCATAAGTCGCCCTCAGTTCGTCAGATGCCGCTTCGCTCGAAGAAGTCTCCAGTTGAAATGCCTGTGGAACTTCTTCTGAAACAATCTCGGCAATCAAAATAAAAGCCGGGCAACAGATGGCAGGAACTAGCTTCCTTATCTCCTCCCGGACACCGTTGTGGATGATGTCATGGATGCCTGGGGGGCTGGCGTCGAAGTTGCAGCTGGACGACTCGACTGTCGAGATGCTGGGGAGTGACAGGGTCGGGCCTGCAGTGTACATTCAATGTTTGAAGCCTCACTGATATGAACCCTTCGACTGTTGTCGTGGGGTTGCGGACAAGGCTGCCGAAGGTGTTCTCCCTCACATGAGGGACATGGGATTCTTAGCTTCTTGTCTTTGTATCATCAGAGTTGGCGTGGGTGCTCGATCAGGCGCAAAACATCCTCCACGAAGTTGGTGACGCTCTCGTTGGGGCCGTGACTGAACAGAATCAGGAATTCGGCTCTCTCTCGTCAATGTTGGCTGATGAACGTGCACGTCAGCTCGATCTTGCAAACTTCCCACGACGTTAAGGAGAATTCGTGGTTCTCAAACCAGTGCCTGGCAGTTTCTTCTACGAGAAGTATAGGTTCTGCAAGAGCTGGTTGTCCATCTACCCACTGTGGCGGACCGACACGGTCATATTGCTCAATCCAGCCCTCGACGTATTATGTACCTTGCGTGAAAGGGCATCAGAGTGCAAGGTGCGACGGGCATGCAAACGATGGTGGGAGCGGACGCGGTTTGCTGCTACAGGTTTGTCATTGTTGACTTAGTCAGCTTCGGTTTTTCTGGCAAAAGACCTAATTCCGGTGGTTCTTGCTGGTAGCAGCGACTGGCTTGGAGTTCAAGTTCTTCATGGTGTATTTCTGAGGTTCGTCCTTGTGGTACTCGCTCGTCTTGCGGTTTTTCTGCCGGGCTCGGGATAGAACTTGGTTCAAGGCTCGCCGGGGGTTTAAGACGCGGGATAACGTGCCACCCGTGTCTTGTTATCGGGCAACTCGGCTGAGGAGCCGCCAGGGTCCACACAGAGTGAAGGGCTATGGGTAAAGTGCGCAGCAACTCCACCAGAACATACAATGACAGCTGAGCATAGCCTGGAACTTTCCAGAATAGTAAATATTGATAGAAAATAGGACTGGAGCAAGCACCCGTGACAATATAACAAAACAGACAGAAGAAAGTCTACCCTGACCACTAAAGAAGCTGCATTGCTTTAGTGGCATTCTGTCCGAATAAATCCTCTCCTTCGGGGTTTGGCTACTGCTGTGGACGAGCTGAACTGAAATCGATGTGGGACCACTTTTCTGGTAATGAACCGCTGCAGACTGCCGTCGCAAAGCGGCGTGAGCGGGTAAACTGGGTAGGTAACACGCGCGATGAAATGTCCCTACAGCTTGAAATTCGCGTAACGAATGTTGATGAAACTTTGGTGTCAACGAAACGTGCGACAGACCAGCGGAATCAATATCAACTGCAACACCTGTGCTCCGTGAAAGTGCACGTCTACGCCAGAACAATTTAGTAGGCAGCACAGCATCACCTAAAGCACGGCACAGGAACTACCAGCTTGAAGGTAGTTCTTCGGCGCGCCGCACACCTGTGCTCCGTGAAAGTGCACGTCTACGCCGGAACAATTTGGGAAGCAGCACAATATCATTTAGCACGGCACGGGAACTACAAGCGTCAAGGCAGCTCTCCCGTGCGCGCACCGCACAACCAAAGTGAGCCTTCGATTATTTGAACGAAGCGGCACCACGACCGCACACTGCCAAGCACGACTCACGCAATTTCCGTCGCTAAACTGTGTATCCAAATATATTGCACACGCTTCACTGCAGCTCTCGAAGGTTCCGATGGTCAACGAGAGCACAAAAACGTCGCCTTAAAATTTATCCTAGCGGTGTCCGAATAAATCCGAGGTCCGAGCAACGTAGGGCCGTTTGTCTCCTTCGTGGCAATATCCCCGCCGGTCACCAGCGAAATGCACACCGTTCCTCCGTATTTTCACGTTATACCCACGTCAGACACCACGCTGAACTCTGAAGTCGATTTCGACCGGCCTCATACGAGGGCTTTCGCGACTGAAATCAACTCGCCGACACGAACGACAACGAACAAAGCATCCGACAAGCCAAAGCAGCGGCTGGCCCAGCTGGGGCCAGCCGCTGCCTGGGCGCTGCCATTTGTCCTGTGACGTCACGTATTTGGTTTGGTCACGTGACGAGTGGTCAGATGTGCGTACAATGGCAGCGGCCTTATGGGGGTCACTTTCGAGTGCAGACCGGAACCCCGGTTTATCGCTCTAAGCCCCTCTACCTCGTTGGGTGAGACGAAGTATAAACAATCGAACCCGTGCGGAACGCCATGCCAGCCAAGCGCTACCGCTGCCTGCGCTCCGCACTCCTGCAGCAGGCCTGATACACGTTGCGCCCTCTAGCGGCCGCCGATCCGGTCATCGCTGAAAAAGCTTACCCTCCGCCCGCGCTCGCCACTCTGCCAAGTGTTCTAGTACACTAAGCATTACAAACGAGGCGTTAGCGACATCCACCAGGTGCTCCTTGCTAATCGTTTAATTCGTTTTAAAATTCCTTTTTGTGTCTTTTTTAACAAGATATAGGTGTGTCTGATGTGATATTGCTCCTTTGAACACATATAGACAAAAAAAAAAAAAGCGCCGAAATTTCGTTCTAGTATTTCTTTAAACCTGGTTCACACGGGCCCGTTTTCTTGCGTTATGTTACGAAACGTCACCGGTAAATCTATGCTTCGTATCAAGCGTGGCTACCAATTCGAGGAGGTATACCTGGCACGCGACATTCGAGACACCAATGTTTCGGTGACTTAGGCGTAACGTAAAAAAACGGTGCTGTGAGAGAATTTGAACCGAGCTCAACGCCTTACGTTACGTTACGACGAACCTTGTGTCCTTGCTTGCCACGGTAACTCACCGTCCTAGCTCGTCGCCACCGAAACATTCGTGTCTCGAATGTAATGTGCCAGGCTATCTTCTTGAATTGGTAGCCACGCTTAATACTAAGCATACATTTCCCGGAGACTTTTCGTAACGTAACGTAAGAAAACGGGTCTGTGTAAACCAGCTTTTAGGGGAGTGATCGGCAAACCGCGGCACGCGAGGCAGTTTCATCCGTCCCTCGGCACGACAACAACAACTCACTCCTCCCCCAAGGCTTCTTCCGTTTCCTGCAACAAATTCGAAGACCACACGGCAGTTTTTACTTCAAATGGGGTCAGACGGGAACCTGCCCATATAATTTGTGTTATCCGACATCCCCATTTTTGAGCAGAAAACGTCTTCATTTCCTTTTTTGCTTTTCTTCGCCTGACCCCTCTCCCCCTCCCCCGCACACACCCACTTCGTGGCATCGCCATCGGCCGCCCCCCCCCCCCCCCCCCTCCCCTCGCCCCGCACACGTACACACGTACACTTCGCGACTTGCTGTCCGGCCCCCTCCGTGTCGGCTTAGTGACGACTTGGCCCGCCGCCGAAAAAAGTTGCCGACCCCTGGCTTGGAACGTGCTCGTCACATGGCTGCAGACAGCAACTCACACGATCTGCTGGCTGTCGTCAAGGCCTTTGCTGTTGTTATCGTTCATTATTTTAAAAAAGGGGTAAGAGACGATTGCGAGGAGGTAGGCCTTGTTGTTTGCGTGGTTGATGTACAAACTGACCACGGACTCACGTACAGCAACTTTCACTGCATAGACCGATACTTCGCGTCACGCCATATGCCGTGTCCTGTGTGGACACCTCTTTCAGTATGGTTTTGTTATCCAGGTGTCACCCTAACGCCACTCGGTTACTTATCCCCCTTCGCCTTCCCCGTTGTGTGCAGGATATCTACGAACGCCTGATCCGAGGCACGAGTAGAGAGGCGCAGTTCTTTGCGGACACTACTCGGAACAGCGTGTCCTGCTGCAAGGAAAATGACGAGGGTTACGTGGCTGGGGACCCCCTAGCGGTGTTGGCCGTCCTAGTGCCGGACGCGGTGACGTCATCGTACGTGGCTCGCGTAGCCGTCGAACTCGCAGGCACCTTCACCAGGGGGCAGATGGTACAAGCCTGGAAGGAGAGCCAGCTGCCAGGCGTCTCAAGGAACGTCACCATCGCCACCAAGTTCTCGGAAAGCGCTCTGACTGAGGCGTTCGAGAAGCTGCTGAAGTGACAGGCACTTTTATGTAGTAAAAAAAAAAAGTAATTCAAAACTACATTCTTTGAGTATGTATATTTTAATGAAAGAATGACCTTTAGCCAACCCTTATTTTTAGGACCTGCAGCGTCTCGAAGTATACACGGTCTTCTTTTCATGCGTGTCTGTGTTTATAGAGCCCTTTCGAAAGCCACGTGGCGATTGACAGGAGAACTGACCCACTGCACATAAAGCCCCGTCATGTTTCAAAAGTAGCGCAAGGTGCGTCGATGCACGAGGCACGTGCAACGGGCAGCTCTTGGGAAGATCATGGCGGCACAGCGCAGCTTTGAGCTAGATTTCAGACGCCATGAATTTCCGAGAAGTGGTGCGCGGCAACTGCCTCGAGCATTTCTGCAACAATGAATGGCGCCACTTTTCCCAGAATAAAGGGGCTTTAATGGCGTAACAACCGACAGAGAGGAACGTGCAAATAGGGCAATCCTGTCGCTTTCACGTGCACTCCTGCTGCACGAGAGCCCGTCCAGCCGAGGCGCAACCGAACGCAGAAATTTCGTGTTCGAGTCCGCCATTGTGCAAAGATTTCACGACTTCCAACAGAGGGCACTTTTGAAAGGAGTCTTTTAGAGTTCCTGTATAGGCTCCTTATAGCCGATTCACACGACGGACCGAATCGCGATTTTCGTCCGCGGACCGTGTACCACGTGACCGGCACGTCACCGATTCCTGCGATCCGCGCCTCGTCCGCGGACTGATAAAGTCGAGCGCCTTTTTCACTCGCGGATTTTTGGCGGGAGATTAACTTGAAAAGCGTTTAGTCTGGCAACGGTACATTGTTCTCTTTTTTCTTTTTTTTCTGGACGATGAAAACAAAAATGGCGCATCGTTGTGTTTTGTGCGTTCGCTGGTTCATTTTGTCGCGCGTTTCTTGATTCCACGTGTGAAAGAAACTGCAGAAACTTGTCTGGCTGACGCGACGCAGGTTCCGGTACTCCTCCGTGTTCGCGTCAAGAAGCTCCCGTTAAAACTCGTCTAGCACGCCGAGATAATTCTTGCACGTCCAATCAGGATTTCACCGAGCAAGACCTCTCTTGTGGCTGTGGTGTACTTGAATGTTGTGCACGAGCGCGGAGTGTGTGAAGGCATCTTCGAACGCCCCTCCGCGAGCCCAGAACTTTGTCGCTTCTACACGGAACCCTTCTCGCGCAGGACCATGCCTGTGTCACTCTCATGAATTTGGGTTAGTAAAGTTTGTGGCGCTTCGCGCGAAGCCTATCACGGTGTTTTGCCTCGGTCTGTACGTAACAGCAGCGTACAATTCATTATCGGGGTAGCAAACGTCGATTTCTCTCTTGGACAACGGTGCCACGGTGCGATATTGGAGTGTTGCGGCACTCTGGGCCGGTTTGCTCATCTTGCGGCCGCGGCTGCGGCTGCGGCCAAGAGGGATTTTTCTGTCACGTGACCAGCTCCATGGGGACAGGAACTACCTAGCGTCCCTGCCTAATGGCGGAGAAATCCGTATCGCTTCGAGCACAAAAACCTAATTTCGCTCGCAGAAACAGACTGCAGGAACTTTCAACTGGAGTCCAATTGACCGCCCCTTTATACTGTAGGAGCGGTTGGTAAAGTTACGGCCAGGGAGGGTAAACATGAGCCAAAATAAAGAAAAAACCACGCGAGATAAAAGCGGTGGCAGTATATTTATATACCTCCGCCAGCGCTGGCGGCTCGCGCTTTCTGCTGTGGTCGAGAGGTTAGAGCGTCGGTACTTCGCGTCGCGGCGTGAAAGTTGCGGGTTCAAATCGCGCTAGCAACTTTTTTTTTGTGTTTATTTTGCGCGCGTCTCACTTTGTAATTGTGATCTGTTTTTACTAATCATCCACTTGCACTACTGCGCCTTACTCTATTTTTACTGTTTGTCCCACCTGTTCAATTGAAACACCGGGAAGAAAAAAAATAAAGATCAAGGCAAGTTAACGCGCTAATCCAATCGTTTCATAATGTTCATTAAAAGAAAACCAAGGTAACATCATCGGTATGGCTTACACACAAACGGAGCCGAAAGAAGCATACTTTCCCCAGCAACTGCAATTTTATGTTTTTAAATATGCAACGCTCTTGCTACGACTCCTTTCAATAACAGGAAAAGCCTATTTAGTACCAATAAAAACTGCAGTTGTGACAATTAAAAAAAAAAAAAAAACTTTCACAAAATAAGCAAAAAGAAAAAAAGACTAGCAGCTCTGGATGCATTGATTGAGCAAAATCCTACAGGCAAGGCAGCAAGTCAAACGTCTGAGAAAGTAGTAAAACCGAAATAAAAGAGATGATACTTTTACTTGCATGGAATGTGATAAAAGGTATCTTTTTACTCTTTACTGTGGCAATCGTTTTGTAATATTAACGCATTACTTGTTGAATTTTAGTTAGAATAGCAGACGATCACAACCGAATTCAAAAATAAATCAGGAGTCGACATCGCAAACCATCTCTCTAACGCAAACACCTAAAAAGAATTTGGATTAACAAATGGAATTAATAGGGAGTTTTCGTAGGCCGCGTTGCCCCCTCCGCTAAAGGTGTATCCACACGACGGACCGGGCCGCGGACCGATTGATCACGTGATGCGCGGCCCGCGGGCCGCCCGGCTGCAATGAGCATCCACACGGCGGACCAAAAGAGCAGATGACAGAGCGAACGGGCCGGTCTAACCCTCGACCTCACAGCTCCGCCAAACGCATGCAGCGAGCTGCTTTGAGGATATTTGTAAGGAGCCAAGATGGAGGTTGAACGAAAGAGACGTTTGGCCGCGGTGGCCCTGGCGTTGACTATTGAGGACGAGGAGGACTTAAATGAACCGAAAAGGGCAATCCCACAGAGCGGGGAAGTGCTCCACGAGCGCGATGAAGTAAAAAGTTGCATCGTCGTACCATGCCGCCATCGTCGCACAACAAAAGGTTCGTCTTCTTCGTCTTCAGCAGTTGGCGCCAAAAGAAAACGATTCCAATCCAAACAACAAAAGTCAGCTTGTTGCCAGACTTAGTGCTGCAATTATGCTAAAAAACGCCGCGGTCCGCCGCCAAGGTCCGGGCAAAAAAAGTCGCTTGGCATTTCTCAGAAGCGCGGGCCGCGGACCGCCGGCGGACCGCGAATACCGGTGACGTAAGATCACGTGATGCACGGCCCGCGGACCAAAACAGGAATTCTGTCCGTCGTGTGGATACACCTTAAGCGTTCCGCAACGAAGAAGCTGCTACTGCGCCTGCGCGCCGATAGCCTTGACTGTGGAGTTCCCGCTATCGTAGCGGGTTGCGGAGGGCCTTGCGGGACGGCGAAAACGATCTACGAAAACTCCCTAATTAGAGAAGTTCGAAAACGGAAACGACAAATTCTAGAGGAATTCAGCAGCACAGTTACCTGGCGAATGACGAGACGGGCATGGAAAGATATTGTCAGCTCTCCTCGGCGTGTACGGCAAATGCAGGAGGCGTGGCGGAAATTGGTAAAGAAAGCCAGAGACATGTATGCGCTCTGCCGAGGCCATGAACAACGAACTGGTGAGTCAGAACTACCCGCCCAATGATTTTATAGAGCTCATAGGGCCTTGTCTACATTCCTAGTGAGAGTGCAGTCAAATACACACAAAAAAAAAGAGAACGCTTCCGGCGCGATTTGAACCCGGGCCTTTCACGCCGCGACGTAAAGTACCGGCGCTTTAACCTCTCGACCACAGCAGAAAGCGGGAACCGCCGGCGCTGGCGCCAGTATATAAATATAATGCCACCGCTTTTATCTCGCGTGTTTTTTTTAAATTTATTTTGGCTCATATTTAGCCTCCTTGGCCGTAACTTTACCTGACGCTCCTACAGTATAAAAGGGCGGTCAATTGGACTCGACTTGAAAGTCCCTGCAGTCAGTTTCTGCGAGCGAAATTAGGTTTTTGTGCTCGAAGCGATACGAATTTCTCCGCCATTAGGCAGGGACGCTAGGTACTTCCTTGTCCCCATGGAGCTGGTCACGTGACAGAAAAATCCCTCTTGGCCGCAGCCGCAGCCGCGGCCGCAAGGTGAGCAAATCGGCCCTGGGGTAGCGAACAGGTTCGGTCCGTCCTCGCTGGCGTCTGCTCGTCGTCTCCCTCGTGTGGTGTGGTGACGGACGATCCGCGGACATGTCGTCACGTGATCAATCCGTCCGCGGATCAGTCCGTCGTGTGAATTGGCCATTACAAGAACCAGAGTTGGGCGTCTGTTTCCACGTGCCGCCGCGCTGCTATTCGCCAAGACCCGATCACGTGAGGAGCCGGATCAAATGCCGTGCAGGAAATTAGACGTTGCACGTGTCCAGGTGTACGTTCCCCCGCTTTTAAGCGCGCCGCGCGCCTCGAACGCGCGGCGCCGCTATTTGCCGAATGCAGTCACGTGGGGAGCAGGATCAACATGCCGTGCAGGAAAGACGGCGCTACGGGGATGAACGCGCAAATCTGGCTCCCGTAGGGAGCCTATACAGGAACTCTAGAGTCTTTGACTCAACAGAGATGCAATATACGTGTACTTAGTTTTTGTTTTTTGTTGTTGATGCTTCTACGGAGGTTCTCCTGCCATCTACGGAGGTGTAGACGGCAGGTGTTTAGTCTACCAGAGTATGGCGACCTTGTTACCCACTATAGTTGAGAAATTTAGCCAGTGAATGAATGACCAAAATGAATGACTGGTATCGCTTTACTGGCACGGAGTGCGATAACAGCCGAATTATTACGTCAAAGTGAAACCGCGTACTCCACTAAAACCGATTTTAAGGATCCAAACAGCTGCTTTTGAGCGGGCTAAAGACTGATAAGGCTTTAGTCAAGGAACGCTGGCGCAGCACCTCTGTGGCGTCACATCGCGGTGGAGCTGCAGTCGATAGATTGTACCGCGAACCGCAGAACCACAATGACGTCACTTCACGGGTGTACGGCTGATGATCAATGTTGTCATCCCTCTAGCAGATATGCTTCGGTTTTGCCGTAGACGACCGAAATCAAACTTTGATCCTTAATATTTATAAAACTACACACACTATCTAAAAAACAGTTGTACCTTGTGATTCAGGGACACTGCCTTACCTGAAAGCAGTCGTTATCCCAAATTCAAGAATATTGACCGGAGTTGTCCTTTAAGGTGCATTACGCAGTGGTAATAGACCCCTTTAGAAACACCGCCCTCTGTTGGCAGCCGAAGAATCCCAGCACAAGGGTGGACTAAAGCCACAATGTCACGGCACGCTTTATGCGTTTGGTTGGATTAAAAGGCAAATATGCATCCACAGAAAAAGGTGATGAGCGCAGTGACGTTGCACATTCGGCGCTGTTTGACTGGCTCGTCGACTCCTAACGTTGGCCCCGCTCCGACGTTCGCTATCTTACGGAAGGACTTGCACGTTCCAAGTTGTCAGTTGTTCCGTCATTGTGCAGTGGTTCCGACCCTCTAACAATCGGAACGTGACTTTCGAGAGGGGCCTATACACTACCGCACGCCGGTACGATGCTCATCCGATCGAAACGTTAAGGGGTGCTGATTGGACCCAGGGTCCCTGGTGGGATAAAAGAGAAGGAGGGGGGGGGTGCAGGTTGACGCCATGAGATAATAATTTAGCAATCACAAGGAGTACTTACAAGGCTCACGTTGTACGAATTTGAAGTTAAAATTCTCTGTAATAAAATCTTTGGATAAACCAAAGACGTCTACAAATCTCTGCAATGCGATACTAGAGTACAGCCGTTGAGGAGGAGGGGGAGGGGAGAGTATGCCCCTCCTCTTCCTCCGTACCCTCCCCCTCCCCACTTCTCTCTTCCTCTTCCTCCCCTCCTTACCTTCCCTGCTTTTCCTCTCCTCCTCTTCCCTCCACCTCCTCTCTTCCTGCAGCTGAATTTGATCATGGGCAACGTGAAACGAAGTCGTTACGTCAATTTTCCCGCTAAATGGAGCGCGGTAACTGAATTGGTGTTGAGGTCGCGTGAAGTCAATTTCCACACTAAAGTTAGCGGGAAAATTTCCCCACTATCCTTTAGCGGGAAGATGTCCCACTAAATTTAGCGGGGAAATTTTTCGGTACATTTAGCGGGGAAATGTTTCCGCTACATTTAGCAGGGAGCTTTTTCTGCAGAATTTAGCGGGAACATTTCCCCGCAAAATTTAGCGGGGAAATATTCCCTCTACTTTTAGACGCGTGTGACATCACAAGGGTGACGTCACACGTTACGTCACTCGTGACCCTCCTGACGTCACGTGTAATTTCGTTATGCGAGCGTCCCATAATGCAAGGCGCGGTTGCGCCGACGGCAAGGGCGCTAAGCCGGAAACGGGCACCTGAGCTGCGCTCTAAAAGCTCCCCGGCCGCAGCCATTCTGCGATTCTCGCGACCCCCATCAGCCGGAAATATCTCCCATTCTCGTAGGTTGTGGAAACGCGCTCAGCTCGACTTTCCAAATGCGTTGTGAATTCGGAGTTTGCCAGCCTTTCAAGGAGATACTAAAGCGAAAGCGTTACGGGCGACACTTCGCAGGGATTCAGACCTCGTCCGTTGTCGTCGCCGTTACGGGGAAACCCTTCCCTCCGCTCTTGGCCCACGGCCAGAGAAGACGGGTTTTCCCGATTTCCTTCGTGCGACCAAAGGAGTCTTCCGTGTCGTCTGCTTGAAATACATGTTTTCGCACATTACTCTCGTTCTGCTAAATCCCTCCTTGGCAGTATCCATCTGCTACGCGTAATGTTTTTAGGAACTTCCACCGCGCTTACCCACTTACTTCACGGATCATCGAGCTCTGGTGGCGCCATCAGTGGCATCCACGACGCAAACCACGACGGCTATGAGAATTAACCGCGTCGTACCTCCGTCCTCACGTACGTGACGGCACCATTCCACCCGCATTGTGCGACCGTGCTACAACTGACGATTTTGTTTCTTCGAACATTGCGGTTAAAGTTTTTACTTTATGTGCCTATTCAGGATTCTTTCCCTTTTTGTGCTATCTTCCACTCTGAGGACCAGGGAATACCAGGGGGGCTATGTTGCGCTTTTTGGACTCCCAGGAGACTAGGGAGAGGGAAGTGACGTCAACAACGCAGAAAATGCAGATTGGATGTTGATTTTGTTTTCTTCTGTCAACATCCAATCTGCGTTTCTCTAGTCGTTGACGTCACTTCCCTCTTCCAAGTCTCCTGGGAGTCCAAAAAGCGCAACATAGCACCCCAGAGCTTGTAGCTTGCGCTGCTTTCGCGGAAACGAACGAAGAGAGCGAACGTCAAACAGCCTGCGGCGAGGGCAGTGCAACGTTCTTCTAGGGTCATCTCCGCTGATTTAATATCAGGAAAGCTTTCGAGAAAAACCGCTACCAGATCGGTAGCCGAACGGCTATCGATCTGGTAGCGGTGGCACCTCCGCGAAACAACAAAGCGCTACAGAAAACAAAAGAATGAGGCTACCTGTGCATGAAGAAACGGGAGATGGGTAGAATAATGGACGGTCGACGCAAAAGAACCACAAAACCTCTTACGTTCCTTGCCGCAAAGAGTGTGTTTACTCAATTCCTATGTCTTGTGGTGCGCATCGGGCAAACGGGGCGCTGCTTAAACGCCCGCCTGAGAGAGCACGTGAACGAGGTTAAAAAAGCGGTCTCCAACGGTTCAGAGTTTATTCACCACCCGATCGCCAAACACGCATCGGAATGTACCTCCTGCTCGACCGTCCTTCCCTCTACTACGAGAATCGGGGGTCACACCTCGAGGTATGGTCGGGAGATTCTAGAAGCCTTCGCCATGTCTCGATCCAAGGAAAACATCGGTTCCCCCTCCATTGCCCTTTCGGGGAAAGAGATAAGATTTCATAGTTCAGAGCTTTCTTCCCCCACGTTCCCGACGGCGACGTATCCTTGACGGCATAGTACTCCTCATTTCCACCCCTGTTTTCACCCCCCCCCCTTTTTCTGTATATAAGCAAACTCCTGGTGTCATTAAATGTTGTTGCCAGGTGGACGTTTGTGTTTGTCCGTCCCTTCTCGTTTTCTTCCTCAAGTTTCAAATTTTCGCCTTCCCTGAAAAAAAAAAAAGCGCGCTTTTATGTTTGCGAGTTGAATTAATTACCGCTGGGCATTGTTTAACGATGCCTGAGAGATCCCCTGCCAGCGCCCTTTTCCCTCATCTCCTTTCTCCTTTACATCGACCCGTTCTTTTACGATTTGGCAAGCATTCTAGAATAAAAGAGTTAATGGAACTAGGATAAATATTTAGAACAGCGTAGAGGGCCGGAGAGATCATTGGAATTTAGTGTAGGGCTGGATTGGTTTGATTTTAGCGGGCTTTTTCTCGGTGACAGACACGGGTCTTTCGACAGCTAGGTGGCGGCTCGTAAGATCAAAAAGGCACACGGGCGATTCACATTCTTGCGCCGAGTCTGACCGAGTGCTGCTGCGACGGCTTGCGACGTACGGGTTGCTATGGCAACAGCTGCGTCGGCTCCAACAAGACCGACCTCACTTTGTTGGAGCCGACGCAGCTGTTGCCGTAGCAACTCGTAAAAGGATTAACGTCGCAAGCCATTCCAGTGAGTGCACTCGGTCGGACTTACGCAAGTGCGTCAGCCAACCATAAAGGCCCCTGAAAAAAAAAATGTTTTTTTTTTTTGTTTTCAACAGTCTGGTTGTTCCACGCGTGTGAAAAAAAAAATATTTTACGCGAATAAAAAACCTTTTAGAGCAATATTAACGGCGCGAGACGAGATTTAGTCGGCAGTCACCTCCTTTCCATTTGTTTTCTCTGTCGGCATTTTGGGCGCGTGAAGGAGAGGTGGATCGGCTTCGCCTTGATGACCGAGATGGTCATTCCGAAATGACCCGTGACGTCATGGACTTTTCGCGCAGAATTTCAAATAAATCTCTCGCCGTCAATATTGCTGGAAAAAAATTTTTTTCGCGTCATTTTTCATTTTTTTACACGCGTGTCCCAACCAGACTGATTAAAAATAACTTTTTTTTTCAGGGGCCCTTTAAGGGGATTTGGACATGGTAAAGTGTAGGGATTGTAGGCGGTGGGCTTTTTTGGAGGAGGCTTGGAGTACAGTGGCGTAAATCCAGGAAAATATCGGGGGGGGTCACAAACTTTGCCATGGCAACCATCTCGATTATTGAAAATATAAATTTTATTTTACACACAAATCAAAATTTTACATTAAAACAAAAAAAAACATAGACACATGTTCACATCCAGCGTTATTATAATATTGTTCACAGTGCACGACGAATTACTCTGCTCCAACAATGTTCCAAACTCAGATTATATATAAAAAAGAACCAATGAGATCTACACACCAGAAACAAGACAAACGTAGAAAAACAGTACACGAAAAAACAAAGAAACTTGTTTGTTAAATTTTATTTGAGACAAAAATGTAGAGGAATGTCTTAGGTAACATGGCTAAAGCAGAAGTGCCTGACAGGGCCATGCCATATTTTTGACAGCAACGGTAGCAAAACATAAAACACAAGAGTGACACGATTTCACTCCAAAATAAAGATGTATACAAAACAAAACACAATCATCACAAAACAGCAGTGCGTGAACAGAACATTTCTAGTTATTATTGCTAGCAAGTAACAGGCGTAATGGCAACCCAGGACTCTGAAATATGAATTTGTAATTGGTTCCTAAGTTTCCCGGTTTAGAACCTTAGAGAGGGTCCAAAAACGAGAGCGCGGTTCTTGCATGCGCAGACACAACTGCCCATCAGCTGCCACAACTCTATGTGGTCTACAACGTCTTTATAAAGGTGTGCCAGTGCCATGCAACCTAGGCGTGTCTCCCCCATGGTACTCCGCAGCCATGTCTTTAACCTTCTCAGGGAACTGAATGATCGTTCCGCCTCACAGGAGGAGACTGGCATCACAAGGATGACCCTGAGAACACTCTCTACATCTCTGAAGTACTGGCGTGTCGGCTCATACATGTTCCGAATAGCCGCAGCCACATCGTCGATAAATTTTAGATCGGAGTGCTCTTCGTGCAACGGGCGCACGCGATACACGACTTTATTGGAATCAATGTCTTTGTATCGTCGCATTACGTCCACATCTGCTTCCGCTTGCGTGTTCAAAAGCACATTTGTCAGCGCCTTATAGGTCACAATTCCTTCCGAGGCGGAATTAAAGCGTCTCTCAATGCCCGACAGTGCTGCATCAACTATTGAAAAAATAAACGCCGAAAATAGGCTCTCGCTTCGACTAGAAGGTCACTGGTGCTCCTTTTCTCGTATCTGGCGGGGTGCCATCTGGATCTCGGTGGTTCCACTACATGTACACTGCCATCCTCAGCAGTTTTGGTGACCTGTTCAAACAGTTCATCGAACATTTCTTCAGACCGCAGATGGCACAACTCACGCTTGGCAGACTCTACCACCTGGAGCATTTCCTGAACTGTCACGAACGTCCTTGTAGGAATGTGTTTAGGTTCTCAAGCAGAGAGAACACTCTCAAAGCAATTTCAGACAGAAGGCGCGTGCCTCTCGATCCCATGGCGCGTAGAATACCACCAATCTTAGCAGACTGCTCGGTTGTTGCTTCTTTCATCATTTCTTCTACGGAAGCAATTATGGCCTCTTGCTCGTCCACCGCGGCAGATATCGCTGCTCTTCTGCATAAGAGGCCCGTTGGGCATATAGGGGTTTGATGTCTTTACCCAGCTTTCTTTCGCAAAAATTCTGCTTGAACTTCCCAGAACGTGCTGAGAGCGCGCCCAATTCCCTAATGGCCATGAGCGCATCTTGAAGTTCTGGACAGCAGTTTGAGACGTCAGCAGCTACAAGGTTGGAACTGTGGGCCCCACAGTGAAATACAAAGATGTTACAAAAGCCGATATTCATGATTATAAAGCAAATACCTCCGACCTATATAACAAAAACAACACTTTATAAGTAGAAGTTTCGTCTCCTATGCGGGAGACATTATCATCCTTTATGTAAAAGGCGTCAGAGAGTCTATTCGCCGGTTTTTCCTCCCATTAGGTGTATACGAAGAACTTTGAATCCCCATATAAAATTACTAGACCTCATTTCTAAGCCAAAGGATCCCACCTCTCCTCAGTCGCAAAGTGGTATTGTATATAAAGTGAACTGTCAGGAATGTGAGAAGTGTTACATCGGAGAAACCGGTCGAAAACGGAGTACCCGCCTCAAAGAGCACAGAAGAGACGTGGAGAAGGCAACACATGCCACAAGATCAAAAACTAAACTGGTGCACCATTGTTGGACGACTGGTCACACTTTTGACCTCACGAACGCTGTGACCCTGGCACGTGGAGAACGGTGGGGCCCCAGAAGATATCTGGAATCATGGTGCATTCATAGCGACCCATCCGCCTGTAATTCTAACCGCGGCCCCCTCCCCGACGTGTACACAGACATTCTGAAAAACCTTAGAGTAATCATGTATCATCACATCCACTACGGATAAAAAAAAAACGAAGTTGAAACGAGGGCCGTAATGATGATGTCTCCCACATGCCACTGACGAGGAAGTCGTCGGAACCAGCGCTACGGATCAAGACAAGGACAAGGCAAGTGTTTGGTTGCTGGTAGCTATACTCCGTTTCACCTTATGTTGTACCGCAGCAAAGGCTAGAAGCGCGAGCTCATAAAGTCGGCAGCAGCCCTTAGTACACGAGAGCTTGTGCCGCCAAGACGTGGCATAGAGCAAGGTGCTCGCGCTTGTAGCCTTCCCTGCAGTACATCATAAGGTGAAATAGAGTATAGTCAGGTTGTTCCTAGGCTGCACTAATAATCTCTCCCGCATACGAGATGAAATATCTACTTATAAATTGTTGATTGAGTGGACACGGCAACACCGCCGAGACAATGTCATTAAGCGTGCCACTTTCTGTGCAGGTTGATGCTCGAAAGTTTGGTTTTCATAGTGATCACCTTTGCTTCTTAGTATTGCCGTGTCCACATGTAGTCTTTGATTATGCACGTGAGTGTTTTTCAACAGCAGTGCTTTTACTAAATCTATTCGGAAATGTTGAGGAAAACCCCGGACCGATCACGCAAGAAATGTTCAATGAAATGATTCAGAGTCAAAAAGAAATCCTGTCTAAGATTTCAGAGATACAAACAAAACAGGCATCGTCCGAAGCAACGATGCTCCAAACGCAGAACAGACTGCTGACAATAGAAAAAAAGCTACAAAGGGTTCATGAAACTGAGACTAGACTTGAAAAGCTCGAACACTCTGTCAGCGGTTGCGACGCCGAAATTGAAGCACTCGCCAGGCAAATTGATGAGTTAGAAAATCGTTTCCGACGAAACAATCTTATTGTTAGAGGTATTAAAGAAGTAAGCAAAGAAACCGAAGAAATATTACTAAAGAGGGTGAATGATGACGTTTTTGATAAGATTCTAAATAATAAACTAAATTCTATTGAACGTATACATAGGCTTGGAAAAAAGGTTTCAGGTAGAGACCGTCCGATTATGCTCAAGGTTTCAGACTTCCGAGATAAACTGGCTATTTTGAAGAACTGCTTCGAGCTCAAAGGTACCCCAATCAGCATCAGTGAAGATTTCTCTAAAAGGGTTGTTGAGATCCGCAGAAATTTGTGGAATTCTACGGCAGAAGAGAGAGGAAGGGGTTCCAAAGTGAAATTAGTGTTCGATAAGCTAAGTGTGGACAATGCCCTCTATGCCTGGAACGAAGCCACTAATGAGAGGCTTAAGTGCCATGAGGGTCCCCTCGAGACTTGCATAGAAACCACCCCGGAAGATGAAAATAAGCGACTAAAATTCAAAGAACCTGTGCACTTCAAGACCATGAACATGAATGCCAGAGGTATTTTGAATAAAGTAGATGTAATTGAAAGCATAATCCTGGAACATGAACCTGATATCATCGTAATTACAGAAACGTGGCTGCATAAAGATATTCTCGACTCTGAAGTGACTCCTCCGAACTACACAATTGTAAGAAAGGATAGAGATGGAAGAGGATGTGGAGTTGCTATCATGATTCAAAATAACATTCAGTTTTCTGCTCTTGATGAAGTACGTGACGTTGAAGCGTTGTCGATTAAAACTAAGCTCAATAATAGTACTGTCTTTATTGGTGGAATGTATAGGCCTCCGAATTCGCCAGCTGATGTGATGGTAAAGCTTCAAAATTATATGAACTTGAACCTACGTCACGAGGAAAACATATATTACTTTTGGGGGATTTTAACTTACCCGGGCCCAGGCAGCACACCATTGTTGGATCCCCGTTGGCCCAATGTTGGCAAAAACTGGTTCCAATATTGGTCTGACGTTGGCATTTTCGAAAACGCCACCCGATCCAATGGTGGTCAAACATTGAAGCCAATGTTGGACCACTGGTTTGCTAACGTTCTAGCCCACGTTGGACCAACGTGGTTTGCGCTTCTTTTATTCAATATTGGCATAGAGGTTTCACCGTTGGCTGAACCAACATTGGCATCCAGCGCCTTACATGCTGGCTCTTCCAACATTGGCCTAAATATTGGCTATTAAAATATTGGCATCCAGTCTAATACACTGGCTATTTTTTGCATCCATTGTCTATGACATTTTTGGATGCCATTTTTCAGTCCGTGTTCTAACCAGTGTCCCAAAAACAGTGCAGAGAACCAAGCAAGTCCCTTGCCCTTTTTCCTCGGGCACTGTTTTCTTTCTGATACTAAAATCTAATCAATGCAGCAATTTTACAATATTGTCACGGAGGACAAGTGATGAGGCGGCGAATAACTGAAGAAACTAAACGTTTAATTGGGCGAACTTGTGCCCAAAAATAAAGAAGGAAACAGAAGATAACAATAGAGCGTCGCGGGCGTCGAAGTCGGCGTAAGCGCAGAGTCGAACGCTGGGGCGAGACTGAGTCCGGTTGGTTACGCGGAGCCCCTTTTGTGCAGGCGTGGGCTTCTGGAACATTCGGCCTGGAACATTCGGCGCGCAGAACATTCTAACCTAGAACGAGCGACACGGTTCTCGAAATTACCAGAAATCTAAATTGGAAGAATAAATAAAAGATGCGGCGCTGCCAGGGTTCGAACCCTGGCAGCGCCGCCTGGTTTCTGCGTGGAAGCCACGCGCGATAACCGTTAGGCCACGAGCGCGCTGCCTGCGTGGTCAGCTGCGCTCGCGGCAATATTTGGACAATTTAGAAATCATTAAAGCATGCAAATGAATTGTTCAGAACGTTTGACAGTTCATAATTTATTTAAACCGAATAAAAATATTTAAAAAAATTGTGCAACCAGGGGGGCCTAGGCAGACTCGGTAGTGGACAGGGCAGAGGGCATACTTGGGTAGTAATTCAATTACAGTAATTAAATTACTGTAATTTAATTACTTTTCTTGGTAATTTGTAATTGTAATAATTACTTTCGGCTAAAAAGAATTGTAATTGTAATTTAATTACTTTCTCGCGCCAGGAATTGCAAAATTTCAGGCACAATTACAATTACTTTTGCAAAACTGAAGCGCCAACGCAACCACCCTGAAAGTTTCAGCGCTCGCACAAGCGGCCTAGCTCCAGGTGAACAACAAGAATAAAGAGACACACTCACACACACGCACAACATAAATAGTGTCGCAATGTTTGTTGTTTTGTTGCTTACACTGCGGGCTGAGCTCAACAGCGCCGTGTAGCGCCGTCTGCTGTGCGAGCAGAAAACAATAGCGTAAACAGGCCAAAATATTGAAAGAAAAAAAATTGAGCTTTAGCTTTCAGCCGAGGTTGGGAATTTTAATTGTCTATGGCGTTACGTTTCTTTATTTTTTGCCAGTTTATTACGTCCCTCTTCCAGTACTGTCGCATATTTGTGTCTTTGTATTATTTTCAAGTTTATTTCCTGTTTGTTTTACTTTGGATATTAATTGCGTAAGCGTTTCGGAGACTGACCTCGCACCTGTGAATATTGTCACCAATGATTCCAGAGTCCAGATTCGGTTCTTATGCATTTCTGAGCCATTATAATTTCAACTCAAGGTAAATAATTTACAATACCATGATGTTTGTATGAGAATGCGGTCGTATTAGCGCGTGTGGACTTTAATTTTATATTCACACTTGTAAAATATTCATATATAACTAATTGTAACATTTTTATTTGCCTGGCTAACAAAAGTCTGTCAACCAAATTTTTTTTAGCAATCTGGCGTCTTCCAGGATTTGAACTAATTTATTATTTATTAAAAATATAAGAACATAGTACTCCATTGCCCCAAACTGTCACGCGGCATTTATGCAGCGATGCTTAAGCCTCCTCAAACATTGGGGCAAGAAATGAACAAATGCGTTTCATTCTATGCAACTCGTTTTGTTATATGGCCCAAGTCGGGTCGCTCTCAGAAATTAGTAATTGTAAAGTAATTGCATTACTTTTTAGAAGTAATTTGTAATTGCAATAATTACTTTTCACATAGTAGTAATTATAATTGTAATTAAACTACCTTTGAAGCAAAGTAATTGTAATTGTAATTAAATTACATTTTGAAAGTAATTTACCCATGTATGGCAGAGGGCTGGGCGAAGAGCTGGGCAAAGGGATTCCACGCAGGGGCCTGGCCACAGGATTCTGAAAGAGACAGATGCGGGGGTTTGGATTCAGGTGAAGGGTTTCAGAGGCTCTCAGTTCTCTCTAACGCTTGTCAATAATGAATATCAAACTAAAACATAGCTTCATTATTATTCGCCGCCCTTTAATTAACTATTCGATTAATCGGCTCAGTTGCTCTGCAAGTATAAAATCTCGGAAAGGCCTACCGACTTTTTTATGTTTACTTTTTTATATTATAAACTTTCTATTCCAGTGAATTATTTTTCGTTATTTTGTATGTAAAAAAACTCAGTACTGCCTTCTAAAATAAATAGATGCGCAGGTAAGAGACCGGGGCCGGCTTGCTGGAATCAGTGTCTCAGCTGAGACTGGGGGAAGGAAAGCACTGTAAAGGCTGGGACGCGCGAGCGTCTTGAGTCGAGGTTTGAGTCCCGTTCAGCTCGTGCGCTGGCTTTGACAGTACTTTCTTTACCCCCGTCTCAGCTGAGACGCTGTTTCTAGAAAGACGGCCCAGGCGTTTACTATTGTTTTGTTCGTCCGACTTGTCCGTACTCAGAGCTCGATCGATCTAGATTAAAATATTTATACACCGACACGCGGGCTTGACGTCACGGAGCTGCGGCGGCGCTGCGATCGCGCCGGAGCCGGGGGGTGTGGGCAAAAGCGCGCACGTTTCGCATGGGCGTCATAGCATTTCAGCATGCCGCGAAGCTGTGTTGCCGTTAATTGCACCGAAATGTACAAGAAAAGTAGCGGAGTGAGTTTCCACAAGTTCCCGGCAGACTCTGAAAGGCATAAAAGGTGCATAATATTCGTGGATCGAAAAGAATCGTCGCCTTGCGCGAACGACCGTTTGTGCGGCAAACACTTTCTTGAAGGAAAGTGCGGCTTCCATTTCAATCTCCGTCCCGAGGCTTGCTTATGTGCAGGAAAAGCGTTGCCTGATCAAGACCACCGGGATTTTGTTCCCATGGTGTTCGCGCACAAAGCATCGGCCAAGCGCTCGTCGGAGGCTCGCTACGCCCGTGCGACCCAGCACAAGAGGATCGGCGACAGAACGGCAGTGTTGTAGGCGTTACTGAAAAAAAGTAACGAAATACGTTACTTTGTTACTTGCAAATAAAAGGTACGCGTTACCGAGCTACGTTGCCTAAAAATAAAAGGAACCCGTTACCGCTACCGATAAAAAGTAATTAACGCACGTTACTACTGCGTTAATTTTTTTTTTTTTTTTTAAATTACGATTTAACACATTTTACGGTTTTGACGATACAGGTCATATATCAAGAAACATTATGTTCGTGCAGAAACTGAACATAATTACTTTATCTCGTTTTACGATTTCACCTAAATACTCACGAGAAAAAACGCAAAGAAAAACATGGCTTGACGCCTAAAACACGGAAAAAATTGAAGTGTAATTTCTTTAAGACTTGGGAAGTAGTAACGAGTAAAGTAACTACGTTACTTGAAATAGTAACGTAAGTACGTTACCCGTTACTGTGTCGAAAACGTAATGAGTAGGTTACTACGTTATTGAAAAAAGTAACGCGTTACCGGCAACGCCGTTACTTGTAACGTGTTACCGCCAAGACTGCAGAAAGGACAAAGCGTTACTGCTTGTCATGCCTTGTGGTCATGAGGGTAGGAAAAATATCATACCTTGACTCGAAGACGCTGTGTGTATTTAATCAATTCATGAATGCACACACTTCCGCAGACCCACAGACTGCTGATCCCGCCGGCAGTGCGGAAACCGACTCGAAGTAATCGTAGGCCTCGAGAGACTTGTACGCCACCGTGTCGGCCGTGAACTGGCTTGGCGAAAAAACTAAATAAACGACGACATGAGCCGTCGACTTCGGTGGCAGCAACTTTACGTCGGAAGTCCAGCAGGCCTTGTTTACGGCGTACGGATCATCGAAGGTAACGCCGTCCACGCACAGTTTGTCTCGATACCGCTGCCGTTCAGGCTCGGGCAGCGAGCTCAAATAGTCGGGCATAGCATACGATATACGTTGTGAGGAAATACGACGCACAAATAAAGATACAAGCGTCCCTACAACGTCAACAACGTGCGCACGCCATAGAACGCAATGGCGAAAACACGGAGAGCCGGGCTGCTCTTGCCCACATAGCTACCGCGCATGCGCGGCCTTCCGGCTTGTTGGTAAACAGAGTCGCTCCGCGTGTCGGTCTATAGTGGTTTAAAAAAATCAATGAAATAGTACGAAGGTTATTTCATACATTGCTTAACTCTACTCTTGCAACATCATGGCGTCCCTCAACCTTTCATCTAGCTTTAAGAAGTCTTAAGAATTACAATCTCGCCATTTAGGTTAACACCAATATTTCTACGTTGATCTGAAAAAAAAAAAAAAAAGTTCTTAAGATTTACGGTATTTGCGGCACGGAAATATGTAGTAATTAATGTACCCATATTGCCGCCATAATATTCACAATTTATAAATGCAACCGCTGGCCTCCCTCTTCAGCTCACCAGTGTCAAACCCACTACTAAATTAACAGTTCAATAAATACCCCGGTATACGTAACAACATGACAGTTGAACAGAACTTGATGCTTGAATCAATCGAGAGTTTAAAATAAATCGCGCACATAAAATAGCTTGTCGTGTAAAGACAATTACACTCGCAGAGCGCGGTGACATAACTGTCACTCCAGTCGCACCCAACAAGCCGAACGTGGGCAAATAAGGACTACACAACGCTCTGTGGTATTCGGCTTGGAAATACCGGGAGGACTTTTTACTACAGCACACATCTACCGCCAAGAAGACAGCCATATTTTAACACACAAAAAAAAGTAAATAAAAATGACTTCGAACACAAAAATAACCAATCAGAACGTCTCTCACGGTCTATTAGAATAAAAAGCACTTGCAAATAGTGTTGTGCAGGGCCTTGCGGGCCGATCGCTCTGGATTACACGTTGAACTCGTCGCAGATTCCTGGCACAGAGTTCGACACGGTTCAAACTCATCGGATAGGGACAATACGTACATTGCGTAGCAAGAATACCTATCCCAATGGTCAGGAGGAGTTCTCCTTGTCACTCACATGGAAGAGAAGGCGGTCCGTCGTGTCTTCGGTCCGTCAAAGCTAGTGGTCACATGTGTGCCCACAACAAAGGAAGGTCACCGGTGTGTAGCCGCTGCCGAAAGAATATCCATGGTCTTGGCAATCCGCATGTGGAAGATCGCACTTGGCACTAAGACGAAATGCGCTGCTGGTGATCGGAACTCTCGAACTAGATTTACCACATTTACCACAGAAGCGAAATCTACAGCAGGCCCGCAAGCCTCATCACACGCGAAACTAGGTCCGGTCTTCGCAGGCATTCCGGGTTTGTCAACGGCTAATGCGTCACCCGTCAAACCACGTGATAACGCTTCTACCGCGCCTTCAGCTTAGGGAGAGGGAGAAAAAGAGAGAAGTACAAAGAAAGCAGCCCAGAACGGGGGGTGCGCTTACAAAGGCTCATCTTCAGGCCCATCTCAACAATGAACCCAACCAGAGGATTTGTCACTTGTACCCAAGGTTGATAGTGCAGTGGATGTTATGCGTGGCTTTGGGCTTTTAGTCAGGTTCCGTGCTCTGCCTTATCACCAGCTTCGAGACTGTAGTCACGTGACCCTAACCGGAGGCACGATTGGCCAAAAACACGCATAGCGTCTACCCTGCTGCCAATACCGATTGAACAGGACAGCTCTTTGAAGGCTAGCTTTTGAATTTCTAAAGAGGCTGTCCAGCCCAAAAGTGATTCTAAACGGGGCAAGTTTGAAGCACGGTTTGAAGACACTATGTTTTACGTCGTATAACTCACATTAAAATTTAGAATGAAGAAATAAGCGCGACTATATTTCGCGCACGATGTCCACAAATAAATAAAAAAATAAATATATATATATATTTTTTTTATCAATAAATTTAAAATTATTTGTACACTGTTAGGTTCGCATTTTTAAACTTCAATTTTTATTTACGAAAGAGTTACACATAAAATACACCACGGACAGCACATCGTCCGACTTTCGACGCACGATGAAACGCCGACGCTCGCTGACAGAAGGTTGCGATGCTGCGCGAACAATTTCGGAAAGATGCTGCGTAGGATACGCCGGGCGCAACGGCTTCGCGACCGTTCGAAGGGCAAAGGATTCGCGACGACATAGTAGCGTCTTGCAACTTCAGTAAGCTAACGGGGTTCGAGAGTCCCACGGTCACATTTCCGCAGAGCGAGCGCGGCCGGCTAGATGGAGGCGCAGTATGCTCTCGCGTCGCGATTGCTACGTCGTTGCTCTGCCTATACTGATGACATGTGCACTGGCAGTCGAAGCAGCCCTCCCGAGACTTCATTCGAGTCCAATAGACAACTTTCTAGCGCGATAGACTCTCGTAAAAGTGAGAGTAGAAGTCGCTTCGGTTGGCGGCGTAAGCGGCGGCCTTATGTTTGTTGACACCTGCGTCGACAATGACAAATATGGACAGAAACATTAAATATAAAAAATAAAGCACGCAGAAAGAAATACAAACATGGCAGGGGCACGGGCAAAGTAGGAGACGTTAACGCTATGGAATGCATATACATACAAAATACACTGGAAAAGACAAAAATAATTAAATCTAAAAAAACGGAATTAAGTTTTCAACGCCGAGGTAAGGCAATGCGAAGGGAGAGCAGCAGGCAAAAAAACTGCCATAGTCCAATGGCAGCTAAGGACGTATTTGTGACCGCGGTTATAAAGCACCGGCGACGTACGCCCCATGAAGTTGGGTAGATAAAATTCTCGCCCCGAGCGAGCGCGTGAATGACTCTTTTTTTACTTTCCTACCTCTGCAATGCAAAAAAAGGGTCGCGGGTTTATAGCTTAGGCGACACAAATATCGATAAGCCATTGGCTATGGCAGTGCAATATTGACCAGCCTATACCATGACATCACCAATATTGGAAAACTCTTGGCTTTGACAATTTAATATTAACCAGCTTAAGCCAGCATATATTCAATATCGGAAAGCCATTGGCTCTGACAGTTCAATATTGTACAGATTATGCCGGCGTATATCCAATATTGGAAAGCTATTGGCCTTGACAGTCCAATATTGGCCAGCTTATGCTGGTGTATAGCCAATATCAGAAAGCCAGTGGCTCCGACAGTCCAATATTGGACAGCTTATGCCGGCGTGTATCCAATATTGGAAAGCTATTGGCTTTGACAGTCCAATGTTGACCAGCCTGTGCCAACGTATCACCAATATTGGAAAACCACTGGCTTTGATAGTCCATTATTGTCCAATGTGATTCCAATATTGGAAAACATATGGCTCGTTGGGCCACTGTTGGTCCATTCCTTGCCACATCAAATCCAATGTTGGCCCAAAACAGTGTGCTGCCTGGGGGGTAGATTGGTTATCACTTTCTCCTGGATCGACGGAAGTAGCCAGCTGTGACCAATTATTAGAGCTTGCGTTTTGGCTACAATCTAACCCAGGTTGTAACTGAACACACAAGAGTGACTTCAACAAGGTCATCGATATTGGACCTAGTTTTTATATCGGAACGCATAAATCGTTTCTTTCCGGCTGTGAAACTATTGAAGGCCCTTCGGATCATAAAATGGTACTTGCGTCTTTCGAAATGACCCCAAATATCACGCATAGATACTCGCAAAAGACGGTTCTAAATTTCGGGGCTGCCGATGATGTCAGCGTGCTCGATTATCTTGAAGAGTCATTCGATGACTTTACGTTTCTTTTTCCAATCCAATGCCAGTACTGACACGCTATGGAACTTTACGAACATGACTAAGCAATGCCTTGAGCGGTTTATTTTAAAGTATAATAAAAAGATTAGGAAGCAAAATCCCTGGATTAATAGGGAAATAATACATGCGAAAGGAAAACTCAAACGAAAGCGAGCGCGTTCACATGGTTCGAATATCGAAGATAAATCATGCATTTACCGCATGAGTCAGGAATTAAAACGGCTAGTAAAGGAATCTAAAGAGAAATTTTACAATGTAACACTTAAAAGATTTCTCAGGGAGGCACCACACAATTTTTGGCGGTACGTTAATCCCTCGGTCAAGTCGCGTCGCACTAGCGATGAAACCAATGATCAAGCGCGCACGGAACAATTTAACACTTTCTTTTCGTCTGTGTTCATTGAGGACGATGGAAACTTGCCTAGATCTGTTGACTTTTCAGGTAGCCCTCCTATTAAAGATATAGAAATAAACGAGGAAGGAGTTTTGAACCTTCCAATTAATATCAATACAAAAAAGAGCCCCGGGCCCGACGGAATTCCAAATGATTTTTTGAAAAGGTACGCAGTTTGGGTCTCCAAATATCTATCCTTGATTTTTCAGTCATCCATCAATAATTGTTCTTTTCCTAGTGCTTGGAAAAGCGGGAAAGTGGTTCCTATCCCCAAAGGTGGCAGTGTGTCTGACGTAAGCACCTATCGGCCCATTTCGCCTGTTAGTACATGTTCGAAGCTGCTTGAACATATCGTATCTAAACATTTAATGGATTATCTCGAAGATTATGAATTATTGTTCCAATCCCAGCATGGCTTTCGGAAAGGCCTTTCCACCACAACCCAACTTATCGAAACTGTACAAGACCTTTCTTATACAATTTATTGTCGCGGTCAAACTGACGTGGTGTTTTTGGACTTCGCGAAAGCGTTTGACAAAGTGTCGCACTCTAAGCTATTACTAAAAATTGACCTTATTTTTAAAAATCCAGCCGACACACAATGGTTTACATCGTATCTTTCTTCTAGAGAACAGTTTGTAGAAGTTAAGGGACATAAGTCTAGCCTTTCACCGGTATCTTCAGGGGTTCCTCAGGAGAGTGTTTTGGGTCCCCTTTTGTTTTTGATATTCATAAATGATCTGCATAAAGAAATAACTGTTCCAATCAGACTATTTGCAGATGACTGTGTGATATACCATAAGATAGAAACTCCAGATGACCAGCACGAACAAAGTCGTAATCTACAAAAAAATTCAACACTGGTGTGACCATTGGCAGATGGTGTTAAATCTTGAAAAATCAGTTTTCATGTCAGTATCTAGAAAAAAAATATATTTTAGCATAACACTATCACATTGACGGCGTCGGACTTAAAAGAGTAAAAGAGCATAAGTACATTTACACCTGACCTACGTTGCAATACCCACATTGATAAAGTATGTCTCAAGGCCAACAAAGCACTATGGTGCCTCAGGCGAAACCTTACGAGTGCAACTCCGGAAATAAGAAACCTGACTTATACAGCCCTGGTAAGACCGATTATTGAGTACGCGAAAATTGTGTGGGATCCAGATACTGTAACAAATTGCCATAAATTGGAAAACTTTCAGCGACTTGCTTCCAGGTTCATCTTTAACAGATTCGGCCACGCATTTTCTCCAACAAAACTATGTGAACTCGCAAATCTCCCAACTTTGGAATCGAGGACCAAGTACGAAAGATTGAAATTCCTTTTCCAAATTATACATAACTTTATAAAGATCAACAAATCGAATTACTTCGAAATCGGCACTAACGAATCCTCAAGGCATCGCCATAGCATGTTCATTCGTAATCCATCTGTACGAAATGATTGTTTTAAATTCAGTTTTTTCCCTAGAACCATCAAAGAGTGGAATATGCTGCCCGATTCTGCTGTCTCGTCAACACCCCTTAATGCTTTTTTAGAAAGTATACATTATATTGTCGAATGTGACAGTCGTGAAAAGCTGTAATTGTACAAATACGGACCAAGTTTCTGCTTTCTTGTGAAATGTTAATACCTGTGCTGCTTTCAGTTTTGTAACTTTTTCTTGTGTGCTTTTAAGTGTGTGAAGCGGTCTTGTGCAATCCACTGTATTGTTAATTACTCTTTGTATAGTGGTTACTTTCATCTTTTATTTTTGTATGCCCACTCCTGTAATAGCCCAATGGGCTGACAGTATCAATAAATGAATGAATGAATGAATATTGTTATTTAAGTCGGAGGTATTTGTTTTGTAACCCGCAGTGAAACTAAATAGCAAGTGGGTTTTGCGATTTTATAATCGCTCGGCATCTATTAAACTCCCCGCTCATGTTGGCAGCCCCGTCGTAAGTCTGCGCCCGGCAACCAGAGAGGGGAAGCGCAACTATATTCAACAAATTCCCCACGGCTTCTGCAGTCGTAGCTCCCTTTGTACTCGGCGGGGTACGGAGACTTAGAAAAACCTGAACTTATCTGCGGGTCTCGTCCACATAGCGCACGTATATGCTCTCCTGCTCAACACCAGCCACATTCCGCGTGCCATCTACGATGATGGCGTAGTTTGCTGTTTGAATGGCGCTGCTCAGTGTTTTGTGGACAGCCTTCCCAAAGCAACTAATTATTTCGTTTTGAGGCAGTGCAGACTTGTAATTCGTGTTTCGCTTCATCCAGGTGGACTCGTCATTGTCATCTTCGCGTAATATGAGATACTGGTAGAAGTTTCCTTCTTTGTCTGAATCACCTCAAAATGGCAAACCCTGGCGCAGGATGTACTTAAGCGCCTGAAAAATAATCTTCAGACAGAGCCTCGACACTTCCTGCTGCTTTCCAGTCTGTGTGCTAATTTGGTGACGGACCGACGTCGGTTGAAGGCTGCTGTGCCGGTAAACGGCGTTCTTCTGCCCTTCTGAACTTTCATGTTCGGCAAATTTGTCTTTTGCTTGTTTCCAGTTTGTGCAACCAGCAGCAGTGAATGTGTCTGGAACTGGCTGTCTTGATGGCTTCAAGAATTCCTGTTGTCTAGCTACTGCACAGTAGTGGCATACGACCCCTGAAACTTCGGTAGCGTAGTGGAGCCATGAAAATGTGCCTAACCAGCTCTTTTGAAATGTGAGGCATTTCGCCTTGTTTGATTTGTGTCCACCTCCAGGATGTGTGACTATTTGAGGAGGGATGATTTGAACATCTGGAGGAGAACATAGATCTGGAGGCTGAATCTGAACCCGAGATGTTTTTTGTGCGTCTTGGCTAGTTGCAGAAGTCTTGCCATCTTCAGTGACGTCGCAATCAGCGAGGAAGTGCATCTGAGGTCCGGAAGACTGCAACGACGAGAGCGTCTAGACGCTGAAATGGAAGCTGAATTCGAATCCGAGACGTGGGCGGTGCGTCTTGGCTAGTTGCAGAATTCTTGCCATCTTCAGCGACGTTGCAATCAGCGGGGAATTGCCTCTGGGGTCCGGAAGACTGTGCAACAACGAGGTCGTGTGGACGCAGGGATGCTCCTCCATCACTGCATGCCAACGTTACCAGAAATTCGGGAGATTGTACCTGCAGTCAAAAAAGTGAAAGCCGTTTACAACTCCCTGTAACGCCGAATTGGAGCGCAGCTCTTGAGGAGGAGGAAGGAAGGGTAATCAGGGGAGGGTATACCCCTCCTCCTCCTCCCCCGAGGTCACGTGACCTGGGGGAGGAGGGGGAGGGGGATCACGTGATCTGGGGGGGCCACGTGACCCCCCCTCCCCCTCCTCCCCGCAGGTCACGTGACCTCGGGGGAGGAGGAGGAGGGGGGTGTTGCACATTGAACGCTCTTTTCGTCGACTGATGACTTTGCCGGTGTCCTTGTGAGGTCGATTTGTGAAAGACAGGACAACCGACTTGGCTGGGAACCTTCTTTTACTGACTCAATGGCTCCCCTCCCGCGAGCCCCTGCCCTTTCATCTTCTTATTTTTTTTGTATACAGACAAGAGTCTTATGTCAGTCTCTGTTTAGTTAGAATTATTCTACATATATCCTCCCCGCCCCCACAACGCGAGGAAAATACATTGAAGTTCAAATGGCTTCCAATGGGTACAGCAGTTGTACTGGTCTTCGTGTCACTGAACCGGATGGCAACTTTATGGTACATGCCCTCACATTTCCATCTCTTCCAGATAATACATCTATGACACGAACCAAGGTCCACAGATGTCTCGGGGCAATGTCGTCGTGCAGGAGTGCCACGTCTCCGATTTTCGGCGGTCGGCTGTTAAGAGGCGTTGCTAGGTGTGCTGATCGAAGCTCTAGGAGGTATTCTTTCTTCCAGCGTACCCAGAAATTGTTCATGAGCTTCTGTCGATATTGCCACCGTCGTGAAAGCGTATCTCTCGATGACGCGACTGGGTGTGGCGGCTCCGTCTCTGGCAGGGCTGTCAATCGTCTTCCGATGAGTAAGTGAGCCGGAGTTAAGTCTGTTGGTTCGCTGTTGTCTGCGTGCAAGTATGTCAAGGGTCTGGAGTTGATTGCTGCTTCGATGTCGGTCAGTACGGTAGCTAGCTCTTCAAAAGACAGACTTTGTCGTCCAAGAACTTTCCTCATGCACGTTTTCACCGATCGCACCATTCTTTCCCACCAGCCGCCCCACCAGGCGGCCCGCTCTACAATGAACTTCCAGGTTATTCGGTGGGTACTGCAGAAGTCTTGGGATCCGGTACTGCGAATAGCCTCCCACAGGGCTTTCAGATTCTTCGCTGTTCTTTTAAATGTTAATGCGTTGTCGCTATAAATTGTGGTCGGAATGCCTCTTCTAGCCACGAATCTCCTCAAAGCCAAGAGAAACGATGCAGTGGTCGTAGAGGATACTAGCTCGAGGTGTATTGCACGGGTAGTCGCACAAGTGAAGAGAGCAATGTACGTTTTAGCACATTGTCCCTTTGAGCTGGCGAATAACGGCCCCGCGAAGTCGACTCCTACAACCTGAAAAGGGTGTCCCTCTTCCACCCTGTCCCGTGGTAGTGGAGCTACTGGAGCCGTGGCTGGCTTTGCGCTAAACCGCCGACAGGTCCGGCATTGAGCGAGGATCTTCTTCACGATTCTTCGTGCTCGTGGCAGCCAAAATCTTTCCCGTAGTTCTGTCAATGTGGCCTGCAGGCCTCCGTGTACTGTTCTAAGGTGTGTTGCAGTGACCAGCAGCTTAGTGTACGGGTGGTCTCCCGATAAAAGGATAGGGTGTCTTACGTCTTTCGTCAAGGTAGCTTGATGAAGTCTGCCTTGTATGCGCATGATTCCGGTTTCATCAAGAAACGGCTGTAGATCACTTATTTTAGATCTTGTAGCAATTCTCCCACTTTGTATTATCTCTTGTATCTCCTTATCGAAGCATTCCTTTTGAGCGTGTTTAATCCAGAAAAGTTCCGCATCCGTAATCTCTTGTGTAGTCAATGGTAGTTCAGCTGACTCACTCTTCTGGCGGTAATTGTGTACAAATCTTTTAACCCAAGCAGTTACCCGCAACATCTTGGTATAGCTGCTGAACTTTTCAAGCGTCAAAAGCGCAGTTTGTGCACGTACAACCGTCAGCAGCGTTTCGGTTCGCTGCTGTCTCTCCCCGTCGATGTCGTCCAGGTTCTCTAAGGGTGTACTAACTGGCCAGTTCCGCTGTTCGAGGGCAAGCCATTCCGGCCCTGACCACCAAACTTGTTGAGTCCCTAGCTGCACTACAGTCTTCCCTCTAGTGAGAGCGTCGGCTGGGTTCTCGTAACCTGGGCAGTGGTGCCAACTGGACGGATCACTGAGTGCTTGTATCTCTGTCACTCTATTGCACACAAAGGGTTGCCACTCGGTTGCCAATCCCTTAATCCAGCCTAGTGTTATCGTAGAATCTGTCCAGTACCATATTGTAACGGTGTGACCTAACAATGAGCTACGAAGATATGTAGCAATGCGTGCTCCCAATAGTGCTCCCATCAGTTCTAGTCGTGGAAGGGTTAGCGTCTTCAGTGGAGCAACTCTAGCCTTGACAAATATCAGATTCACGCTGACTTCTCCTTTCCCGTTCACTGCACGGAGATATGCGCAGGTACCATACGCCAGAGGGCTAGCGTCGGTGAAGATGTGAATCTCCAGCTCGCTTTCACCTTCGACACCCAGCAGATATCTCGGCGTCATGATTTGTGGTAATTCCGTTAAATCGGCGCACCAGGATTTCCACTCTTGCAATAGAGCCTCTGTCAGAACCTCATTCCATCCAAGTCCGCATTGCCATATACGTTGGAATAAAAGTTTCACTCTTATGACATACGGCGATAGGAAACCGAGGGGATCGAAGATCCTCGCCGAGGCCTTGAGTACGCAGCGCTTTGTGTTCAAATTTGTAGAAAGTATCTCCAAGAGATGATCAGCAGAAAACTTGAAGGCATCCGCATTTTTATCCCACACCAATCCCAATATCTTGGTGACCTCGGGGGACTTAATTGGCTTATTCTCGGATGAATAATCGACGTTATCCGCTCTTTGATCAAAGAGTTTCTGAAGTTGAGAAGAATTGGTATTCCACTTTTGCAGTTCCATGCCTGCCTCCCTGAGTAAAGTCAGTGCTCCGTCAGCGAGTCGCTGCGCCTCCTTAATGTTCGCTGCTCCAGTTAGCAGGTCGTCCACGTAAAAGGATCGGAGTAAAATAGTTGCGATGTCATTGTTGAGTCCACTCACGTTTTGCAAGTGGTGCTGTATCGTAGCCCCGAGTAGGAAGGGACTGGCGGTTGTTCCAAAAGGAACCCTCGTCATGCGCCACTCCTTCGTGTTTGGCAGTGGCTCGTTGGGTTTGGGAGTATTTTCAAACCAAAGAAATCGGAGAGCGTCCCTGTCATGCTTCGAGATTACAATTTGTAAAAACGCCTTCTGTATGTCTGCTGTGATGGCCACCTTTTGCATTCGAAATCTAAGTAGGACGGGTAAAAGCTCCGTGTTGATCGTTGGACCCTTTTCAAGGTGATCATTGAGAGATCCGGTGTTTGCTGCATGGGAAGATGCGTCGAATACTACTCTAAGTCTAGTTGACTCCGAGTTAACTCGAATCACTGCTCGATGAGGCATGTAATAAACGTGCCCGTAGATTGATGCATTTTCTTCGATCTCTTCGGCGTGTCCATCTTTAAAGTAACTACGTATTGCCTTGTCATACTGGGTGATAGAGCCATCTTGTGTGAGACGGCGTACTAGACTTCGGAGTCTGGTGTTGGCAATCATGTAATTATCTCCAAGGGTCGTTTTTGTCTCCTTCCATGGCAACGCGACCTCGTACCGACCGTTCTTTTGTCTGATGTTTTCCTTGAATTGCTCAAACACCTTTTCTTCATGTTGTTTCTTATCCATAGGTTCATCCACGATTCCAATGCTCTCTAGTTCCCAGAAATGTTTTAACGCTGCATCATCTTCTTCGTCAGCCCTTCCCACATTCAACACGCACACCATCAAATTTGCGGTATTATTTGATAAGACACTCACTGTGACTGCCTGGAGCTGAGCTGGTTGGTATGACATGATTCTGAAGGTTTCCAGCTGAACGTAAGGAAAAAACAAGGAGTAGAGAAAAAGAGACACACACTGCTGGACTATCAACCATTTACTGAAATTCTTCTTTTTCTTTTTCGTCCACCTTCATGAATAATACTAGACCTTGCGGGTCAAGGAGGTGAAAATAAAGAGAAGATGTGCTCAGAGAACTAGAAAGATAATCTGTGACTGCCTGGAGCTGAGCTGGTTGGTATGACATGATTCTGAAGGTTTCCAGCTGAACGTAAGGAAAAAACAAGGAGTAGAGAAAAAGAGACACACACTGCTGGACTATCAACCACTCACTGTGCTCGTCGGACCCTGAAAGGTCCATCCCAAAGTCGTTGCGATGGCTACTAGCCCGGTGTTGCTAGGTGAGCGGCGAGTCTCGCCGGTCAACAATTTCCACATCTGGTCCGCTCCAATTAGAAGGCTTATGCCCGCTTCCACTTGAGTAGATGGAAACATCAACTTGTCGGCGATTTCTCCTGGAATGGTCTTGAGAAATGTGTGCTCTACTGGAGTTTCTATGATGTTTTGGCAGATGAAAGGCACGACCACCGCTTCTAAGACATGATCTGTTGTCTTATATTGACCCCTAATTCGGATTCTAACTATGGTGAACTTCTGCCTACAGCTGTTTGAGTCACTGCAAGCAAAGGTATTGAGTTGCATGATCCGTTCTCCGACAACCTTCAAATTAAGCTTCCTAGCCAAGTCTTCCCTGATGAAAGTCTTTTGGCTCCCTCCGTCGATAATGCCGCGGATGTAAGCTCGGTTCAGGCCGGTTCCAACCCAGCTTCGAAACGTTTGTAACAGGACGCTCGGAGTCTGTTCTGTCGTGGTACCACCTGCGGTAAGAACGTTGGCAGTCTCCCGAACTGTTGATAAAGCCTCCCACGCCGGGTTACACATTGAAGTGACATGTCTTCCCCTGCATCCGGTACATCTCTGTTGACTACGGCAATCCCTTGATCGGTGACCTCGCTTCGTGCAACGAAAGCATCGCATATCTTGCGCTAGCATTTTCTTTTTCTCATCTAGCGTTATATTCGATGGGCAATCACCGGTGCGGTGAGTTCGGTAGTTGCAAAAGAAGCAGGTGTTGTCTGTTCCGCTAGTGTGCAACACCAACGTTGATGGCGGATTGGCGCCTTGCTTCTGATTATGAGCCACTGTTGGCACGGTCGGCGGCCTTCGCTCGAGTGTCGATGACTGTTCTCTGCTCTCTATCTCCACGCGCATAAAACGCAAGAGTCTCTCCAACTCCTCACCTGCATCTGTTAACGAAGGCGAGACGTCACCTAACGGTTGTTCATTGTCAGTCATTCCGGCTCTTTCTCTCCCGTTGATTGGAACTCCAAGCCCTATCCCGTATCTTTTGAGTCGATGGTATTCCACCACTATATCGGCTGGGAGGTTGGACAGTAGTACGTCTACCATCATAGTAGAGTACGTCGCGCTCGAAACGCCTAGGGCACGCAAGCCACGAATGTTGGTCTGGACGTGGTCGTAAATATTCCGTAGTCCTTGTACATCTCGATCTGACTTCACCGTTGGTAGGCTTCGCAGCCTTTCGAGGTACTCACGCTGAATGCGTTGCTTGTTCCCGAAGCGTTCGGATAGTATTTCTATGGCGTCCTTGTAGCACTCTGCCGTTGCTTGTAGCCCGGAGATAGCACTGGCGGCTGGCCCACTCAGCAGGGAGCGTAGATATTGGAATTTGTCTCCCTCCGTGAGTCTGGTGTTACGGTGAACGGCAGTTTGAAATTGCTCCCAGAAGGGCTGCCAGAGGGTAAGCTCACCTTGATACTGAAGTAGTTGTAGTTTAGGGAGTTTCACACCCGTGGCCTGGGGTATGACTCTGTCACCGTCGTCTCCCATATGGTAAATGGCTGGTACTGCCGGTTGAAGCTCAATTTTGTTGCGTATCTCACTGAGGGCTCTTGCTACTTGATCTTCGTAGTCTGCCACAGCAACATAGTCCGCTTCGAGGTTGGCATCGGTGATCAGCGGCTCAATCTCTTCGTTTACCTTGCGGAGTTCCTCGTTACTGGCGATCAGCCTGTCTCGTAGGTTCTTGAGGGAGTTGATGTCAAGGGTTGCCGACTGGAGCGCAGTCGTGATATCGGTAATAATCTTCGTGTTCTGGCTCCGTCGAACCCTCCGCTTCGTCTTCAGCCGATCCATCCTAATGTTGATTCCTCACGTCCAAAGGTCCCGGGTTTCTTGCACCATTAATTGTTGCACATTGAACGCTCTTTTCGTCGACTGATGACTTTGCCGGTGTCCTTGTGAGGTCGATTTGTGAAAGACAAGACAACCGACTTGGCTGGGAACCTTCTTTTACTGACTCAATGGCTCCCCTCCCGCGAGCCCCTGCCCTTTCATCTTCTTCTTTTTTTTGTATACAGACAAGAGTCTTATGTCAGTCTCTGTTTAGTTAGAATTATTCTACAGGGGGGTCACGTGACCCGGGGGGTCCCCTCCTTCCCCTCAGTCACGTGACCCGGGGGGTCACGTGACCTGAGGGGTCACGTGACCCCCCCCCCCCCTCAGTCACGTGGGGGTCACCTTGGGGGTCACGCGACCTTGAGGTGACCTTGGGAGGGGTCACGTGACCTTGGGGGGTCACGTGACCTTGGGATGACCTTGGGGCCACGTGACCTTGGGATGACCTTGGTTACGGCGACGCCGACGCCGACGGCGACGCCGACGCCGCTCAAGCCGGAAACGGGCGCCTAAGAGCTGCGCTCTAAAACCTATTTTAAAAATAGTGCGCTCTAAAGGAACGTGCAATCGGAATACTAGGAAAAACTCTCAATAATTTATACACGCCTATATTATTCTTCCTCAAACTTCACCTTGAATGGCCTTTGTTACGCACTGGGGCTTTCCTGGGGCTTTCCAATCCCAGTCCAAGCTCGGGAACGGACATTCACCACAGACTGTCCATACGAACGGGTCGACCCCATTTCCTACAGCTCCGCAATTTTTAGAGCGCAGCTCTTAGGCGCCCGTTTCCGGCTTGAGCGGCGTCGGCGTCGGCGTCGCCGTCGGCGTCGCCGTCGCCGTCGGCGTCGCCGTCGCCGTCGGCGTAACCGCGCGGTGCATGATGGGTAAATTTCCCCGCTAAATCTAGCGGAAAATTTTCCCCGCTAAATTTAGCGGAAAAATTTCCCCGCTAAATCTAGCGGGAAATTTTCCCCGCTATATTTAGCGGGAAATTTTCCCCGCTAAATCTAGCGGGAAATTTTCCCCGCTAAATTTAGCGGAAAATTTTCCCCGCTAAATCTAGCGGAAAATTTTCCCCGCTAAATCTAGCGGGAAATTTTCCCCGCTAAATTTAGCGGAAAATTTTCCCCGCTAAATCTAGCGGAAAATTTTCCCCGCTAAATCTAACGGGAAATTTTCCCCGCTAAATCCAGCGGAAAATTTTCCCTGCTAAATCTAGCGGAAATTTTTCCCCACCCCCACCCCTCGAGGTCACGTAACCCCCCCCCCCCCCCGTCCCTTCCCCTCCTCCTCAAGAGCTGCTCTCTAATTCGGCGTTACAGGGAGTTGTAAACGGCTTTCATTTTTTTTAAGAAAGACAAACATTTTAATTTTGTCATTTTAGAAAAAAAAGAAAAAAACGCGCCCGGAGGGGGGGGGGGAGTCTTGTTGAAGATTAGTTACGGCTAGAAGCAATTTTTATTACTTGAAGAAGTAATCAGATTACTCTTGTGATTACTGCCTAACGAACTTACTGAACTGATTACAAAATTACTTTAAAAAGTAATGGATTACAAGTGATTTGATTACTTGTAAGGCGTACGGAACAAGTCCGAAGAGGACCGAGGACCTCTCTGCATTAGTGCCGCACGAACACGGGAGAGATAGAGTTTTCAAGAAGTTGAGCGTTTCGAGGTACTTGTACGCTCTCAGTTCATCCCGTGTCAGGTAGCTTGCTGAGCGAACAAGGTACTCCTTAATGTCAGTAAACTCGTTCGGAAGCCGCTTGCTGTCACGAACTTACAATGAGAAAATATTTTTGAAGAGTCTAGCGTTGCGTTCGACAAAACCCTTGCTCGGCACTCGAGAACAATCCCCCACTTTTTAGTACGCACGTTGTGAACGTGCTGGGTCGTGCCATGGCACCGCTTTGCTTAATACAAATAGCGATCACTCTCGCGGCCGAAAAGGTAAGTCGCATATTTGCTTAGCCACATGAACACTGTAGTCACATTTTGAAGCAGGGCAAGCTGCACGACGCGGAGCGCACAGCTAGCCGAACAAACGTAACGAAATACACGTGCTAACGACGAAACACATAACAAAAGGTTACCTCGCTGTAGCAAAGTAGAAAAATAGCACTGAATACTGTTAAAGAAACCCGATAATTGAGAAAAACCTTGGCAAATCAAGCTTAGAAATGCCGGCGGACGGCAGGCAACACGCTACGCGGGTGGAAACGAGATCGCAAACATGGCTCCTGCAACGGCCAATGCTTGCGCCCCCTATGGGACGTCATGTGAATAGTACCTATAAGGGGTTTAGTCCTCAATAATGGCTCCCGTTAAACCTGAAATTGCAATGTAGCCCACAGAACCATTGATATCAAAGTTAGTTTGTAGATTTTTGTTACCTTTTCACATTTTGGCAGTTATTCGGGCAAGCCGATTGGGCTTGAAGATATTAGGAAATATATAGTGAAGGCGGCAAGCGCTTAACTGTCACTCCCCTTTTCTAATTAAGGTAAAAGCCCCTGTCTGTTGCACCGGTGTTACCCGAAAAACAAACCTTAATCACTGATAAATTACATAAAAAGCTCACCTTATCAATCTCTTTTGTAGCATCTTCCAAAGTAGGTTGCTTGGGGCTTGGCAAAAAGAAGGCTCTCAGCGAACTCTGTTTTTTGCGGCACCTTCAGAGCCCATTTGAAAGTGACAGGCACAATAAGCCAATAAGGTTGCTCGGCTGGTTCATATGCATCGTTGGTGGCACTTCCGTGGATGCTTGCAGGTGCCAAACGATCGATGAGGGTGAACGAAATTGTTCAAGCAGGAGGATAGGCGTTTTCGTATGAACATTCGTGCTCTGAAGTTCGTCACAAACGTGTAATTAAACGAACTGTAGGGTCAACTTGTTTGATATGACCTGACTAAAACGGTACCAAAGACCGGAACTTGAAACAGCACGGATGAATCCAAAGGCAGAGAAAGACGATCATCCCGTGCGTTTCTGCTTGCAGCGGAACCAGACGGAAGGGTGAACTATTGAATACCACACCGTGGGGAGTCTGCACAGATAAAATAAGGCAAAACAAAAAAAACGTGGACAACTATGAGCATCTAGAAGTAGCGAGGGTGGGACAGCTGCATGACATTTGGAAGGCCTGTCTGTAGCCAAACACCCGCCGCCATACAAACATCGGGGAAAGTGAATCCTCTTTTAGCGGTTTAAGTCAAAATCCGACAGATCCTGGGGCTCCTTCGGTTTTTGTCTTGAGTGCCTACGACTCCGCCGCGTACCATGCTCGGTTCGATCGGTGTCGTCAGAGCCGGAAAGGCTCGGCAAACGAGGAACGACATTTGTACTACCTCACGTGGCATTGTTCATTCTTTACATAATTCATACACGCTGGGCTCAGTTGAAGTACCGATTTCAGGAGGATGGGGATTATCCCCTCCTTGGTCGCCGCCTGTCCGAACCTCACGGCGCAACTGTCGCCACGAAGGTGGTTTGCGCCTCATCTTATGGTGAATTCCACTCGTAGATCCGGAGCGCTTTCCAAAATCCGCGAGGGAGGCAACATTCCGCTCCGTGGGACCCGCTCCAAATCGACGAGGGGAAGATAAACTCGCCTTTTTGGAGCGACCTCCCCCACACTCCTCCCCATCGCTTCCCCCTCCGCCATTCAAAATGGCCGCTGCTCGAACTTGACAAGCCCACCAACGCCTGAGCCGACTGATCTTTCCGATGGAGAAATAACACGCGACACAGGCCGTGCGAAATTATGCGTGCCACGGCGCTCATGTCCCAAATAACGAAGACGTCCGCGCAGTCCGCGTTCGGCACTGTCACATACCTTTCGGCCGCGTCGAAGCGGCGGGGCACGGACAGCTATTGGCAGTGGTGGAGTTCAGATTTCTGGTACGACTTTAATAAACACGGTCGTTGCCTAATCTCTTCTTGCTTTATTGCACGGGGAAACGCCGGCGGAATGCCGTGTAAAAAGGTAAACAATCATTGGCTGCAGAATGAACAGGCCTAACCTTACGTCTGCCTCCGGCTTTCCTGTCGTTCTTCCTCTCACGATCACAGATGTCAGCGCTTACGATTTACCACGCTCCACAGTCCCGGCTTTGTATCCCTGATCTACGCCAGGTAGAAGCGTTCGAGCCGTCACAATCCCACGTAAACAACCGATGCACCCGAACAGATCCAACTCGACGACCCGTCCGGCCCGCCGACCTTGCCGACCTCGCCAACCTCGAGACCTCGCAGCGCATGCGCACTGCCGATTTAGAAGGAAATCACGTGGGCCGCTATGTCTATTTCCGGGGAGATCTGCGAAGTCCCGCAGAGCAAGTTTGGCGGAGTTTGAGGCGCTCCGTGGAGCGGGCGTTGCCAGAGATCTACGAGGGGAAGATGACCAGCTCGAGCCAGATCTGCGAGCGGAATATGCGGGCTCCAAATGGAGCGCTTTTGGAGCGCTCGAGATCTGCGAGCGGAATTCACCATTAGTCTCCAGGGAGACGGCGGCTCTGAAAGAGTAAGCGACGAAGATCCAGAAAAAAGTGAAAGAGGGAGAGCGAGAAGGCAGGCAAAAGAAAAGGGGTGGGGGGATGGGGGGGGGGGGATATACGGGCGTACGAAAGAGTAAAAAGGCGACGAGGACAGAAAATTGGGGAGAAAAGTCGACCAAAAGTGAGCCCGCCTGGTAAGAAGTCAAGTGGCACCCAAAGCTCGCGGGGCTCTTGTCAAGGCCAGAAACTGGTCCTAGATACGTCGCCTCCTTTTTTGAAAGACACAGTGAAGGCAACGAGGCATTTTGAGTCGCATGCATTATCGTCTATTCTTCATAACCTCGCGGCTGTAGTGATCTGTTTGAACCTGTCAAATAGATGCTATTTTTAGTTGTGTCTGTGAGGAGTTGAAACTTCAAGTTGATTTCGGAATGGCGCCTGTTGACATTAAATTTGAAGCAGGTCAAAATAAAGGCTGTTCGAATGCAAAATCTTAGGGGGGGGGGGGGCACTTGCAAGGGGCGTCCTCCCCAGTCAAAACACAGGTGGGGTCGGGACCCCCTTGACACCCCCCCCTTCCCCCCCTCTTCCGATTTACGCCACTGATATCAGTGTCCGTGTATGTAGACAAAACTAGTTCAAGGTCAGCTCTTAATTTCGAAAAAAAAATGCTTCACACAGTCGTTGATTATATAACACCTCAATATTCGGCATTTGATTTGGAGCACGAAAAAGAATAAAACACATAGGGACAGACGCACACAGACAGGACAGTTCTTTCGATTAGCAACCGACGTTTATGATGCCTCCTCGATGGGTGAGCGCTTCTCTAACCCAACCCTCCAATATGTTTTATGTGTTTTACTCTTTCGTGTTTCAAGTCATCCGTGCCAACCTTCTCTGTGTTTATGTTCAGTATTTGATTCAGTTCAAAATATGAGGATGTGTGATCAGATACAGGCAGGTTTTAAATAAACCGTGTTGCGTTTTTCTGCATTAAAAACAGATGTTCTCTATTTTATTTGGATGTAACCCGATAGACGCGTAAACAATAATGTAGTCTAGAATAAACAGTAGAAAAGTGAAGCTCACTCTTTAGCCATGTGGGCAGTAAAGTTCTAAATTTGCTCTACATGTCGACTGACTGAGCAATATTACGTTTCACGACGCTTACATGGGACGTCTAACGAAGATTTTCATGGAAGTGTATACACCTAAGAACGCATATTGGGAAACCCGTTCTAAAGATCGTGACTAAAATATTAATGAACTCGTAAGAGTTACTGGTCTGCTAATTGCAGAAAAACAATATACTTTGTTTTATTATCATGTACAAGAAGCTGATTGGCATCTAGCCGCTTCAAACGAATTTTCAAGCCACATTTTGTAACAGAAAGAAGAGATGTGTTTCGACGAAAGAAACAACATTCGTATCGTCCGCATAGAAAACAATCTCCTTAATATAAAGAAGAAACATTATAGGTCCTGATATAAATCAATGGGGAACGCCATATCTTATATTATCATATTATTGATTACCCCAAACTGGGTGCGATTTGATAGGTAACTGTAGTAGTTTAAGTGAAACGCTTCAAATTCCGTAGTATGGCAGCTTGTAAAAAGTATATATTGTTTAATAGAATCGAAAGCTTTGTTAAAGTCTGTAAATATACCTATCGTGTAGAGCTCATTTTCTGTTATAAATTCGTTTTTCCCTAATGTTGAGCAGAGCAGATTCAGTGGATTTACCTCTCTGGAAGCCGTACTGATTTGCAGCGATTACTTTATGTTTGCGAGGAGGATTAAATATTCTGGAATTTATAGCTTTTTCTATTAGTTAAAAAAGAGGAAGTATTGATATGGGCCTAGCACCACCATTGTGCAAAACAGAAATTCTAGCAGTTTTTTTTTTTTTTTCAGCAAAGATTCCCGAGGGTAACACAATGTTGGTTACTTGACAGGTTACATCACATATTAAATTCGAAACTTCTTTAATTGGTGCCGCCTTTATAACATCGAAACCACAAGAGCAATTATTTTTAGAATTTCTGTAGGGGCGGTAGGGTAAATCAACATCGTGTGCTGGATATTGTACTTAATATACTCAAAATTCTCAGAGGCCGACAAAACAAAAACTCAAAAGTAAAAAAAAAAAAAATAAAATAAAATTCCGGTTAAACTTATCAGCGAGAGCCTTTCCCAGTTCGGCTGGTATGATATTTTGCGTTCCCCGTAAAAGACCCTTAACAGTACGCCAAGTCTTTTAGGAATCGAAAAATATCTTTATGTCGGAATCCAGCTTTTATCTAACTCTTTTGAATTCTTTTAAAATATATAGATCTTGGCATAATATGAATTTAATGAAAAGTTGATTCTGTGCTTTAATTCTCTATAAAAGGTCCCGAGTAATCCATGGTTTTCTTGATTTTCTTTATTGTTACTCCGGTGAAAGCACGATCATAGGCCTCAATAGGGAGTTTTAGCGAGTCGTTTTGCAAGCACACGGTTCCGAAATCACAAACGGTACAGCAGGTCCGTTCTGTGAAACCGTACGTGAAATTTGACATACTTTAGCGAATCGTGAAAGTTGCCCGACCGTGTAAACGATGATGATGATAGTGCTTAACGGTGGCACCATCTTCTAGTGAACACGCGAAACATTCTGCAACGTGTAAATCCGTGGCGGCTCGTGTTTCCGGCGTACGACTGATGTAAACAAGACGGCCGACGTAACATTTGCCGGTCGGAATTTCAAGAACTGCGAAGCTAGATGGAGTAAAAATTATCTAAACAACCGTAAAGGTATGTGGTGTGTCTCCATCATCCTGCACTTGAACGATCGTTCACGTTGTGTGCTGTTGAACCAAACCATTTCGTCTGCTCGCGGTCGCCACGGCAGCTAGTCTGCCCGCAGGTCGCAAACATTTACTAGCATGCGTAGTTTACAGCATTCACGATCGCTTACCATTGTGAGCAGTCCTCGAAATGATTTGGTTCAACCTCTCAATCGAAGCAGACTAACAGGACGGCAAATCTCCTGCCACTGTCCTAAGCCTAACGCTCGGCTGGGTCGGCGAACGCAGTCACCGAACCGACCGCCATCTTTTTTTTACCCGAGTCGTGAACGGTGCTGGCTGCGTTGCGGTGACGACTCCAGCGACCGGAACGGGAGAAACGAACGAGAAGAGCCTCCCGACGTCCCGAACGACTCGCGCGCGCATGCGCAGTGGCGTCGCCGATGCGTTGGAGGGCGAACCGTTCGTGTGGAAACGACCTGCTAAAACTCCCTAATAATTCGGTTCAGGAATAAATCGTGTAAAACGCCGATGTTTTTACTGTGCAATATTTCAATCCAGTCTATAGAGGATATAAGTTGTCGAAAATATACGATACTGCCGTGTGTTATGAGACGTGTGGTAGTTGTATTCAATTGTGCAATCGAATGCGTCCGATATATTTAAATACCACAAAAAACAATAAATGATCACTTATATTAGTCATGAGTACGCCTGCCGCAATATCATCTTTATCACAGCATCAATCAGTGTTTCGCTAGAATCTGTAATGGAGGCGGGAACATCAATTACATTGGAAAAACCATTTGAAAATAAAATATCTATAAACTCATTAGCTCGGTGAGATGGCTGCAAAATATTGATATTAATGTCGCCCATAATTAAAACAGCCATTCTAAGTAAAGAAACAAATTCTAGCATTTGCTCAAGAAAACTCATCCAGCAACCCAGAAGGGGGCCTATAGATTACACCGACACGAATGCACTCGTTTTAACAAAAAGCGATTCAGAAGTTGGTTGATAACAGTGAACTTAGATATCACTTCGTAAACAAAATTGTCCATTGTGTAAAGGGCAACACCACCTCCGCTCCTATCTTTCATGTATACAGCTTCACACCTGTGGCCTTCAACTTGTACTACATCGCTAATACCAGAGAACCATGTCTCACGAAAGGCCAATACATCAAATTCATGCGTTAAAAAAGCTAAAAAAAATCTCGACCTCATCCTCATTGTTTCCTAAACGGCAAACATTTAGAGGAAAAAAAGAAAGCCAACTAGACACGATAAGAAGAAAAAAAGTGGCATCATGATAGCGACGGTTGCGCGTTGGGGCTTCCATTCAGAGGTGTAATCACTTTTTTTACCATTCCACGATGGTCCCTCTATTTTTTCGAGATCACCCACGTCAAAGATTCGAATGGCCCTTTTGCCATTTTCTGAACAAAAATATGTCCGTTCTTTTGCCAAACAAAACGGTAGCCCCTTGCGTCACACCTCTGTCGTGCGAGCCACAACAATCGCTTATTCGTGAGAGTTAAATGGTAAAAAAAAAACAAAAAAAAAACGCAGCTTCGGTTCCTTAGTTTTCAGGCGAGAGCAACTTTCGATTCACTTTTTCATCAGGGAGTTTGATACGAACTGAACGATCATGACCGTTTCTTTGCCAGGCCGGGATAGAAGGCGATAAAGGTCATTAAGGTCAGAGTTCGCTAGTTCAGGGAGTCCAAGATTATGAGCCAAGATTATCACCTGTCTACGAGATTTTCATGCTCCTCCGGTGCCATACCGTGAACCTCAAATTTCAGACGGCGACTATATTGCTCCAGCTTATTAAGTTGAAGTTTCATTTGCTCAGCGCTCGCTGTTGCGCCCGTTGATGAATCCAACTCCAAGTACTCAACCTTCTTTTTGTAGCAGAATCATCGCTACTCTGCTCATATAGTTTAGACAGTATTGTGTAGTAATTAGCAGAGAGACCTTGGATTGATGCCTCGATCCCATTCACTTTTACAACAAGCTCTGGGTGAGCATTCACTTTCGCAACAAGTGGAAGAAGCATAGAAATATTTTCATTTAGTCCTTTCAGCTCACATTCAATCCTGGAATTCTGCAGTTCACTAGGCGTCAGGGTACCTCGTCTTTCCGCTTTTTCCCACGTGACACACTTTTAAGTGCCCGTGAAAGAGCCAAGTTGTTGCGTGCCCTCCGTTGCTGCTACTGTGTGCGAGTGAATCATAAACTAAGCGTTCATATCAAAATATCAATTATATAGAGGGTATCCTTGCTGACACGAACAAAAGTTTAAGAAAGAAAGACGTTTACGAATTTCTGTAATGCGAAACTAGAGCGCAGCTCTTGAGGAGGACAAAGGGAGGGTACGGAGAGGAGGGTAAGCCCCTCCTCTCCTCCTTTCCTCAGTCTCCTCCTCTTACCTCCTCCTCCTCCACTCCTCCTTCCCACTCCCTTTCCTTTCCTCCTCCTCTCCTCCTCCCGCTAAATTTAGTGGGGAAATTTCCCGCTAAATGTAGTGGTTAAGTTCCCCGCTAAATTTAGCAGAGAAATTGATGTCACGTGACATCGACACCAATTCAGTTTCCCCGACGTCACATGACTTCGTGTCACGTCACCTATGAACAAATTCAGTTTCTCCGCTAGATTTAGCGTGAAAATTGATGTCACATGACCTCAACACCAATTAAATTTTCCGGTAAATTTAGCGTGGCGGTTACGCCGACGCCGACGCCGACGCCGACACTGACGCCGACGCCAACAGCAACGACGACGCTGCGAAACGCGGAAGCGGGCGTCTATACTTCGTTTCAGCTTCCGTCCGAGCGCAGCCAAAGCTACGTGTGGCCGGAACCAATCACGCGCCGGCAATAGGTCACGCGATCTCGCCTTCACTTTTGTATCACTCCGCTGCGCCGCTGGCCGCCCGCGGTCGCCGAGTATTTCATCTGCTACGGGTGTATCAAAGGTATCATCTGCTACAGGTTTAAAAATTGCCCTTTCACGTTCTGAAATTTAGTCACAGGGGATGTCAGTACGCAGGCTGGCCACTGGCGTCTGTGTCCGAGCTTTCTACCTGTTCGGCATTTCGGCATGCTTTCGAGACACATTGCAATGTACCCAATGACCCGGCCGTTGGTGTTTCCTTGTATTGTCTGGATATACCAGGGCTCGAGGCGCAGTCCTTTTCACCTGCTTCTCAGCGTTCAATGTAACAGGCAGGTAAAGGGGTGCCCTGATTTCGCCGCGTATCAGTGAATTGTAGTGGACCGGACGCTTTTCTTGTTTACACCGCAATCGCGGTACGACGCGGCCGGAGTCTCCTGCCGAATTCGAAAGTAGACATTCATTTCATTTCATTTATTTATCCCTTAAATGCCTACGTGGGGCTTTACATAAGGGGGGCGGGCAGTATTTCTAAGATTTAAGTACACGGTACAAACAAGAAAAACAAACAAAAGATAGCAAAAACGTCAGTTACGCGCCGTAAAAGGTGGCAAGTGCTTCTCTAAATTTTGAAGTGTCCGATATGGTTACTATTGGGTCTGGCAGTTTATTCCAAATGGTAATGGACAGCTGCAGGGGAGAAAATTTAAAGGTATTGGTTCTGGGAGTGGATAAAAATAGTTTGCAGGAATTATCTAAGCGACGGGAGGTATGAGGTGCAGGTATACAGTACAAAGTTTTCTGGAAAGGAAGATGGTAGTAAAATTTATGAAGAATAGTTAAGGCGGATATGGTCCTACGCGTTTTAAGAGAGGGAAGACCAAGTTGAGCTTTAAGAGTGGTGATACTAGTAGGGAAGTTATAATTTCGATGAATAAACCGTGCTGCGGGGTTGTGGACTGCTTCTAACATATCTTCTAAAAATAACTGATGGGGATTCCAAACAGATGAGGCGTACTCTAACTGGGGACGGACAAGTGAGGTGTATGCTAATAATTTAGTTTCCTTGGAGGCAAGGGAGAGATTGCGTCGCAGAAAGCCGAGTGTCTGGTTAGCTTTGCTAGTAATATGGGTTATATGATTTTCCCATGAGAGATTGCTTGTTAAGTTAACACCGAGGTACTTGTAAGTTGGTACATTTTCTATCGTATTACCGGAAAGGGAGTATTGAAAGTTTATTGTGTTATGTTTCGTAGTAAAGGTCATTTGTTTGGTTTTATTTACATTGATTTGCATCTGCCACCTTTCACACCAAGATTCAATAGCACATAGATCTGCTTGAAGCTGCGCACAGTCAGAGCGATTGGTTACTTTAGAATACACAACACAGTCGTCAGCATATAACCTAATTGAAGACTTAATTAGCAAAGGTAAATCATTCACATAAATGAGAAATAACAAAGGACCCAGCACGGTTCCTTGAGGTACACCAGATTTGACCACTATAGAGGACGAGCAACTGTTGTTTAGGGGGACATACTGTGTTCGGTTTGAGAGGAAGTTAGCTATCCAATTAATCAGAGTTTCATCAATTTGAAGCGATCGTAGTTTTAATAATAAACGTTGGTGAGGAACCTTGTCGAACGCTTTGGAGAAATCTATAAAAATAGCATGAGTTTCTGCACGAAAATGTAGGTTTTTATGAATGTCTGTTACGAATTCAAAAAGTTGGGTGTCACAGGACAGAGACCGCCGGAAACCGTGCTGGTTTACAAAAAGAAGACCATTATCAGCCATGTAGTTCAAAATATTTGAGTAAATGGTATGCTCCATCAACTTACTTGCAACACAAGTGAGAGAAATAGGCCTATAATTGTTGGGGCAGTCTTTGTCACCGCTTTTATATATTGGGCAAACGCTAGCATGCTTCCAGTCAAGGGGTATGTCACCGGAGTCAATAGACTGTTGGAATATTCTACATAAAAGAATACTAGAAACTGATTTGGTTAATTTGAGCAGTTTAGTTGATATATCGTCCGGGCCTGGGGCAGATTTATTGGGAAGGTTATCGATCAGTTTCTCGATGCCAGGCGGGGTAATAGAAATAGAGTCCATACTGGCTACGGTTGTATATTGAGGGATGTGGTCGGGTAAGGGAAAAGACTCTTCAGTGAAAACGTCGCCAAAATAAGAGTTGAGACTCTCGCAGCTTTCTCTTTCCGAGAGTTCATTTCCGTCAGAATCAACAATGCGGGGGGATGGTTTAATTTGCTTAGGTTTCATAGTTGACCAGAATTTTTTGGGGTTTGTTTTCAGTAAATTAAAGAGGTCGATATTAAAGAACTTATGCTTTGCTTTCTTAATTTCGTACTTACATCTCGAAGCGCATTCTCGGTATTTAGACCACGCTGATGGGGTTCTAATTAGTTTTGCGCGGCTGTAGAGCCTTTGCTTTTTGCTCAGGAGCCGTTTGAGACTGACTGAGAACCAAGGACGCTCAGTACATGACCTGATATGAACTCTCGGAACAAATGTATGCAAGGCTTCCATTAACGCACTCCTGACCAGGGTCCAATTTTCGTCAACACTTCTATACTGAAAGCCATCCAGGAAGGTATGCATGAAACGGGATAGATACAGGAGGAGAGCATTCTGGTCGGCTCGTGGATAGCTGAACACAGTCTTAGTTAAAGGGCATGACTTACTGGTGGGTATTGACAGTTGGACGTGAATAGAAGAGTGATCACTAAGAGGCTCTAGGAGTTCGACAGCTGTGACACACACAGGGTTGGTAGTAAGAAAGAGGTCGAGAATTGCAGAGCCGCGAGTTGGTTCATTAATCATTTGGGACAGTGAGTACGCGCTGCACAAGTCAACAAAACCTCGGGCCTGAGCGGGAAGGCAGCGCCACGAGTCAAACGGCATGCGAGCAGGTACAACAGGCCATGTGATTTCAGGGTAGTTAAAGTCTCCAGTGAGTATGAATACGTCTGTGGGATACATCTGCGCGAGTGATTCCGAACTTTTCTCAAGAAAAGATGGGAATCCAAGAAGATCGGGCGGCCTGTAACAGGCAATGACCAGTACAAAGAACGAGGACATTTTTATTCGAACCCACAATGCTTCACAATCATGTAATACGTCGCTTTTTTGAACATGTAATGTATTTTTAACCGCTATAAAGACGCCTCCTCCCCTACGTCCCGTTCTGTCTCTGCGAAAAATTGAATACGAATCACTCAAAAGTAGTTCAGAATTATCAATGCTTCGAGTCAACCAAGATTCCGTTATAACTACGACATCAGCCGAACATGAGTCGACAGCTGATTGCAACTCTTCTGTTTAGAGTATACGCTTCTTGCGTTTGCGATAAAAAAAGAAAGGCAGGAAGACAGGTCTCGTCGAGATAATGTCTTTTTTTTATGCCGTGGTTGCTATGCTGAAACAGCTTTTACAGAATGTGTTTCCTTGTCAAACGCATACCGATTTCTTCCGATGAAAAGTTTATCGTACCGTAACCGAAACTCCTGTCCTTGGTTTTTTGCAAAGGCTAACAATGCTCGCCTTGCCATGCGTACATCCGGAGAAAAATCCTCGCTCAACCGAAATACAGATCCCTTTAGTGTGGGTCCCTTGGATAGGACGAGTTCTTTATCTTTGAAAGAGTTAAATTTGACAATTATGGGCCTGGGAGGAGTACCCTCGGCATGATACGTTCCGAGTCTGTGCGCTCGTTCGATGGTGGATGGTGCGAGGGTAACACCAAGCCTGGAGTGGCAGAAACTTATTTTTTTTCTTCCGATTCCCGCCATGTCTCATGAAGGGTGTCCGGGATGTTATAGAACAGAATGTTGTTCCATCGAGACTGGTTTTCTAAATTGTCGCATTTTTCCGCGAGGCGTTGCAGTGAGGTTGTGTTACCAAGGATTGTGTCCGAAATCTTATCAACATCGCTTTTCAACTGGGTAAGGCCGGCAAATTCTAGCTTCATGCCAGCGATCTCCGATTTTAAAGATTCAAGAACACTGTCAGTCTGGTTTTGCCTTTGTTGCAACTGCTTGATTTCATTTAAAATCAGCTTTTGACCCTCCGATAACCTATTTAATACCGGCATCACATCATTCAAAGATACAGCAACCTCAGGAATGATATCGTCAGGTCCCGGATTCGTTTCCACGTCCCCTGATAACAACAATAATTTTCTTAAAAATGCAGATATTCGACACTTCAGAGACATCACACGGTCAAATACGCTAGGTGGGCACGACACCGCAATAACAAGAACGTTATTGTCGCGATAAAGCAAGGCCAAAGAAGAACAAACCTGGGAAACGATGTAACATGAGAACCGCATTCCGCAGTCGGTGTCGCGCCGAAATGGCTGTGCGTCCACGCTGCGCTTCAAGGGACAATGAAGACGATTTTATTTAATTTTTTTAAATGGTATTTTTATGCTTCCTTGGGAACATAGCATGCTGCCCAATTTTTTGTAGACATTTGTGACGCGCATTTCTGTGTCTACGAAAGAAGTAAAGAAACCGAAACTGAACAATCTCCATTCCCGTTTCTGGGCCCCCGAAAACGGAGGTGACGTAGGGAGTGACGTCAAGTATGAATAGTCGGTATCGGTAGTATTTAGGAGATCGAGACTCTGGTTACCGCGGTGGGTTATAGCAGCGCGGTGGCACGGTCGTTTCGCCGAATCTGTCAACATGGACGGCAATGTGGCAATGCCGCTCTCGCGAGCGAGTTCGAGCTTCCGTTCAGTGACCGAACACCAACGGAACGGGAGTACGTGTGTGGCGGCCTCTGTTATCACCCGACGGAGACCGCCCAGCCGGCAACGAGCGGCCCGCGGGGGAGATGCCGAGGGGAAAGCGGCAGCGATCCGGTTCCTCCGCGGACGTCCTCCTTTCGTCGTCAAAAAACACGAACAGCAACCCACACGTGAAAACTAGCGTCGCCCGAACGAATACTGGTCTTCAGTCGACCGTTAGAACAGCCATCCACAGCTACATTTTGCAGATCCTTCGAGTACCGTGTTTTTTTTATTTTATTTTGTTTGCCCATAGTTGCTCGTTGCCCGTTTCGCGTCCAGCGTAGCAAAGAAAAAACCAATTATACTGTTTTATTTACGGTTTAGCATGATTCCGGTCCGATTATACTTTTCATGGTTATCAAGCGGAAATTAGAACAGTATTCCTAAAAATCGCGAACCAAAACGTGACCGAGGGCACGTTTCTCGTTTCGACCAATCGCTGACGCGTCTTTTGTGACGTCGCGCTTCTTGGCCCCGCATCAGTCACGTGAGCTCCGCTTCTCCTGGCTTCTCCCGCAACTTTCGGGGCGTCGCCCAGTCGATCCCGGTACGATTATTACCGCGACTGTTTAATTGATTTGCGCGGCACACAAGCGCCGGTTTTGGCTGAAATTTGGGCAACGTGGCCTGAGACGTGCCTGGAACCCAGATCAATCGCCAAAAAGATGTCCGAATTTGCCTTCATTGTCCCTTTAAATACGCCCCTCTCGTCGCCGCACGAAGAACAACGTTGCCAGCCGACCGTTGAACATGCCGATGAAGTTGACGAAAATACCGGTCGAAGCCAGTCTTTTTCGGCGAGTTGCGGAGAAAGCACCGAAAAAAGGTCGTCGTTCCGGGGAACATGGTTCGAGACTTGGTCCAGTGGAGTCACCGATGGGCCCGGCAGGACCGTGACGAGAAGAGCGCCGGCCACCTGGGAAACGATGTAACATGAGAACCGCATTCCGCAGTCGGTGTCGCGCCGAAATGGCTGTGCGTCCAGGCTGCGCTTAAATACGCCCCTCTCGTCGCCGCACGAAGAACAACGTTGCCAGCCGACCGTTGAACATGCCGATGAAGTTGACGAAAATACCGGTCGAAGCCAGTCTTTTTCGGCGAGTTGCGGAGAAATCACCGAAAAAAGGTCGTCGTTCCGGGGAACATGGTTCGAGACTTGGTCCAGTGGAGTCACCGATGGGCCCGGCAGGACCGTGACGAGAAGAGCGCCGGCCACCTGGGAAACGATGTAACATGAGAACCGCATTCCGCAGTCGGTGTCGCGCATCACGACCTCTCGCGCCTGACGCCCAAACGTGCCTTTGCGAAAGGACGTTTTGAAGCGACTCGGTGAGGAAGGCAGCGAAGCACATGATTCGGCCATTACGGGAACGAAAACCACATAGAAAAACAGAGCGCTGCAACCGTGTTGCCAGCGAATGTACGTGTTTTCACCAAACCACATGCGTTTACATATATTAATAAAAACATAAACTTCAGATATTTAATTCCTTTCGTTGCAAAACTTTCTCAGCGGCACACATCTGAAATATTGTGCAATGTTTACGCACATTACAGTTATTAAGAAAAGAAAAACGTGTAGCGGACTACTTTATGGTGCGTAGGAATCGTCTTCTCGAAGTTGCGAACCGTCCTTCAGCCTTTGGCTGCGCTCGGACGGAAGCTGAAACGAAGTATAGGAGCTGCGCTCTAAACGTGGTGCGCTCTATGTCCATGAAACGAACAATGTTGCCAGCAAGACACTTGCGAAAGGGTCGGTGTTTTTGTATATGTTCACGCTAACAAATTCGTTTGTTGTTGGTGTAACAAATTAGGCTTTTCGTGGTTCTTTCCAGCGCCGTTCATGAAACGCCCGTTCGCGGAAGTGCATTAGGGGTACGCGCACCTGAATTGGATGGTGTGTTGTCACATGGTACCTCTTTAATTTTGCCACTTTTGTTTTTTGTTTTTTTTTTGGGGGGGGGGCGTAAAATGCAAACCACGAGAAGCCTAAAGTGTTGCGCGCCATACAGCTTTGTAATTGGCACCTCGGCTCTAAACGTTAAAGAATTATAACAAATAAATGAGTTAATTGGGCTGACTATAAAAAAAAATGCTGGTACCATTTGTTTCGCGCAGATGTTCTCCAATTTGTTTTGCACTTTTTTTCGTGTTGATAGGACACCCGATCTGTCATGATCCAGGTGTCCCAGCACCCACATCACCAATTTGTTCTCTGGAGTTTCTTGACAAACACCACGAGCTGGGACAAGCGAGTCCAGAGAACAAATGGCCCATGTGGGAGGAAAAAGCAAAATGCATGCGCTAAGAAACAGACATGAAGGCATGGAGCGCTTTCTTCTTGTATACAGATATACCAATGGAAATAATAGTACAGTCTTTCGTCTCCGAACCGCTAGCGCGCCTGCTCATTAACTTTCAAGGGTAGGTTTTTCATTACGCCAGGCGCACGGCACGGACGGGGGTGGGTCAAGGGAATTGAACCACAAAAAGTGCTTTCTACAGAGGTACCGAAGACGAGAGATATTGTGCATCAAAATCAATAAGGATAAAATTCCCCAAATCAAATGCCAAAGAAAAAAACATTTGTCGATTATTTGTTTTTCTGATACTTGTTTACCTAAAATCATTAAATAGCATCGTGAACCATTGTGGCGCTTATTGTGACAGAAAAATGGGTGGAGGGAAGTTAAAATCAAGTTCATTTACCTGACACAAAACCCACTGTCTCATCGGCACCTTTGTAATGAATCGGAGCACGATACCTTGTAAAGCTGATTTTAGGTCTTCACTTAAAGTTGGTTCTGTTTATTTAACCTACACATCATACCTCTTTTCTTTCTTCTTTTCGTTTTTTGCCCATTGCCGTGTAACCGTCGCCTCTTATTGGCTGTGCATTGCAAGTTGGTGAGATATCGGGACATTACGCTGGTGCTGCTGAGGGCGGCTTCACTGCACGCATCGCAGAGAAAGGGTTCTTTCGGGAAGGTGTTTTCCGGGAATCGCAACCTGTAATTTATCTTTGAGCATCTCATATTTTACGCATGATGTGTGAAATTTGCGGCATCTCCCGCTCTCTGCACTGCAGCATAGTACGCGTAGGAAGACGTTCTGCGAAGAGAGCGTGCTTTTGAAATAGAGTGGAGGCTCAGCTCGCGCTTTGTTACTTTCTACACTCTGTTTCATACATACTAATATAAAACACTGTCGGAGGTGCTGGCGCCAGCATGGGCTTTGATCTCGTGGATCATATGCACGTGTTCGCGTGCAAACAAAACCAAAGAAGAAGCCATGCGCATGCGTAAGTAGCTTTTACAGTGTTTCATACTAAGTGTGCAACGGAGTATAGACGATTGCAAACGAGGCATCTGGCCGCCACCATGTTCCCGCTCGTGTGTGCAAGCACGCGCGATCCCAAGCCTGCCGAATGCTGCCTCGTGCACGTACTGCACGGGCTTGAACACGTGGGGCGCCGTGCCCAGAGCCGCGTATACTGAGAGTTTGGTGAACGGGAGGTGCGGGCAGAGCCAGCTGGGCGTGCACCAGACACAGAAAGAGGGCTTGACATGCTCTCTTGACCAACCAGAAGCCGAAAGGAATCACCTAGCGGTGGTAGCGAGAAACAGTTTTAATGGTATTAATAAGCACGTAAGAGTTAAATGTAGTAACCCTTCATGGCTGAATATAGGGTGCCCGTGATGTTTCGATCATGATCAAGCAGAAAGATGTAAGAAACGAATGTGCCGCGTGAACTCTGTTTTGCTCGGACAAGGTGTGACTGCTCGGATGGCATAATCTTGGCCCTCGACACCTGGCATACGGATTATGTCGATATGTGGAAGATTGCTAGGAGCAATCTTCCACCATGATTTTGGATGACGGTGATTGAAACATCACGTGCACCATATTTTCAGTCACCGAGAGCTACTCCGACGCACTTATTAAGTTTGTTTCTCGCGACCACCGCCAGGGTATTATTTCCGGCTTCTGGTTGGTTGGCCAGATTCGACTTTGTGAAGACGTTCTGGAACACGCCCAGCCCGCTTTCGGCCAATGGCGCCTCCTCGTTTGTCTCCTATACTTCCCAATGAACGGCCAAACCCTCTACATATACGGCTCTGGCCGTGTCTGCAATTTTCTATAGACCAGCACGCACCCATGACATCAGGCCGCTGCGGTGGCGCTGGTATCGGCAGGGCTCATGCGCAGATGCTACACTTCACGAGAATCTGGTTTGTGTGCACGCGCAATGCCCACCACTTCGTGCGGGAACTGCGCAATTGCCCGCACCTTGTGCGGGCTTGTTTTGTAAACAGCGCGTGAGCCAATACGCTATTCCGATATTTACAAGTCCTCAGCCCAGCGTGCGTTCCCCTCAGTCCAGCGTGCGCTCCTCTCAGCCCAGCGTGCGTTCCCCTCAGCCCAGCGTGCGATCCCCTCAGCCCAGCTTCCGATCCCCTCAGCCCAGCGCGCGCATGTTCGTCGCTTCGGAAAGCGAGCGATTCAGGCGCCTTACGGGCGAACGCTGAAAATGAAACCGGCCAAGAGCCCTTCCTTGGAAACGCTGAGCGTTGACTGAAGCTCTGGAAGCACGCTCTCTCGAAGTGCCGCGTGCACAGATTCGATCGGCGCTCACAGCGCGCGATCGCACGCGCTCTACTTTTTGGATGGATAGCTAAAGTCAGTCGACCCATTATTTGTGTGCAAGAGCGCCTTTTAACTTTTAGATGCGGAGCATCTCTTGCTCGGGGCTATGTCCCGCGGCGTCGGCGTTGTAGTCTGCACTCACACTACGCATGCGCAACTCTCCTCCTTCCCTCTCTGCAACAGCTGCGCGTTACTCTCCCCGCTCTCTCTCTCTACCAGCTGCGCGTGCACTTCGAGTGCGTTCGATTCTAATCACACCGCGCGCGCATGCGCAACTCTTCTCCTTCCCTCTCTCCAACAGCTGCGCGTTACTCTCTCCGTTCTCTCTCTCTACCAGCTGTGCGTGCACTTCGCGTGCGTTCGATTCTGACCACACCGCGCGCGCACGCGCAACTCTCCTCCTCTAGTCTCCTCTCCTTCAAGTGTGAAAAAAAAAAATAAACGGCGAGCGGCGAGCGTTCCAAGTTTCTCTGCCGCGAGCCGCGACGAAGGCTCGCGTAGGGGGTAACGCTAGGGCAGTCGGTGGCGCCATCTCTCGACGTCAGCACGCAACTGACTCTTTCCTCGGAACCAACACGATGCTCCGCATCACCCCATGGTTCCCCTCGGGAAGATGGTGTAATTTTGTTTTTCCACCAAGGGTAGGACGCAATGAAGGTTTATTTTGTTTCCGTTTATTTTGAAATTTCTTTTTCTGATGTATGCGGAAGAAGACACACCAATTTCTTATCCCCCTCCCCACCTTTTCCCCTAAAAAACAAAAAAAAAATGCAGCAAGAACTTTATGAGATTGTCACGCCCAGTCGCAATCTACAGTTCGTGACCTCAGAAGCAAAACAGCTTTCATTGTTCCTTTTAGGAATTTGAAGTAAAATATTTCGCAAAATAAAATATACGTGCTCAGTCGATAATCTGCATATACCTACTCTTTTTTAATAAATTGAGAAAAACAACAAATTTGCTTTTAGTTAGTTCCAATGAATGTAGCGCTTTATTTCTAGCAAGAAATTGTAATGCTGTTATGGAACCTATAACAAAATATCTGAACTCTAGAGACCATACTCATTTGGCACAGGGCAGAAATCTGGTTCTCCAAGATATGGGGGGCAGGGGGGGCAGGCAGTGTGTAAACCTCGTGCCCCCCGCTTCGTTTCTAAAACAAAGGTACCTATCAATAGAAATCTTTTAAGTTCTAATTCTCTCGTCGACGTCGGGAAATGCATGACTGGGGGCGGGGTGCATATGTTGTGTACGAGATTCTCGGGGACTGCAACGTGGGCTTAGACACGCTGCTTAGGTAACAGCCAGGATGACCTTCCGCTACCGGAGCTTCTGATAGGAAATGCGCATTGCTTCGCGAGCCGAGGGCGCCACCCGAGACGCATCCATCGCACGAGTGTTCGATCTAGAAATCAGATACACGAAGACTACTTTCATGAAAACAACAAGATAGGATGGTTATCGACACGTTCTTACAACGTTTGTATTGGATGATTTACGCGGAAATAAAAAAAAGTAAAAAGACAGCTAAAAAGATTCATTGGATCATTAGGGAATGCTTTAGCATGAACCTTGGGAAACGCCACACACGCCCCCCTCTGGGAAGCGCTAATGCTGACCTGTTCACTTTTCTCTTGGCTTTATCTTCTGGCTTTTTCTCTTGCTTCCTCTGTTTTTTGCTGCCTCTTTTTGGCTTCGCTACGGTGTCAGTGTCAGCGTTTCCCAAAAAAGGCACGTGTGAGCCACTTCCCAAGGCTCGGGCTAACGCATTCCTTAAGAATTCACCAATGGAGCTTCCTTTAATTTTTGCCGCCTGACTGGAACAGCGCTAGTACTTGGGTTCACATTCCATTTTGTAGCACAAAGCAAGGCATACGCGCCCCGCACACTTGCAAGTTCAGACATGCACCAGCATTCGCGCGCTCATTGGATTCCGCTCCGTGACGTCATCTCCCTCTCGCCTTTGTCCTCCATTACTCTCCTCCTCTCTACGCGGCGCGCTTCCCTTTACACTTTTCTGTCCATTTACGGACGCCGTTGGCTTTTCTCTGTCATGTGGGAACTAATGTTAACGCATTTAGAGTCCGTGTTCATCAGCCAGAATGCCACATCGTAAAAAATTACTTACTCAATGGGACTGCGAAGAATAAAACACTGGTTCTACACACTTAGCGAACACCAGCATTTTTTTTAATGTCTCGGCACTACTTAGTGAAGCACCCTGAAAAATAAACAGTCCATATATCCCGAAAATGCTTTGTTTCCATCTTCATTTTTAATTTTCAGTGCTTAACTTGAAGAACAAACTTACGCTTGTGCAGCAACGCTAACAGATTACAATATAGTAGCTTAAAAAAAAGCTTTGAAGTTATCGGAGTACACAAAATATTTCGGCCCACATAAAATTATTATTGATTTATATAAAAAGTGTCCGTAATATATGCAAAGTGCCGCGCTACTTGCCTATAAGTTTAGTGAAGACAAATCTACTGCACGGCATATTTAAATATGGTCACACTTCTTGCTTCATAATCTCGTTTGTCAAGGAAATAGAACAGCACGGATATTTTCACGTCTAATTTAGAAGATGCGAACCGCCACAATCCTTTGTATACCTTATTGGATCAATCCACAATGATATGGCGAGAGTAATTCTAGAAATGGGATAATATCAGGGTTTTGGTAAGTTGCTGCAATTTCATTAAGACAGTAGATGAAGAAATCCACCACACATTTACACAGTGAAATACCGATAGCCTTCAACGAGGCTACTCCCAATGCGTTTAAACTCCATCGTTCGGATAGAAAAGGACATGCACCACGATTTCCGGTTCTACCCACCAGTGGGTTATATATGAGTTAAGACTATCTGCAGGAACAATTCCTTGGAACGTCTCTGAGAAAAACCAAACAACCCCGTTTCTTCAGAGTTACGGAAGATAATAGAGACCTGGGGGTACGTATACCTCCCACGGGTAACATATTACTCCCATATAATTCCCCAGATTGGGGAATCCCAAGCCCGTGTCTTATTTTCTTCAACATGAGCCACAACAATGACAGGGCTCATGCAAAAAAAAAAAAATCGATGTGACTAGGACCCTAACATCTCACTCGCTTTCTTTAAAGCTCTAAAAATTAATTACTAGAAGGAGACTTGGAAGAAAACGCCAAGATGGGACCTTTCTCAGCACGTCCTAGAAAGTTTGGATTAGAAGGCGTCCGCCCAAATTAAATTGTCAAAGTATAACTTATTAGCCTCTGTTACTTCGTGGGTTTGTCCCATCGCGAAAATATACTGACATTTTCCATAACACTTCGAAGTTATATCGACAAGCGTAGCCTACACCGGATGTCTTTAAGTCTAACCAAAACTTGGCTAAATCACCCTGTATACTAAACAATGCGTACATTGCGCAGCTGCTCCAATACGCGAAAGGTTTGTTTCGTATTCCCTCGCACGTTCGATATTCAGCGCTAAAGTGGAAGAACGAGGTCACAACTGCAACAATCGTTTTAAACTGTCTTTAACGTTTTCTTTCGGATATATTTTACATAGCAACACAAAACAACACGTAGCATAAAAAAGAACAGACGTCTCCGGTCGGAACAAAATCACCCGGCCGAAGTAAAAAAAAAGTATTGATTTATAAAAAGGAAAGCCTTTAATACATGAAAAGTGCAGAGCTACAAACATATGGTTCGAACATCGCTACTCAGCTTATTTTGATGCAATCTCTCTTCTAGCTTTGTTCCGTCGAAATATCATCTCGTTTGGTTCAGGTAACGAGACAGCACTCCCATTTTAACGTTCACTTTAAAATATCCAAACCACCAAAATTCTTTATATCTATTTAATTTATCGACCGCTCGATGGCAAGAGAACTACTCAAAGTTGAGTACTGCCGCATTGCGGTAAACTTCTGAAATTACATTGAGATCTAATGTGAACAAATCCAGCACAGATTGCTACAACGACACACTGACGGGTTTCAACGAACCTACAACCAGGGTGCATAAACTCCGTCGTTCGAATGGTGAAGAAATTACACCGAGGCTTTCGGTTCCGCGTGCCAGTGCGGTATTTCGATGCATAGTTTGCAGAAATAAGGAACCTTTTACAAGAAGGGTTCTGCACATGCGCAGGCCTTCCTCTCGCAGCGGTGAAAGCTCAAATTTCGGATGGCATCCGAAAGAATGGTGGCACCACTACCTTTCCCGCCTCTTCCGCGACTCGGATCAGTCGCAGAGAAGGCAGCAAAGGTATCTCATCTCCCATTCCATTCACCAACCGTAGCTGGAGTTTTAGACAGTTGTTGTCGTCTTTATGTAAACAAGGTTCATTGTCACCAAGTCTCTAAAAAATGCAGAACCAGTCTGTAAGTTTCTTGAGAGTGACGAAAGATAATATCGAGATTGGATTACATAATATAGCTCCCCCTGGACGTCAGAAATGTGGTCATTACGTTCCTGCTTGCGAATTCGGAGGGAACGACATTCTCTGACAACTTAAATTCAGAAGACGCTACTGGGACTGTTTTCAAGTTCCTATGAGTCATACACAAAAATGAAGGACGTTTAATATTCTGTGTAATGTGGAATTAGAACGCAGCTCTTGAGGAGGAGGAGGGGAGGGTACGGACAGGAGGGTATACCCCTCCTCCTCCTCCGTACCCTATCCTCCTCCCCTGCTCCTCCCCCTTCTCCTCCTCCCTCCCTCCTCCGTCGTGACGTCGCTCATGACCCTACTGATCCTTGTGAAGGTCACTGTAAAGGTCGATACCTTCACAAGTGACCTTCGTGACGTTACACGTGACGTCACGTGTGACGCCATTATGGGAAACGTCCGTTAATACAACGCGCGCTTTCGCCGACGGCGACGCCGCTCAAGCCGGAAACTGGGGCCTAACAGCTGCGCTCTAAAAGGTGCATGCTTTGTATTGAGTCTAGAACAAATTTATGGACATCTCCGTGCCCACAGATTGCCTCAAGGATAGCATTACGCTGTTAAAGGCTTTCCTTGACTGCCCAGCGAAACCGGTCACATTGTGAACTGACGGCAAGACGTACTCAAGACTGTGCACCAACAAGATTTTTATGTGGATCGTAATGAACCACCCGTTAACATTAGGAGACTCGCCATGGGCTTTATGTTGTTTATGGGAGTTCCCTACGTCCGTGATCACCATACTCGTGACAACCTTGAGAACCCGGTTAGAGAGAACATTCCAAAATGAACTATAGGTCGTTCCTTTCATAGCATTGAGGAACAGATGTCTAGCTGCAGGGGTCTGTTTGCCTAGGTTCGAAGCCCCCTTAGTTCAATGCTTAGCCGCCACAGCCCCGTCGGACTGTCACGCCATTCATTGCGACTTTACCCTGACCACAAATTCCAAAAGGATAACCCAATGATTTTATACCTTACCAAAAAATCCAGTATAACTTTTCGCTAACTGTATTATAGAACAGAAAACTGGATTTCTTGCTGGAAACCTGAAATCGAGTTTCCAGACAATCGTCTGCAAACTGTATTTCAGGTTTCCTGCAAAATATCGAGTTAGATTTTATGTTCCATAATCCAGTTAGTGAAAAGTTCTAATAGTTCTTTTTTTCTTTTTTGGTATAGTAAGGCACGAATTCTTTCAGCTCTAAACTCACTTTGAACGGTACACAAGTCTTTATACAGATGGGACTAAACCGACTCGTTTGTTGACTGCGCTATGATACGGCCATCTATGAAGCGGGTCAAGAAAATCAACAATACAGCTACCATACTAACAGTAGAGCTTTATGGTCTGTTGTTAGCTGTTCATGATGTAACTAAAAGAAAGACTTCGCCACTCAATTATTTAAACGGGTTTTCTGAACTCATTAGGAGAACTTAAATCAATGAAGCGCACGACATACGCCCTCGTTCTATAGCTCCACATATCCTACTTGAGTTATACGAGTATGCCCAGGAACGTTTTAAACATTTTTATGATATAAAACCCAAAGGGACAGACAAGGATAGGATAGGGTGCAACAGGATAATTCAAAGCAATTGAGTAATGAATGACTATAAAAATTGCAATTTTAAAAGCATGAACAAACAACAAAACATTTGAAAAGCTTTTTTATTAACAACTCTTAAAATGTAATTTTAGTCATCTGCTACAACATTTGCTTTGACTTATCTTGTTTCAGCAATATTTTTATTCAGTTTTTGTTCTCTTTGTCTTCCCTATAACTTCCGTAAATTCTTTCTTCTCTTCCTTACTTCTTATATTAAATGCCTGTTGTGAGTATAGCTTTGTTCTATCTACTTCACCTCGCTGTCTGTGGCTTTGAGCTTTATGTTTACGTATAATAAACCAACTAGACTACCGTAATATTTTATTTAAAAGCATTTCTCGCGAAAATTGAAAGAAAATACTCTACTTCACTTAGTCACTTTAGTCGGCGATGAGCCGCTGATACGGCATACTTGTGAGTTTAATTTTCTTAGTGACATCGACTTTGTTCTCTGACTATGATCTTTTGATACATACCTTGAACCCCTTTCCACCACGTATATACTTATAAAAAGTTTTGTTCATATTTTTAACACATACTCAGCTACAATAGCTCCTTCTTCCAGACCCTTGCTAAACATGAACATTTCGGTAGACATCTACCTGGTTTAGAATTATTATAAGAGGACAAAAGTTTCTGGCTTTCTTTAGGTAAGAAACGGGACACTTGCTCGCGTCCTGCGGAAGTAAGGCACCACTGTGACACATTAAACCGGTCTCGACCATCGGTCATTGTCTTCCAAAAAAATCGTCCCCATAAAGAAAAAATGCGCAAGGGCTTATCTACAGGAATCCTTGTGGTGGCTGCCCCGCCTCGTATGTTGGGGAACCCAGAGACTTCCCGGATTGACTACGCAGATATTAGTACATGTTAAAAAGGACATTCAGTGCATCGCCTTAGCCGAGCACGCTGAGCAGAGCCCCACCATTGCGTTCAAGAACAGCACAATCCTCGACAAGGAAAGATATTGGCGAAAACGCCTGTTGAAAGCATCCTTGCGCATTCAAATACCCAAGACAGTGTCAAGCGGTCTGCTGGAACGCTACCATGCAGCTACATCTCTGCATTAAGATGCGTGACGCGATATATGTCAAGAAAACCGACACCAAAACTCAACCTGAACTTTGAAATGCAACAATCCGACAGGGCGACTTCAAGAACATAAGGAATTTAAAAAAAAAAATATGATACCGGGAATTTTGGAAAGCGGCAAGGACAGGAACATACACACGCGATCAAGGGACCGAGCTCGCCTTGAAAAGTTGGGTTTTCAAATTTCACATGGTTACACTTTTTATCTCAGTAGGATTTGCTCTTAGCGCATCTTGGAATTTGCCGCTCTTGAGCCATGAAACTCCAGTCAATCAATCGACCATGGGGCAGACAGGCCGAAGGTTTAACATGTGTGTTTGTGTGTGTGTGTGTGTGTGTGTGTGTGTGTGTGTGTGTGTGTGTGTGTGTGTGTGTGTGTGTGTGTGTGTGTGTGTGTCTGTGTGTCTGTGTGTGTGTGTGTTTTTGTGTGTGTGTGTGTGTGTGTGTGTGTGTGTGTGTGTGTGTGTGCGTGTGCGTGTGTGTGTGTGTGCGTGTGATTGTGTGCGTGCGTGCGTGTTTGTGTGTGTTTGTGTGCCTATTTGTATGGGGGAGGGTGCCGATTGGTTGCTGTTTTTCCAAGCTACCCATCCGGCCGAATAAAGGAGGAGTGGGGATGGCTCATTATAAAATTTTGATATCTGGTTGTAATATGGTTTATGAAGTTTGAGTCTAGTCCGCCGTTGCATGAAAATGGTTCGGTTGAATGCTTCCATAAAAATTCCCTGCTAGGGGTCATATATATGGAATTATACCGGGTGCCGAATAGGACTCAACTTGGAACTCGCCCCTCAAAATCAGAGTCGTGCACAAATGGGCGATTAAAGATTTTTTTTTTTTATTTACATGAATACCTGCAGCGCCGTTAGGCATTCGCAGGGGGGTACAGCCACCATTATGCAATAAAAATAGATATTCATACAATAGATAACGGAGCAAAAATAAAACATACATTATTAATCGCGGATACAGATTTGCAGTTTATCATAAAAGAGATCATTATCAGTAATGGATACGATTTCTTCCGTAAGTGTATTCCACTCTCGAATGGTTGGAACAAAAAATGAAAATGTAAAACAGGCAGTATTGTAATGAAATTCCTCGGCTTTTTTAGAATGATCCCGTCTTGCAGATGCATAGTGTGGTTCAAAAATGTAAAGGCTTCTTTTAATACCAGTCCGTCCGTAATATATGCTGTGAAAGAATTTCAATCTCAAGCACTTTCTTCGCTCATTGAGTAAATCCCAACCTAAACTGTTTTTCATGTTTGTACAACTTGTTTAAAGGCTGTAATCACCTGTAACGAACCGTAATGTCTGGTTTCGAACGCGTTCCAACTTTTGTGCGAGGTAACTTTGTGGTGGGTCCCAGATGACACAAGGATATTCTAAAATTGGTCGAATGAAAGAAAAATATAATGTTGGTTTTACACTGCGAGACGTATTTTTAAAATTTCTGCGAATGAGATACAACCTTTTACTAGCTTTAGCAACAGTGTTATCCACGTGATCATTCCACTTCAAACTGGAAGACAAATGAACTCCCAGGTACCTATAATTTTCTACACGGTCAAGTATCACCTTTTTTAGTTTGTATTCGGTAGGGGAAGATGTAATTCGAGAAAAACACATGTGTTTACACTAGGAGATATTTAAGCTCATTTTCCAACGGTCACACCAGTCTTCAAGCAGATTTAAATCGTTTTGAAACACAGTGGCGTCCACACAATTTTCAATATTTCTATATACTATGCAGTCGTCTGCGAATAACTGAATATGAGACTGTATGTTCTCACAAATACTGTTAATGCCTTGATTGAGCTGGGGCAAGAAGCATACATGTTATACGCCTGGTATACGACAGCTATTTAAATTGAACAGTATCAACATTTTATATTAGTAATTAAATGCACGAAGCAACACCATAACGAAATGTCCAACACACAAACATAACATTTATTGACATCGATTTTTTTTTATACAACCATTTATGAATTTTATATACATATATACTCATACAATTCACAAGAGTACCGTGGCCACTTTTGACAGAGCAAAGACACATAAAGGTCAAGGCATTTCAGAATCAAGTGTAAATGTTAAACACACCATGAACCCACAAGCTGTGCGAACAATACTGCACCCACTCTGAAAGAGAATGTTGAATGTTTTCTTAATGTATTAATTCCAGGTTCAACACGCGTGTTTCCCAAATTGGTGCAAATCAACTGTCCCCATATATAGGGTAGAAAGAGTGAGACTATTTTGCAGAAAACCACAGCGTCTCACACGAAGGCGAGCGAAAAGTTCGCAAAGGGGTTTTGGGACATTTGAAATGCAACCATTCCTCCAGAACCTTGAAACTTAAGTAAAAATTGAGGTCGGCTCTGGCTGAAAATTGGTATGCAGAATAACATCTAGTGAAAAAAACATGCATCTTCCTCTAGGTGTATTTAAAACACAACATTTGATTGCACTTCTACAATACCAGCAATCTAATCACGTCGTAGTTTTTTTTTTTCTTTTTTAACATTCCGAGAGCAACTTGTTTTACAGGTGCTCGACCACACGAATTATGCTACACATGCGAGAGCATTGGTTCTTCGAAAACTGATTATGACTGATACTTGCATAAAGATAATTAAGGTTGATAATAAAAAAAAATGTACCGATGAAACTTAAAGTCTTACTGGGATTTCAATTTCAGTGCATTTGGGGGGCTCAGTACATTTTGAAACTTCGTCGATTAGATCCGACACTTACAGGTTAACCTAAATGTCTACAAAAAATTTGTTTCCCGGTTTGCGCCTCAGTACGCAGTATACTCTAATCGAGCATCAGCTTTTAATGAAAAAAGGGAACATTATAATATCTTCTAATTAAACGTTAGCATTGAGTGAGACAAAAGAGAGTTGACAGTATGCTCCAACTGAACGTCCTCTTTGAACAAAAACATGTTTGGCAGTATACTCAGATGAAACATCGCCTTTCAATGGTAAAATTGTAAGGTTGACAGCACACTATCACTGAACATTACCTTTGAATAGAAACAAAGCAGAAAAGGCAGTATACACTAAATGAATATCAGTTTTGAATGCAAAATGTAAGGATTACGGTATACTCTAATTGAACATCATCTTTCAATTGAAATCTCTAAAGAAACACAGTCTCGAGAAAGCCTGTAGCCATCAAACCCTTGTCGTATATAATGTACCGCAAAACTTCAGCTCGACGTACAACGCACTGGCTTCGAACTAAGGGCACCAACGTTTACAAGACGCTTGATGAAGGTTAGATTTAACATATTAAACTTCTAAAGTACTTATCAAGAACTACAGGGAAAATACACACTAAGGCTTTGCATTAAGGCCGAGACAACCCGGATTACTTTTCTTTTCCAGACAATCACACGTACCGTAGCTTTTTTAATAAGTTGTACAATTCGGCTATTAAGCGGCTCGTGATAGTTGGAACCGTCGGTTCAACGTCACTGCGGTGTATGTCAAACTGAAGTTTTGGGGTGTATTATATGTTATAGGGAGTGTAAGACTAAATTTTTTTAGTGTGTGCATAAAAACTCTTTATGTTAAAACGTTTCCAGCATTCACTTTTGATAACTTGTCAAAATATAAACGCCAAATGGTTCAACATTCTTAGAAATTTTCCTTTGGATTCTTTTAACAACGCCAGTACGATATCGTTTCGTAAGGCGCGTGGTTCGTATCACGCGTCGTGGAGGTTGTTTGGGTTTCATACTCGCGTCATCCGTGCAATTTAGGACTCCCACACGCGATAAGATCGCCTCAAAAATAAACACAAGAACTGAGCAAATTATACCCACGACTAAAGCCAGAAAGAACGGTCTCGGATCATCGAATTTTAGAACCAGTTCTTGCGTATGTTCGAAATTATTCTCGTGAAAGAATCTGCTCTTGTACTCGACAAGGGTAGCATATTTTTCGTATAGGCTCGCCTCAATCGCCCGACTCAACGTTGCGCTGAAGTCCTGTCGGTACATTGAAGATGGCCTCATTTCTGGCCCGACGGGGTAGGAGAATAAGGCGCCTTTGGTCTCGACATAGCCTCTTGCGAGAAGCTCTCGCCTCAAAACCCTCGCTGGGAACTGTTCGCGAGTTGTAAGTGATGAAGGTGTCCCTTCCGTCAGCGGATATTTTAATCGAGCGACGACTGTGTAGAGCGGAGTTCCAACTTTGGAAGCATTGGCTAGCCGTCTGGATCCGTCCATTCTTAAAGATCATTTGTGGTACAAGTGTACCGAGTATGCCTGCATCTTCAAGGAAGCAGAGTCGATGTCCTCTTCTAGCAAGATGTTCAAACGACACGAACTCTGTGGCTTTTCCATCGAGCGGAAGGTTGTTCAGAAGCGAAGTGAGACGGCCTTTGAATGATGTCGACACCACGACGAACATTAATGCCGTTACGCCGTACAACAATCCAGACTGGTAGGTGTTCAACAGGCTTCTGTGTAGCTGAGTGCTCTGCTGAAAGAATGCCGCAACCATCGGAAATACAAAGGCGGAAATATTCACATCCACCTTCAGCGTGAACTTTAGAACTAGGCCATACGCCAAGACAAGTAGCAAGCAAGACGCGAGAAGTCCTACCCATACCTCCCATATAAATGGCAAGATAAATATTGTTTCCTTGAGAACCGGATTACGCTTGCGAACATAAAATGAGAAACCAGCCGATCCGAAATGATGAAGCGCGTCAAATATGTATCTGCTTTCTCTATCTGCACGATTGTTCAAACTATTTATAAAAGTGCTGAAATATGGCTACACGGGAAATACACGGGGGCAAAGGTACTACTTTTTGGAAATGGAGATTATTATCAACTTTAGCATGTGCATCCTGGAAAAAGCGCTGGAGAAACTTCATCGTGACGTCGCCGATGGAAGGAGCCTAATCTCCATCGCCGGCGAACTCAACTGGTAGGGAACTCTATCGCGGCGCGTTGATGACGTCGACGAAGAGTGGCGATTGAGTTGAAACTTCATCGGTAACTGTACCCAAAAAATGGCCCTAGAGGGAAATGCCTAGCGCCGCATCGGAGGGTCTTGTAAAAGCAACATTTTAAACTTCTGAAAATGTAGAATTTGGTACATTTTAAATACAATTACCGGTGTACAAATTTAGGTCGCATCAATCATGTATTTTTACATAAGTGAAACAATTTAGATGATCGCAACGCGTGAGCTGTATCGCGATCGCGATTAATCGTCATGGCCGACGGTGGATGTCGCGCGTAAACTACTCGTGTGTCTGCACGGAGATTCGCCTCACTTTTGGAATTTTTGCTGAGCAGTCGGGCTTTTTCAAAGGTTGTCACATCGTGATTGCCACTCGGTGAGGGATGTGACCCAAGTGTCGTCGCCGAACTCGAGGAGTAGGACAGAAGCTTGGCCCCAATGAGAAAGGTTCCTCGCAAAGACACGGAAGAAGGCGCATGATTTCGAGGGCGGACGCGCCTCGTCCGTCGCCACACGGCATCTCGGCTGCAGTGTCGGTAAGTGCTGGGAATCTCAATGGGCGGTTTTAACGTAGCGTTGCCGTGCGCAGCGAAATCGCTACTGGGAGCTGGCGCCGTAACTTTAAAGCATGCTTTTCAGCGCGGTTAAGGCCTTACCAGCCGTACCGTGGCCACCGCAGAACACGGTAACGGTCTGCTAAAACTTTCTACTGGTAGTAAACAAACACCGTGTTTTTTTTTTTTCTTGTTTTTTTTTTAAATCTTTTTGACTTTGCACGAGTGTGCTGCCTTGTAATGTTTCTTCAAAAGCTCGAATAGTAGCGCTCAAGCTCACGAGTTAATTTCTCTAAACTTGTGCATGAGGCACTCCAATACCTGAATTCTAAGGTGTAGGCAATGGGCATTACATCAACGCGTAACCAGAAAGGCTGTCAACTTGTTGTGCGTTAACTTGTGTTTAATTGGATTATGCAGGACTAATCTGCTGTGACCAAAGGTGCTAGTGAAGACCCAGCACAGGTGGCAGCTCCACCCCCACCACCACCAAATGATACGTATAAAAAAGCCTGGACTCATCTCCATGATCGTGGTTTGTACCTATGTCGCGTCATTAACATGAATCATGCACGAGTGCCGTCGGTATTCTCATGCTGATGGCCACTGATGGTTCGTGGTTGCAGCTTTGCTACACTGTGATCATGGTAAACTGTGCTGGCTCCAGTGGCTCAAAGTGGCAGTTTTTGTGACCAATTTAACAATCGCATGAAACTGTGACCCCTATCTGCACTGTGCTTAACTATGAGGAAGATCGAAGAAGCTGCCATAAGCATGTTGTGCCTGGTCGGTAGCTCCCAAGGTGGGTGTAGGCTTAACCGTGTTGATGTTTCTAGCAAGGTGACACCTCAGCAAGACTCACAAAAACTTACGTGTACACATGGTGCAGAGGATATCCACACATGGTTCCTCGAGTTTCGTGTCGAACAAGAGAGCAGATAAATGAATGAGACTAAGTGTCAGTTTGCAAAAATACTCTGCCTCCGGTCCCATTTTCCAACAGCGGCCTGCTTCCACCAAACATTCCCGGCAATACCACAGCTACCCATTACTCTGAAATTCAAAAGGGAATGACACGAAAACAAAACTGGTTCACCAATTCCAAAATTGAAGTCTGCTATTTATATAGAAGGTTCACTTCTAAAAGCATTCGGTACAGAGGGCTGTGGGAGCAGAACGCAGCCTAGCTGGGCATTGCTTATCGAACTCGGCCAAATCGTCGTCATGCACTTTTGCATATTTCTTTTAATTTTTTTTTTCACTCAGGTATTCAAGTCCGTCACCTTTAACTAGAGATCACCATCTGTCACAGTCATGTTAAGAGTAAGTAGCAAATGGTTCCTGCCACCGCACAGGGCAATATTTTATGCGTACTCAACTGGACAAACACAGGCAAACTTCGTCGTGATCACTTGACGGTTTAAACTTCCGTCTAGGCCTAGCCCAAGTTTCTGCACTAGCACATACTGCCACGCGCGTCTTCGAGCAAGCGCGTTCGTGGCCCAATGATTGTCGTGCTTGCCTCCCTTGCAAAGGCCTTAACTGCCTTGCAAAGGGCCGAGGTTCGATGCCTGGACGTGCATGCACCTTTTTGTTAATGACCCACAACCCCACCAAAAGGTCACAAATGACAGATGATAAGGTGACGAATGAACAAAACCTAAAAGTTTAATTTGGTGAACATGTGCCGAAAACAAAAATATAAAGAGGTAGCGTCACAAGCATCGAGGCGGAGTAGCACGATCGACTGCAAGAGCGAGACTCCGTATCGCCTCGCCCTCATGTACTACACACGTGGGCTTCTGGGACAATCGGCGTAGAAGGTTCAGCGCATATAACATTTGGACTTCGAACAAGCAGCAGTGTTCTTGAATTTACCAGAACGCGACATTTACAGAAACAACAAAAGGTGCCTGTGCGTCCAGGCATCGTACCTCGGCCCTTTGCATGGGAGCTAAGCACAATAACCATTCGGCCACGGGCACACTTGCTCAGAGACGAGCGTGGCAAAATGAGCACCCACTGCCATTAACCACATTTGACGCGTACCAAGTGGTGGCCACCACCACGGCACCCTTGAAAGTGCCCAAAAGCAGTGTCTCTTATACTGATATGACATCACGTGCAAACCATAAATGCGTACTACTGAAACTGTTTCATGTTATAATATACTAAGTAATATAGTAATAATAATAATTATAATATTAATAAATAATAATAATAATATTATTATAATATAGTAGTAATATAGTAATATAATATAGTGTCATGTTGTCAGCTGTGCACCAGTCATCAGGCACACTGTCACCCTGGATAGTGACGGCCATAACTGCCCCCAACTGCACTGTTTAGGACCTCTCGCCCACTCAGCAGGAGCAGCTGGTTGCATTGCACATGCTGCTGCTTGAGTGCAACATGAATGCCCTAGTTTTAGAGAAGTGCAGTCAAGGTCAAAAATTGGCTGGCAAGCATTGTGTAGAGAACCCTTGAAAGAAAACCTGCATCATATGGCAATAATGAGTTATTTTAGGCCGAGTTTCTTCATCCTCGCATTATTCAGTTACATAGAGAGCAGCTCGTGCTCACATCCTTTGTTGCTCGCTCAACGCATTGCGGAAAAGTTGGACTTCTACAGCACCAAATGCATTGATGGGAACAACAGTTAGCGTGTCATTGGAAATCAGCTATGACGAACAGTTATAGGAGAAAGGAAGACGAATGCAGCAGTTCTGTGTTTTCCTTCTTCATTTTCTGACCTTCTGTTGAGTTTCAAAGCGACCGATTTCCACAGCTTGTCCCATTCCAGCTTTTCATGTGATCGACAGAGCAGGCCTGCTTACTGCAATGTAACTAGATCAAGCTAAATGCACAGTGCTGAGGGCTGCCCGTCTCATAGATTAACGGGCTGTACTGGGAAACCCACAGCATGAGTGTGCTGATCTGAGCACTTCCTTGGTTAGGAAAGTGCTCGCATAACCTAAAGTTTTCCCAAGGTCTCGCATTCTCGCTATTTTCAGTACTGCATGAGAGTTGTGAGAGAAGGTAAAAGCAGTGGTATGCCATACACTACTGCTCACCAGACCACTGAGATTATATTGTTCTATGCAATTTTTCCAACATGCTGTTTAAAAGTGTATGTATTTGTAGGCACTATCCCCTTTCGCGTACTTAGCCTGCAGGCTGTGGAGGAAAAAGCAGCTGCACATGCCCAGCAGTCGTCTCCACTGACGACACAATTGCTGCACCTCATAGTGGTGCAGAATTTTCGTCTACAATAAAAATGCTCCCTATGCACTATTTTGTTTCTATTATGATTTCAGTATAGCATGGAAACAGGATTTGATGATACCGGACAAAATTGTCATACATAAAATAATTTTTTTGGTCAGCAAATCTCGGTGCAGTTGTTTATGTACCGATACCTGTACCGCAAGATTCACATTGACATCAGATGTCAATGTGAATTTTATATACAAGGAACCAAAAATTTCACAATTAATGGTGGTACGGTGATGGGGCTTCAATCGTCGACATGCCAGCAACCACAGTTGAATCTTCACCTTCTCTTTCTCTATGCTTAGAACAATACACTGTTCAAACCGGAATGCTTACACAGTCGATGAGAAACGAGATGCACCCGTGAGGGGGCCCTGCTTTTGTTCTCAGTCGTAATGCTTCGAAGTCTAGCCTTATGCAGTTTGCATTTCGCCAGGTTACCTTTGCCAAAACATTGTGTTAAAAAAACTTTTTCAGATACAGCAACTTATCACAAACATAAAGTTCTAATTTTAGGAGCCATACAAAAACATTTCTGAGAGCACATGCTTTGTGTGTTGTTTCTTAAACCAGTACCACAGCAATATAAAGAAGTATACTTGTCATGTCTATCTCTTTCTGCCTAATATGTAACAGAAGTTTTCAAAATACCAGATTTGACTGTCATGGGCTTGGGGTAAGTTGTTTTGATGCATATGCAATTGCTTCAGACCAAAAAAGGTATCCTTGTGTCAAACTGCTTCTTCATCCATAATAGTGTCTCTATAGTACACCGAGAGAATCGAATGTTGCTTGGACTGTCAGCTACGTAGATCACACTGCAGTCAAAAGGAACTTGCCGTGTCTACTGAATTGGGCAAGTTGCGAACTATGACCCAACATTGCAAGCGGATGCACACATATTTCGCAAATGAGGCAAGTTGAGGGACTAAGCTCGTAACATGGTCGACAGCTGCCATACTTAAGTTTGAGCAGGGCGACTCTGGTAGGCAGCACATACTTGGGGTGCAGAGGCGGACGCATCTAAAATTTTCAACGCTGCACAGCTTGTCCTCTGCTGTCAAAGATGACACCGTCTCCGGGGTCGAACTCTTGAGGAGCAAAGGGCTTGGGAAGATAGTGTTATACGAGCCCGCCTTGTAGAGAAAGGCAAATGATGTTGCTGTGTCCAGTGCCTTTGCAACCACGGCACCTGCTTTTGAGCATTCTATTCACTGCTCCACAACAAAATCTTAAACAAGGCTTTTTGTTAAGCTGGCCTTGGGACAGCACAGCACCAATTGGGGTTGCAAGAAATGGGTGTGCACCCATGGCTTCAGGGATTAGTCACTGTCACAACAGTGAGACGGTATCTGACATGAATATTTCATAACCTTTTCAGTTGTCCCAAATCACATCCAGACTATATAAAAGCGTTTTATACTAATTCAGCCTCTACTTGGAGCTAGTAGTTGCATAACATCCAAAAAAGCCTGCGACGTAAAATAATAAAAAAATATATTTACAAGAAAAGAAATGTGGATATATTTTACTTGCTTTGCACAATACCAAAAATTATGTCTTGCACAGCAAAAAGGTGCAGCGTCAATTGAGTTTGGCAATCGTAAAGTGAAAAAGTACACAGCATGCTGCAGCTGAACAATTTCCCGAGGTTGAGGCGCGAGACCTTTGGATAAATGATACACATGCGATCACGAGTAGGCTTGAATGCGTACGACGATCTCGCCCGACCCTCATCACGTTGGATGAGGTGCCCGTTTTCTACCGAGAGCTCTCGTGCAAGCGCATTGAGAAAATGTTCTCTTCAGACTATTAGAACACAGCGTATCGATACGTAAGAGCATTTACCGGGCACACCACTGAATTCGCATCGCTGATCTATTTGGTTGTCGTCTTTCCTGTCTTCTCTTTGCGCGAAGCCCACCCACCAATTGAGTCCCGGGTCGCCCGGCTGATCGATTATAGCCTCTGAATCCAACAGAATGCGATTCACAACGCACCGATGCACGGCGATATCTTCGTTGCAGCAAAATGTGCCGTCAACTACGCAGAATCTGAGAGCACTTGCTGCTCGGCTGTCAGCGCATGGGGCCTCTCGCGACAGCCGCCAAAGATTCAGCGGCAACTGTCAGAGCCAGCGAGTGTCGGGCAGTATTCCCCGATTACGTCCTTGACGAACCTTGAACCGAACATATCAAAAACGTAGCGATGGTCCGTGAAAGCTCGCTTTGGCTCGTCCCGTGCGCGAGCGTGAACGTCGCCATCTTCATTGACCTTTGCAAGTTTGGCCGCCTGACGACTAAAAAATTATCTTCATCGCCAAACTCAATCGAGACGACATTTTGACGTCACCGCGAACCTTAATATTTCACCAGCATAGCTCGAACTCTATCGAAATCCGTAGGGAAAAACGCAATCGCAACCTCACATCACGTGACCAAAAGGGCAGCCAATCAGCGACCGATTGAGTTAACTTCATGGCTGAGTTTACGATCTAGCATAAACAGACAGATAGCACGAACGCCCTTGTTTCCTCACTGTTAGATACGAAAAAGGCGGGCGCGAGCGTACCCAATTGCCGGCCGCCCACCTCTCTGCCCGTCAGTGACGTCACGTTTATATGACGGGAAAAATTGGGAGAAAACTAGGAAGAACAAAGTCAATTGTTTTCGGCAAAGAACAAAACATTACTTTTTTTTAATTGACTAGAGTGAATCTGGGGGAACGAGATAGCATTTCGGAATCAGGAAGTCATCCGCACTCAGATGATTCCTTTAGACTAGGTTTCTAAACACATCGGCGGAGATTTAAGTGTGCGGAAGCCCGCCACCGATTGATCACAACCTGCATTCCGGCAGCGTGTAAACGCAACCCTTTCAAAGTGACGGCAAGCAAAATACGGTTAGTTCCTTCTTGCTCTGGTGACACAGCCCACCTTTTCATGTCCAACGAACGAGGAAACATAAGTCGTCGCAGCTGCCTCAAGCACGCAATGGAAATGTTTGAACACATATCCACGCAAGCACTTGAATGACGGTATTTATGTTAGGGCAGGATCATTTTCCGAGAGATGCATCTACTTTGGGCTAAATCTTTAATGCGTTAAATCACGCTCTACGATGAAGGCATTGCTGTTGATGCTCGCGCTGATATTCACCTCCGGAGAATATTTTGATCTGGAGCAGCAGTACTTCGACTGGTGCGGGGGAGAATTAAGTAAGTTTGAGCAACAGCCCACCAACTTATGGTTTCGAGATCTTCGTCATTTTTAACTCGAGGTCGTAAGGAAACCTAGAGAAAATGAAGACTGCCGGCGCGTTTTCATACACGCGATTTCGTTCCTAAAGGCGACATCCTCCGTTAACCGTAAGCTCTAAACTCTAGAGATATCACTTGAATACAGTTTCGCAATGCCGAGAATTGAAGCGATATGACAGCCAATGTTTGACTGCTTTTTGTCTACAAGTTTTATTTTGGTACTTCCCGAAGTTTTACGGCACACAAGACCCAATAGAAGACACACAGTTCTTTCCTTCGTTTGTCTTTTTATTTTGATATTGCAATAACTTGCCCAAACAGACACTTTGCCATAAAAGGCAGCTATCTGGTTTGTCAAGGGAAGGGTCCTGGGCATCAGCGCTCCGCAGTCAATCAGATGACGGCCTATAACAATGACCAACCACGAATAAGCACGGGCCCGATGAGCCGAGTTTGTGAAGCTCCCAGTACACAGCTCTTTAAATGTATGCGTCGCAGTTCTTAAAGAATTGCGTACAAAGTATACCAACTATTACGATGGATGCGTCATCTCGTTGCGCTTCAATAAACCCGACTACAAAAACATTACGCTTGAGATTGTGCAGCATAATCCGGCCATAATTCTCAATCTACGACTAGAGTTTATTCTCCTAATCAGTTCACTCACTGTTTGTTCTTCTAGATCCTATTGAGACGGCCAAAGCAACCAGAATGATCTCGGGGGCATTCCTTGCTTGCAAAGACGTTGTTATCAACCTGAATGTCAAACCGTCTATTCTCAAGGTCGGAATTTAAACGCCTTTTTACGGCTGAACTTTGATTTCAGAATGGAATTCTCCAACCTGTCTTTAAACCTGCTTTCCTCCCTTGCACTCGATATTTACCGACCGGGAAAAGATGTACCGGCAATCTGCTTTTTTTTTCTTTTTCTTAGTTTGGTATCTTGCACGTGACGTCAGCGCATCATGCGGGCGATCATTCCTAGTTATTCTTCCGAAAAAAAAAAAAAAACACATTTATTGCACGCAACGTATGTTGCCAATGGTATGCGCTCCACAGTAAGGCCACCCAGTGGCGGCTGGTGTGACATCGTACATGCCATGTAAAGGCTCATGATAACTCGAGGATTTTTGTTTTCTTTTGTTAATCATGCTTTTCGCAGTAGTTGATAGCCCAAACTTGGAATGAGGCATAAAATACGTGGACATAAAAAACAAAAACCAAAATTCTTAATCTTAATGAAAGCGATCTTTAAGGGAAACTTCAAGAGGTGCTTCGTATGACACTTCCATCGACTACTAAATATGCGTTCCGAGCCTTGCAGTTTTAGGCTCCTAGTAATTGTGAAAGGAAATTGTTTTAAGTTTTACAATATGCATTTCTGACCAGGCAGCCATGAGAAACTTTCCGCTATACACTCGTTATCCCTGTTGCCAACTCAAAATTCAAGAAGCCGCTAAAGGAATTTCGAAAAAGCGTAAAAAAAAACACGAACATTTAAGGCGCTAGTAACATTTTGACACAATAGACCGATCTCACCAGCCAGTTTGACTACGCCACCACTGCCGCAATGCATCGAGGGAACTTTAAGGTCTGTTCACACCAAGGAGGTTATAATGGGCAGGAGGTGGCGTCCCTATCCCCAATGCATGGAGCGAAGTGTAACGGAAGTAGGCGTGGCCACGAGCCGCGACGAGCATTTCTTGACCAATGGGGAGCCTAGTGAGTGGGCGCCGCCATTAATTTCGGTGCAAACAACCGCGTTGCGATGACATTTCCGTGGCAACGCGATTGTGTGCACCGAAAGTAATGGCGGCACCCACTGTTATTTGAAACAGCGCTTAACGGGAGACTTTTAAACCGGTATGGTCGGAATTGGATGAGATTATTATAAACGAACGCCTGGTTGCCCAGCAGAAAGTAAGTGACTAGAGTTGAGACGCTCTAGACGACGCACCGACTGAATCGGTGTCGAACAGGCGAGATTTCGAGCCCAACACTTGCCTGACCAGTAGGACTAGGAAGTCGGCGTGTAGCGGACGCTCTCGACACCGCGCGACCGCGCCTGGAGCGTCGTCTCGAACGAGTCGTCGTAGCGCGGCTTTGGAAAGCGATCGCGAGTCAGTCATCGTAGGCACGAACGCTGAGAAGGGCATCGCGGGTTGAGAAAGCCGTACAAATTCTGCTTCGAGATGATGTTGGTTTCACCCCGCCGTGATGAGTATTCGGGTTCGCATCGAAACATCTTTTGGTGCGCCGATCGAATCGAAAGCCAGCCGCGACAGCGAGCAGACGAAGCAGACCGCAGGCACGGAGCAGACGTAGCCTAAGCCTAACGACCGAGCGGAGAGTAGACGATGGGAGCATGGTTGAATTTAGTTTGGATGAGAGAGCGTCGGTGCGCGGGGCAGTCTGGGATTGGGTTGTTCTTCCGGCGTCGCTGGGTATGACGTCATGCCGGGTCCTGCCCTATTTAAACGTCCTTGGTTCACACGATGCGTCTTTTAGGCGCTCAACAGTTTCGCGATACTCAAGTTTCGCGAAATGTGCTCGTTCACACGTACCGCTTCACGTGCAACAACGATGACGTTTAGACTCGCGAAAATAGTTTCGGAGTTGACCATAATGTGGCGCTCCGAATCAGATCGCTATTTATCAGGGGACCTGCTTTGCGCATTTTATGCAGTCAATTCACTTTATTTATTTTTTTTTCTCACATAGTGCACTACTTGGAGAGATCTCGCATGTGCGCAAAGCCAATTGAGGCGGCAACCTGTACGTGCAGGACATGTGCCGGCGCCGAGCCCGTACGCAGCCGATTCATTGCCAAATAATAATAATAATAATAATAATAATAATAATAATAATAATAATAATAATAATAATAATAATAATAATCTTTATTGGCTCAGGAGAGCCGTGGCACCGCGGAAAGGCGACAGCCCGTACCATTGAGGCCCGCGGTGCCACGTTATAAGATGATATGTACAAGGGGAAGTCGACGACGCATAGATGACAGAGAGTTGCTGACGATGTGAAATAAAGCCCGCGAGTGAGGGCGCGGGCCGATGTTGCGGGCGATGAGGGTCCAGTGCTTCCCAGTGGGCTGCTCGCTTGGCCGGTCCCCCGTCCAGCTAGCAGAAGTGTCCTGGCAAGCTCTCCAGGGTGGCGTCCGCAGGCCCCACCGTGCGTTGGGGCTGGGAAAGTCCTGGCAGCCCGGCGGTGACGAAGACGCCATGCATGATGAGTACGACACGCTCCTCCGAACCGCCGCGTGAGTTCTGGAGGTCCGGTGACAGCCCAGGCGAGCAGGCCAAAGAGCCAAGGCGACCCTCGGCGGGCCGTCCGATATACATTCTTAATGGCGAAGTCCTGGCGCATGACGGTGCGGTCCCTTGCTTCGGTGAAGGCAGCGGCTCCAGGGGGGTGGCCCAGTCGAGGTAGACGGCTTCCACCCCCCATGCATTCATGTTCAGGGCCAAAACCTAGCGCCGCGGTCACCCGGCACAGCCTCCTGTCATCGTCGTCGTCGTCGTCTCCAATCAATGCACATGGTATTCATAGAAACGCTACGTGCCCAATCTGTGCTAACTGTTTCAGAGAGCGCACATGGTTTCACGTTCGCTTGTAAACAAAGCAAACTTGGTTTCAGTTTACTCGATGGTCTCTTATCCAGCGGTATCGTCTCGACAACAACGCTATGAGCACCATTCTAATCTCGCCAACTTCCGCTAATTGTCTTCGTCCATTGCTGGATTTTTTTCCGATATGCTACTCACTTTTCCTTCAGTGGTGCTTGACGTGCTTGCGGAAGCGCCGGCAGTATCCATCGTTCGTGGTTTCGGTTTTTTTCGGATTTGGCTCGGCTACAACACCGGCAGTGAAGTGGTCTTCTCAAACAGCTCGCTCCCCCCCTCAAAGGCCACGTGAGAGCGTTTCTGAGCGGCCATTGGCGGCGCCCTCAGAGTGATTGACGGGACTCGGCAAAGTTTCAGCAAAAGCTCGCTCCAGAAGCGAGGTGTGCGCGCAACTTTTTTTAGATGCGCGCGTCCTTTTCGGGCTCGTTCAGACGGCGCAACCATTTCGCGAAACTACATTTCGCGACACTAGATGCGCGAGAAAAATGCATCGTGTGAACAGACCTTTAGTCTTTCTGCGCGTGCGATAACCTCGCTAGAGCTGTGCGCGCGCAAGGCACGAACAGTCACGTGCACTGACGATTGCCTCCTGTGAATTAAAGTTACGGCGGCCTCGCGCATGCGCCAAACGCTTGGCGAAACCGGTTTATTTACTGCTCTAATTTATCCAAAAACAGTGAACTAACTAAACCAACCCTAAGAAAGGAGCTGTCCTGTTTCACCCAGAGTCCTTTTATGCAGAAAACAATATCCACTGATTGACCTTACTGTTGTCAGGTGTTACCACAACTGTTGCCTAAACAAACCTGGTGACTCACACGCATTTAGTTCCGATCTTTTTGTGCAATATTTGGTGGCAGTTCGGAGCTGGAGCGACCAAATTTGCTTGGTTTGCAAAAGGTTCTATCCTCAAGACGAGGTATCGTACTCGTCTGATGATGCTTGGAAATTCCAGTAACTAATCTCAAAGTTTAGAATCCTGGAGCCTCCATTTGTTTATGTGCTCTGCACAGTTCACTGCACAATAAAAACAATAGTGGTGTTGCCCTTACACCCCTTGTCACATCCTCAACACCCCTAAACTTCAGTGTGACGTAGAGCGCACTGACGTTCAACCGACGCTACCGTTTCACGAGCGGCTTGATAGCCGAGTTGTACAACTTGTTAAAACAGCTAAATTGTAACTCGTAAAAAAAAAGTAATTGGGCTTTTCTTGGCCCTATAGCAAAGCCTCAGTGTTTTAGAGCGCAGCTCATAGGCGCCCGTTTCCGGCTTGAGCGGCGTCGCCGTCAGCGTCGGCGTCGGCGTAACCGCTAGGAGCATTATGGGTAAATTTCCCCGCTAAATTTAGCGGAAAAAGTCCCCCGCTAAACTTAGCGGAAAAAATTCCCCGCTAAATTTAGCGGAAAAAATTCCCCACTAAATTTAGGAGAAAAATTTCCCCGCTAAATTTAGCGGAAAAAATTCCCCACTAAATTTAGCAGAAAAATTTCCCCGATAAATTTAGCGGAAAAAACCCCCCGCTAAAATTAGCGGAAAAAATTCCCCGCTAAATTTAGCGGAAATATTTCTCCGCTAAATTTAGCGGAAAAATTTCCCCGCTAAATTTAGCCGAAATGTTTCCCCTGAATGGGAGACGAGCAGTAGAGGATGAGGGGTATAGCCTCCTCTCCGTACCTTCCCCTCCTCCTCCTCAAGATCTGCGCTCTAATTCGGCGTTACGGGTAATTGTAAACGTCTTTCATTTTTTGTTTCTGCACTCTTTGATGCGTGGTTTAGCTGTTTAATATCTTATATTGTACCGTAAAAGTTGGGGCCATCAGTTTGACGTCAGTGCGTTGTACGGCGAACTGAAGTTTGGGGGGCGTCGTTTATGTGCCAAGGGGTGTAAGGGCTACACCCCTTTTTATAGGGCTCGTGTCATCTGGCAGACTTGGAAAACGAATTCATACATTGATGCACAAATTACTTCAAAGTACGTTTCACTTATTGCATCCGCAATATCTCAATAGCGTTGCAAGCGTTGTTCTCACTGACAACAATGTTGAGAGTAAGCAAAAATAACGATCTCGTGACTCTAAATTACCATAAACAATTAAGTTAGTTACGATAAATAAATGTGAACCGGTGAACATTTTACGCCGCCAGGTGAAACGCCAACATAATTGAAAATCCCTCAAAATTGCACCAATCGCAAAACGGCTATCGCCCCCTCTACAAAACTCCGAAAACCGTTAAATGTAACGGGAAAGCTGCTAAATTGGCAACACTGCACGATATCTTTTCAACCTTCTGCTCTTCACATTGAGTCTATATGTAATATCAAGAGAAAATGTCCCATTCACTTCGACCGCTTCCGAACGGCAGGGCGTACACGTGGGAATCGGTTGTCCCGATGGGCCCATAGGATGGCGTAAAAACATCGCATCTAAGGCCCGTATCTATTCTTGTTTTTCATAGCTTTATTTTGCAAGAAATCAGCAGGGCCGCCCATTGTTTCAAAATAAAGTTGACAAGCACTTGAACAGCTCCAACTCGTCGCAGCGAAACAAACACGCCTGACCTTTCGTTTGCTCTCTTCCTGCGCTGTTCGTTTTTCACTCTCTTGTTCTTTCTCTCGTTCTTGCACTTACAATATACCGATCTGCTTCCATGTTTAGCCTCCTGGATTTTGTTGTTTATTTATTTATTTAATAATAGTATCAGTCCCCCAGCGGGGACTATGTTACCTTTTATTCAAACGAGCACTTCTTGCCTTCGCACATCCACCGCATCCGGACTGAGGGTCACGGGAAGTGGGGAACGCGCGAAATCAGTACAGAGAGTATTTCGTGACGTCGTTCACATTTTAGACATTCTGTCTGCGATGAAATCAAATTTATTCGCTAAATCAGCCTATTGCTCACAGCGCAGGGGTGGAACATGTATAGCTTCATGTATTGAATTTCTGCAGCCACGATTCTTAAATTCGTAGTTTCGCTCTGATATACAAGGAAAGCCACATGCGTTGTAGTCAAAATTAAGGTATGTAATTTAAATCGAGCTTCAACGAGTGAATGTAAAAGAATTTTTTTCCAAAAACGTTTACTTTTTGCAAACCCCAAGCGTAAAAAAAGGATAATATTTAGCGCACCAATCTGTGTTTCGTGTCATAGGCCCAGTAGATGGGCAAATTTTTTTCCGATTGTGACATTCGCTTCCCACAAAATATTACCAAATGCGTCATTTTTGAAAGTTCGCAAAAGATATAGACCTCGAACATGCCCCCGTTTACACGATGCCCAGTTCGTATGAAGATTTTATATTGTTAGCGTCTATACACTAACATTTTTGTGTCTTCGTCGGCGTGTCGTCTTACTTCCGAATTCGAAATATGTCACCCAGGAGAAATTAAACAAAAATTGAACTTTCAAAAAATTGCAACTGAACGCTTTATTTTTAAACGCTCTTCCCGACAATCGATTTGAAGATGATCTAACGTGTTCTTATGTAGGTATACTACATTTATTTACGAATTCACCAGGACTTCAACAGATTTTGTGCCATTCTACGACTTTGCCGTCCAATTGTGCGTGAAGCGACAAATGTAAGTTTCATTTGTCAAACGACAACCAAACTCCTCTCGCGGCTGTTTCGGGAACGGCTTTTATGATTTTGTATCACGTTTAAACATGCATACGCGTGTGGTTCGGATCTAGAAGAGTCATATATGAAGCTCAAAGTACTTAGTTTAGTATCTAGACGAATGAAGCATCTTTGAATGTTACTTCCAATCTAGCCGAGGAATAGGTTTCGTCATTCCTGTTCATGTCCTACGCTTCAACGTTACGTAGCTAAAAGGTACACCTCGTTTCATCTTACGACGCACCCCATTAGACGCTACGAGTCATCCCAGCCAATCAAATGCTAAGAACGTATCAGCCTGTGCCCCTCTCGAGTGCCACATGACGCAGCGTTGAATTAGCTCCGATTCCCAGCTCCGACGGCTCGCAGAGTCTGCTGCGGTTTGTAGTAAAAGAAATCTCCTAGTCCGAATCCCGTTTCTGTTCCGACTCCCCTCCTTTCTCGACAAAGAGTGCACGCTGCTTCGAGCCAATCAGAGCTGATGAGTACGTGACAGCTCTCAGACAAATGGCGCTCTGATGCGTTGTCGCGTGCCTCGCGCCTACGCTGCGATTGGCACTCTGGAGCATTCGCCGATTACCAACTTTTAAAGAAACGAGTGGTAGTAGTAGTAGGAAGGTTTATTTCCCTTTTTCGCATTAAGAAATGCTGCGGTGAAAGGGTAGGGGAGCGGGGCCTTCATTCTTATTTGTTGGCCCGGTAGGTGCGACGGCGTCAAAGAGAGAGTAACGCTCGTTATATTCACTTCTCCCCGCTACAGACAGATTCCATTCCACCAATGGACGTCTCTCGAAACTTGGTGTTAGTTCCTGTTTCGCCTCTGTCGAGTTTACCATCTTGATGAATTACCCCAACTGGGGCGAAAATTTACAAGCATCAATCGTGGAAGAGAAAGGAAAAAGTGACAGCCAGGGCAACTTTACGAAAACACTCAGTTGGGAAACTCACCTTTAAAACCCGGACCGCTCGCGTCCACCAAGGCCAAACTAAATGCGATAAAAGTGCCGCCCTTCAGCGATAATTGAAAACTTGAAAGTTGATTTTGATAGCTACTGCGAAATGGCATTCCCAGATGGCGACGCAGGCCCTTGCGGAACTCCATCTGAACCATTATGTGCAGCCACTGTAGCGCAGCCGTGCAGTTCCCGGAATGGCCGCTGCCGGAGATATGGCGGCGTTGCAATCGCCATTAGCTCGGTTCTCGAGTACGGATCGGAGCCACTTTCCCAAAGCAGGCTCTATGGCCGTTTCCCAATTGAGTGGTTCTACATCCCGGGTGGAACCAGCTGAACAAGGACGGAAGGAGATACAGAAAAGAGAACTGACCGCTGGTTTGTTCCTCCTTCCTTCTTTTCTTTTTCCATACTTGTTCAGCTGGTTCCACCCATGATGTAAATAACCAACTATCTCCGTAGTGAGTTGTTCTAGTAAGGTTGCAGTAAAGGCCTTCGTATCATTTTTTTCTTTCTCTTCCACGATTGATGTTTCTAATGTTTCGCCCCAGTCTCGGGCAATTCACTGAGACGGTAAATATACACCAGCTTGCCTGCGCTTTCACTGTAATATGTAGAGGTAATCTTATAAGGGAAAGTGTGGGTTTATCTCTGGAGCCGACGGGGAAAATCACCCATTCGAGTTTCTCGAAAGCCGCGCTAGATGGAGGCACCTGCTTTGCATAAACGGCTTTTGTTGGTAAACAGGCTGCATGGACAAGTGAGTCGATTGCTCGAGAAGACTGTTGGAAGTCGGATGTTCATTATAAATCTACCTTTGTACCATTCTAATGATGCGATTATGAAGCCAATTAGTTGCTAAATCCTACTCTCACAATGATATATTCGTCTGTTCAGCTTCCTGGTGGGGCAATTTTATGATTCGCTCGCTACTACTCGCGTTTGAGGGCCGTTCACACAGAACACGACTTCCTTCGACTTTTCACGGAAAAAATTTCGCGCCCCATGCAGTACCAGGTACGAGGGGCGTGCATAGAGTTCGTGTTATATGCACAAAGAAAAAAGGCTACGTTCTCGACCGCCGGTGGTGAGGTTAGTCCATCTCCACATATGTCTCACCGAGGGCTGGGCATACTCCAGAAAGTGTTCCGGTGCACCAATACTCAGATACACGTATATTCGAGCCAAAATACAGATACTGAGATTTTCATATGTAACGGAATATCCCTGAGACACTTCAGCAAAAACGGGGGAAAAAAGTAAATTTCATCTAGGCAATAGTGAAAGTCGACGAAGGAAAAGAAGTTATCCTTTAAATGAAAGTCGACGAAGGAAAAGATATTATTCAGTAAATGGTTGTTAGTCCAGCGGAGTGCATGTGTATGTTTCTTCTCTCTCTCTCTCTCTCTCTCTGTCTTGTATTTTTCCTCCTTCGTTCAGCTGGCATATCCCACAAGGAAAAAAGTATTCGGGAATAGAAATCCAAGAGTAACGAATTAATTTTATTTTCGAAAGGGATGGCGTCGCGGCCAGTTTGGGGAAGAGCTGGTTGCGGTTTAAAAGTGTTTTGGCAGTCTTCGTATACGTAGGTGTATTCCGTTAGCTTGGGCGAAGTCCCAAAGGGACGTGAAGATTTTCCCTCCCGGAGGATATAATTCTGCCTTGACTTTTATTGACGGTGTTGAATCCTCGTGCTTCCACCTGTTCGCTTTCGTTCTTTTTCATGGGATCGTAAATGCCGGTTCTCACATGCACCGAAGTGCTGTTGTAGCGCTGCTCACGTGTCGTAAGCTACTTATCGTCTGCCATGAGCAACAGTTTTGACGGTGCGATACTAAGCTGGTGAACGCTCCAGTCAGCAAGCGCTTAGCGCGAGCTTAGCGCTATGCCTGTAGCGCTCCGCTGCATGTGAGAACAGCCCTTAAAGGGCCCATGAAACGAATTTTGGGTTGAGATGAATGATTTTAAATTGGGACTTTACTAATCGCATATCGTTTAGTTGGCCAAAAGAAAGAGGCTAGAAAGTCAAAAGCCAGCTTTTCGGTACGAACATTTGAAAATATAGCGGACTATTTTGTACCTTCTTGCCTTCGAAAGCTCTCCGCCTATTCACTATGATACATCCGCGGTTCCAAAAGCGCGTCACCGGTGCCAAACTGACGTCAGCAGAGCCCAGCTCACGCATTGGACACGAGAACTGCGTCACTCGGACGTATGCGCTCGTCAACAATCAATCCGTCGACGAATATTTGGATTCGCGTTCGTGGCCAATGAGTGCCCTGACGGAACTTATCGTCACTGGGGAATGACAAGTTCTATGGTGTGCATAAAAAGCACGGTGGAAGCTAGGAGTCATCGCACCGGTGCCGAAGGAATGTCACGACCACGTAATTTCACAATTCGCATTTGAGTTGAGGATTAAAGCTAAGGAGGAAGAAGTAGGAAAATCGTTTCATGACCCCTTTAATACTATAGGAAGTATTTACTGGCGGCCATAGCTGTGTGCACGACTGCTGAGCGCGTGCTCATGGCGAGCTTCCACAGTTCTTTTGTAACGTGCATTCCGCACCCTCAAGATTGCCGTTCTTAGCAACCTATTATTGCGGGCTCGTTCAGAGCATGCGCTCTAGATATCACCCACAAATATGGCGCCCAGTGAATACTCCTTATAGGGAGTATTGCTGACGGCGAGCTTCGACAGTTATTTTGCAACGTGCATTCCGCACCATCAAAAGTGCCGGTCTTAGCAGCCTATTGATGTGAGCTCGTTCTGAGCATGCGCTCTAAACAGCACCCACAACTATGGCGTCCAGTGAATACTCCCTATACCCACGCTCATCCATGGTAATCAGGCGATCAAAGAAATCGCCAGGGCCAGTCTGGTAAAGTTGCAACATTTCGATTGCAGATCCCATTGGGCGCCATTTTTTGCGCGTGCATGAGTAGTTGCCGAACTAAGCGGGCTCCGAACTTCATTATGTGCGAATCATTGAGCATTGTGAAAGAAATATTTTTTATGTGTCGAGAAGGACGTCGGCTTTTCCCCTTACGCAACATTTCCCGATATATATATATATATTTTTTTTTGTCGCCAATAACACGAACTTTAAGAACGCCCCACGTAATGGAATGTATTTGTCAAAAAGGCAACAATTTATGCTGTGCGTTTGATAGTGCTAAACGGAACTTGAGGGTAAATGCTGTTTCACGCTGCACCGTTTTCTTACGTTAAGTGTAAGTGGCCGAAACATTCGTGTCTCGAATGTCGCCGTGCCAGGCTATTTCTTTGAATTGGTAGCCACGCTTAATACAAAGCATCCAGGTGACTTGTGGCGTAAGCTTTCTTCTAGCGAAACGCAGAAAACGAGCTTTCAGCGTGAACCAACCTTAATAGGTGTTCTTTAAAGCAATTGCAACGTTATTAAGCTTGACACATATCTTGGACGTTCCGTCGAAAAAAAGTGTAATAAAATGTCCAACGGCGGAGGTTCCACATACAGGAGTCACTCAAAGCTGAACAAAGGCGTATCTTAACGGCTTCGGAATTTGTTCTCGTTCGCCCTCATGGGGCCGCAATCCCATTGGCCGCGTTCAGTAGCGCCTCCCTTGCCTCCGAACGGAGTGACTCGAGTTCTCGCCGGAAATCGTCACCAGTCAGGAAATGACGTCATCGTTAGCTCCTTTGACTCTACGTACACCGTCTTCTGACTCGGTGCTTCGGAGCTTGACTTCGAAGCCCCGGAGTCGCGTGCACCGAAAGTGAATTTTGGCCGTCCAGTGGAAGGAGTGAGTCATGACTCCTGACTCCGGGGCCGCTACTGAACACGCCCATTGAGTGCGGGCCGATAAGATGAACCCGCCACGCCCCGCCTTTTTTTAACTTGGCAGCGCATATATGGGGCATCGTAAGCGGACCTTCCGCTGCAAAATAAGCCGGTGCCTGCACAAAGAAAGATCAAGCATTCAGCCAATGTGTATTGAGCAGGTCAATCTTACCGCGTAAAATTTCAAGGCGTAGTTTTCTTCCTGAAAAAAAAAATGAGAGCGGAACTCTTTTTGAAGTTTAGGTTGGGCTCGCAAACAAACAAATAAGCGACGCTATGTACTTCTGGCGCCATCTCCCGATAGGCGCGGCGAGCAAACGGTGCATCGTCTGCACGCTGGGCCTATCGGGAGATGGCGTCACAAGTAGGGATGCCGCAGAGCTCTGGGATGCCGCGAACGTTTTTTGACCCGAAGGTTCGATTATCGAATCAAGCGGTCGAGAGGTTCGAAAGATTTCGAATTGAGTCGAATTTTCGAACTTGTTAAACTAAGAGGTTCGACGCTTTTCGAAATTTCGAACTTTGCACGTTCATAATTTAAATGGTTTTCGAACATTCGAACTTATTACGCTAAAAAGTCCGATTCTTCTTGAACTTTCGAACTTATTACACCGCAAAATTCAATGCTTGTCGAACTTTCGAACTTGATAGACTAAAAGATCCGATGATTTTCGAACTTTCGAACTTCTCGCACTAAAAAGTTTGAAGCTTTTGGAACTTTCGAACTTCCTACGCTAAGAAAATAGGTAATTTTCGAACTTTCGAACTTATTTAGCTAGAGAATTTGAAAATTTTCGAAATTTCTATTCTTGAAAAGTGAAAAGTTCAACGAACTTTGAACTTTTAGGGTAAAAGTTCGAAGTTCATCGAACTTCGAAAGACCGGCGGGCGGTTTCATTTGGATTCAACGAGCGAGGTACATTCGTAATTTTTTTATTTTGAATTTTTACATGCGGTGCCGCATTCCTTGCGAAAGACAATGCCGTTTATTTCAATCACCTGGCATGCTTGGTTTTAAAGAAATAAATTCCCTAAGGAGCAAGGAAGGACGACGGGTTTTTGACAATTGTCGTTTGTGCCATATTTCAAGCGCGCTATAGTCGAAGCTATTTATAGTAGAGATGTCAAACTTTTTAAATATGATGTGTGTATAGCCTAGGTAAGTGTCGTCTTAAGATATGAATACTGTTGTTCAAGATAAGTTTTGAAGAAATGTCAACACATGTATCTACGGGCAATTATGCCCTAAGCCTGGTCATTTTTTTCATCTAAATTGTTTAAGATATTGCATTTAAATTAACACCACAAACAGTAGATATCACTGCCATATGCAAAATACAAAATAATGTATTTATCGACTTTTTTCACGTTGAGGAATAAATTAACTCATGGGGGAAGATTTCTACTATTGTTCAAGTTCAGCACGTCATTAAAAAAAAGTTTTTTTTTTCTCGTTTAACGTTCCTGGGATGTGTTTCTTTTAGCGTGTACACATTTTGGTAAGAGAAACTTGTTTCGAAGTCCTGGGCCTCTGAATATGCAAGAATACAACATTTCCAACTGGTTATTGATAGTTTTTTTTTTTTTTTTTCTCCAGCTTTTCATCCCCGCATTTCTTGTTATGTTAATTTTTTTTTTTTTTTTTTTTACCAATGGCACAGTTATTTAGGTCGGAAAGACTTAGCTTTGAACTTCCGAACCACTAAGCATGTGACGAGTAGTGCCTTCTGACAAAGATTTTCTAACAATAACCATCTACGTCAGGGGTCTCAAACACGCGGCACGCGGGCCGCATGTGGCCCGCAGGCAACAGGCTACGAGTCCCGGTTCCCATGTCTCGAGCGATCTTCTATGCAGTTAAGAGCGACAGTTGCTAACATTTGCATAAATAATTTCCGATTAAAATGAGCTCGACCATGCCCTCTTTCCCCGTATTGTTTCCTTTAACAGTCCAAAATATCTGGGGAAAGGGGGAAGGGGGTGCAGCCCCCCCCCCCCCCTTCCCCCTTCTTCTCCGTTTTTCCTCTTCCGACGCCACTGGTATGGTAGAACGCTCCTCGACCTCGAGTTGTGTCGGCTTCTGTGCTTTTTGTCGGCATTTCTTCCGTCCCGGAAAATAAACCTCCAGAGCAATTACAAACTAAAAAAATTGTCAAGGTGCAGGCGAGCTGGTGTATGTTGATCATGATGCAAAATCCTGAGACTGGGAATGAAATTTGAAAGAAATAGTGTAAGAGGAAAGAAAAAAGGGGACAGGATAACGTCTCGAATTCAGCTGAGTTGAGTTGGAGACAATGTGCTGAGCTGAGTTTGAGACGTTGTCCAGTCCCCTTTTTTCCGTCTTCTTACACTTTCTCTTTAAAATTTCATTCCCAGACTCAGGATTTTGCATCATGTACAAACTAAACTTACTATATGCCAGCGTCACTCGGGCGGCGTTCGATCGGATTATACTACCAGCGCGCAAGGGGGTAGGGAGACAGTTTGCCAGATCGCTTCAAGGTTTTTCTCAGCCTCATCGTGGTATCGTTAAACAGTACGTTCGTGTGATCACTACTGCGTGATGCACGTTAAAGAACCCCCCGGGCTGGCGGTCACAATTACTGATCTATGGTCACATGTCACTCTGCACTGGCAAATATTCCAGCACATCCGGGACACTCGTCGTCTCATTTAATTGCCTGACCAACTTCGCACAGTCTAAATATCACACCCGAACTTTTCTAAACCTGATTTTGTAAAAACATTCAGTGAGGCGTGAAAACGTTATTTGAAACTGAAACTGCGGAGGAACATGCAAACCGGACTTCGAACTTTGCGCTCTTAGACTTAAAAGAAATTCGAAACCTTCAAAGTTTTTTTGTTTTTTTTCAAATTTGTTTTTTAAAGAGAATCGAAACCTGCGAACTTTTCTATTTTTATCTAGAAATAAATCGAAATCTTCGAATTTATCGAATTTTGTGTCTATAAAAATTCAAAACGTTCGAATTTTTTTAATTTTCCGATCCAAAGAAATTTGAAATCTTTGAATTTTGCGAACTTCAGAATCAAATAAATTCGAAATCTTCGAATTTCAGATCCCAAGAAATTCAAAATTTTCGAATCTCTCGATTTCAAGTTAGGAAAAGTTTGAAATCTTCGAATTTCTCAAACCTCGAGTAAAAGAATATTCGAAATAATCGAACCCGAACTTTTAGAAATCGTGAAAGCTTCGAACCTTTCGAATTCCAAACTCCACGGTGTTTGAAAGTTGAGAACTTTTCGATTTCGAACCTCGGTACGGTCAAAATATCAAAATCTTTCGATTTCAAACCTCAGTTTCGGTTCGAAAATATCGAAACCTCCAAATTCGAACCTAGGGTGGTCCGCGACATCCCTAGTCACAAGTAAGCGTCGCTTACTTGGTCGTCTACGTGCGCGCCAAACCTTGACGTTGGCAAGTTTTTGCCCTCCATTTTCGCAGAAAGAAAACTACACATTGGAAGTTCACGTCATAAGACTGACCTGCTCGCTGCCTGTTTGGTGAAAGTTTGAGCTTTCTACGACCAGACGCCAACTATTCCGGCTTGTTTTACATCGGAAGGTCCGCTTGGGACGCGCTACAGATGTCGAGTAATCTCGAGAGGTCTTAGCTAGTGGTCGTAATACATTCCTTTTCGTATGTTTAACGGAGAAGAGCGAAAATAAAAGTTATTACAGCCTTGAGCTCTAGCGTGCAACGCATAACTGAGAGCTATCCTCACCAGTAAGCCGACGGTACGTCTGCGGCTTCTAGTATATGCCAAGTGTTAATGGTGATTATGTCTCTACGTGGAATAATAAATAGTAGAAACCTGCTGAAAAGATTTCTATCGTTGCTTTGTGTTCTTTTCTCAAGGGATCGATGGATCCAGAGTTGAGGAAGACGGCAGGATTAAACTGCCTTAAGAAATTCGTTCACGGCTTCTTTGGTCTATACCCTGTGAGTATGCTGACCTCACGACAATGGCATCATCACTAAAAATACACGCACAAAAAAGAGGCACATAAAATGTTTGAGATACTTTTCTTGTAGTTTAAAACCTGCTCTTTTTAAGCACGTTTACATGAATCTGAAAGTTTTTGCTGTGAAACCGGAGAAGCTTAAATAACGAGGGCTGCTTTCTTTTCTTCATGTTCAAACGAACTGAGTAAAAAAGCAAGAGTGACGAAAAATCTTTTAATATGCCCAGAAATCAAATACGTCCAAAACAGCTACTTCTGAATATTGTCACGCGCAAGGCTGGCCAGACGTGCGGGCCAATAGCATGCGAAGGGCTATGTCCTTAGGATAAGTGCGTGACGGTGCGCAAATTTAGTGAACGTTCTTCTTCTGCCCTAATTTCATCGGATAGGCTGACAAGGAAGAGGAAGAAGAGGCCTTGAACGTACGGGAACCCTTTGGGTTTTGGCGACATGAAGTTCTGACAGAATCCACCTCTTTAGAAATAATGATTCCAGAGTTTCTGGTATAAAAACACATGTTCGTGTTTCATGGATTCACGAACGACCATGGCATGCTTTCAAGCGAGATCTCGTGAAAGTGCTCGTGGTGTTCACGCGTTCTCTGCCCAGAAATCTCGAACCGGTGATTTGCTAAAAAGGTGGATTGGTGGAAGTGCGGGGTATTAGCCTATATTCACGCCTGGGACGACCCCTCACCCCCCCCCCCCCCTTCCCCAAAGAAAAAACGAAGGCAAGCACAAACGTTCGGCTAAGCAGACTACAGCGAGGTTGACCAGCGGAGTACGGCTTCCTTTCGGACGCCGTACTCCGCTGGAAAATGGAGATAACTTCGTTATCTTCATTTTCATTCCAATCAGCCAGCCTGTCACAAGGCACGAGAGGTCAGAACGCTCTTATCCAGGTCAAAGAATATCTGCTCGTCCGAAGCTGACCGCATACAAAAGAGGAACACACCATCTTCGCCGACCTACAACATAATGGTTACACAAGCAGCTTCATTCACCGCATTGGCCGTCATCAAGCCCGAGATCGCCGACACCTGCAACCCCAAGCAAGTACACCATACCAATTGACCATACCGTCCTAACTCTATTGGCATCAGCGTTCCCTACATAAAAGATACTAGCGAGGCGCTGGCACGTGTACTGGCGAAAGAAAGGATCCAGGTGGACCACAAGCCGATGTCCAATCTCGGAAGACTCGTGCCTCGTCCAAAAGATCGCCCGCCTAAGGAGAAAGCACAAGGCGTTATTTATAAACTTCCCTGCGCGGACTGCCCGGTCGTATACATTGGGGAAACAAAGAACTTTCAGGAGAGAGTCCGCCAGCATAAGAACGACGTCCGCAAGTTCGACCATGAACACATCGCCGTAGCTGAGCACTGCGACGTCAAGGACCACAGGATTGACTTTGCCAACACCAGTATCCTTGCCGTTGAAATCAACCCCAGACGTACTTTTTATTGAATCCTGGCACATCCTAATGACGTAAGACACCATAAATAGATCCCTCGGCAGTCTGCCGACCGTCTACGTGAATGGACTTCGCCACCTCACTGATTCAAAACGAAAGACACCGCCGTAGAAGAACAAAATAGAATACTGCTCTTCAACGACCATAGCCGCAGTCAACGCCTGAAAAAGAGACCAAGGTGGTCTCGAAACGTAGGGTTCCCCTCTAAATAAGGATTCGGTTGGTGCATATTTTTATTTATTATTATAATCATAGTGTCTTCTTAAGAATTTTCGGGAGGATGCAAAACTGATTTACAGGTCCCTGGCAGTTGGTCTCAGAATGAAACCGCGCTCGAGCCATGGTTAAAATCGTTCGCTTCCCCATACTTCGTAAAATGTAATACTGTATATTATTCCTCCAATAAATTTAGTTCGAGCTGAAAAAAAAGTAAATGCCAAACTTTAGGTTGCATGTTGCACTGAGTGCTCATTTGCCAGTTTAGAAAAAATTCCGTATCCTAGATCAACCTTCATTCTTGTTCTTTGTACACACTGACCGGTGCACCCAAACATCTACGATAATGTTTTATAACAATGTATTTAAGTGTCTGTATTTCTGCCTCACAAAAATGTATTGTATTTTCAAATACGTTTCTATTGTTTTAAATTCATTTGTGAAACGTATCGCGATATATATTTTATAAATTCATTTCAGTATCGACATAGTAACCCTGGATCGAGGGAACAAAAAAGGGACGGACAGACACGAAACTCGCTCCAGGGTTACTATGTCCATTCTTAATCAGCTCGTCTGCCCACTTGCTTTAACTTCCATCATCAGTATGTTAGCTGTTTTCTACATGTATCCCAGTATTTCTATTTCCAAATACTTTTGAGAGTGTTTCTGCCCAACCCTGCTGATGAAACGTAGGCTTTTTGTATCGCTTGACATACGCTTTTATACTGAGCCGAATGCCTTGTTTCTTTACAAACTGTGTGCCTTAAAGGGGCCCTCCAACAGTATTTGAGCGTCTACTTTTTTTTGCGGTTTCTCCATGCTAGCGGTCCCGGAAACCCAGTGGACAACGAAAGAGTTTAAAAATATTAGCGCATCATATTTTAATTTGACAACTCGGAAACACCTCCTCCGACGGTGGCGCCGCGAGGTGCCGAATGCGCGCGCATAACGGCGCTCGCTTTCACTATACGTCACATTTACTGGGTTTCGTGATTGGCGAGAGCCGTCCCAGAAATTTTGAAGCGAAATAAAGTATATCACACGTTAACCGTCATTATTTCTCTAACAAGTCGTTTTTATAGAGCTAATAAAGTAGCAAAGTAAAGTTAAAAAAGGGCGAAAACAACGCGCCTCGTCGCTCATGCGCGCCTCCCAGCGGCAGGGTACCTCCTACTCGCCGAGGTGGCTCCGGTGGCGGAGTTGCGGGAGACGAGCCTTCCGCGGCTGTCGAAGCGGAGAGAGACGCGTTGCGGCGCTTGCGTGGTGTGTCCTCGTACGGCGCGACACCCAGCTCCGCACTCCTTTTTAAGAATTCGGCGCTCAAAATCCGATAAGCCCGGTAAATTCATCGATGATGGCAACTTGATTCCAAAGCTACGATGGTTGCAGCGAGGCCTAATGGCCGACCGTCCGACGGGCTATCAACCAAACTCGCGTCCAATTGGCCAACCGCTTTGCTCCAATCGCTAAACTGTTTCATTTTACGTCATGAAGCGCGATGTTTTGCTTATTTAAAGTTGTTTTCTGCAATATTTAATTTGCTAATAACTCACAAAATATTGCGAATTTCTGTAATATTTTTTTTTTCTCGGTGTTCCTGCTTTCATAGAGCTCCGTTTCAGCGCGAACTTCAAACCAGTCAAAAAATTGTTGGTGGGCCCCTTTAATACCGCTGCTGCGAGCTTGACGAGACCTTTTCGATGATCAGCGACTGTCTTCTTTTCACAGGAGAAGGCAAGGGACTACAACATCGACATCGATAAATGTTTTAGGGACCTAGAGGTAAGCGAGCTTGGCTGTAAAGCTATTCGTGAGCTCTTTCCCTTTCTTATAGGCGGTCCCATAATCGCATACGCGCACGAAAAGCCGCATGGACGTTTGGCAGAACGGAAAAAAGCCACCCCCGCAAACCGAGATTATTATTTTATATTAACACGCAGAACTTGTGCAGGATTTCAATAAGGCCCTTTTCAAAAGAACATCAAGCAACATTGTCGGTCGAAATTCTTGAGCACCAGTCCTCGCCGAGCGCTGAGGCAGCGCTCATTATGAGTACGAGTTAAGCCGAGTTTACGCTCACGCCGATCGTGCTCAATACATGCTCAAATTGGTGAATTAAGGGTTAGCTTGAACTAAAAGAACACGGGATATGACAAAACAGCTGACTAACCACTGCTTTCCTACACTTTATGTGCGTGATCGCCTTCAGAGGCTGTTCACATGTTTGTGTTTCGCCAATTTGTACAAACTAACTCAAGCCTGTAAAAATAATCAGAGTGCGTCCAAACAAAGACTAATAATTGACACACCAACTATCTATATAGCGCGCTTTTTAAAAGGAACGCTTCTCAAAGTACATATCTTTCCGTGTTAACGTTCCGTGCAAGGACATTGTATACCAGATTAAATTAAGCAGGAACAAAGGCAGATAAGCTGTACCAGCTAACAACGTTTACACCCGTAGGAACATGCAAATCAGCTTATCCCAAGGAGAACATACTAAGGGGCTTACAGCAACACCCTTTGGACGCTGGTAACCCCCAAAAAATGGGTATTCGTCGATTTTAACAGCTTTTTACGAATATTGTTTTATGAGCAACATGTTTACAACTAGAATTCGTCTCTCACATGCGCAGAAACAGCAAATTTTGACGCAAGGAATCATGCACGACATGTGTGGCCACCTTCACCATTAAGGAAATTACCCATTAATTGCTTCGTTATCCATATTTCACCTGTTATCGAAAAATGTACCTTCAGATAAAAAGCATTGGCACAGCCATTCTGTATGGAGATTTAGAATAACGTACGCAATTTTAGTGCACGCTAGCGCTAAATGTAGCACCACTTGCGTTAGAGCAGGCTACGCAAGAGTGTTTTAGAATAGCGTTTCTCCGATGCGACGCGATAGCCCAAGCATCTCGCGTTTGCAACGCGATTAAGATGCAGTGACAATTTTCATTTCACACACGAAATGCTGTAACTTGAGAAGAAAAAAAAAAAACAAGTCTTTTGGGTCAAAGTAACATTTTAGATTCGTTTAAATATGAGAATGCGACGGGAACGATCGACCGGTCGTGTCCGCTTGCGTCGCTTCGTCAAGGAGGTCTCGTGTGCTGATATTCGCACGCCAGCTTCACCGAGTAACGTTCGCGCGTCGCAAGCAGCAAGTTGCCGCCGATCATTGCCCACCTTGCTGGGTCTTCCAAGACGTTTCTGACGTGCACATTCCGTAGGAGCGCAATGTCGTCCCTTTGTTAAAAATCGCAGTCGCGAGGGTGCCGCCGACGTCGCACTCACGACGCCGTCACACCGACCACACTGTGGCCGCGGACCTGGGAGCCTTTTTAAATGTACTCGTCCTGGATGTAGCCAAATTCTCATCAGGAATCCTCCTTGGAGAAGCGCAAAGACTCCTTGCGTACGCGGGCAATTTCCGACAAATAGGGTACGCCAAAATAGCGCGCGCAAAGCGCAAAACGAAGTTAGCGTTCGGCGCATGCGCGCAATGACGACGACGTTAATTTTTGCCTACGCAAGGCTTTAGCCTGCGCTATTCTAAGACTGCCAATTATTAGACCTAGTTGCTAAAACAAGCCGTTGAAAGCGGGTGTCAGTACATCAAACACCATCAAAAATGGAAGGGTTTCCTCAGTTGACCGTCGAGCCCCCTTTCCACTCACTTTTTACACCTTTCAAGAATGAAGGGTGTTCCATACATCAGCACCCCGTTTTGCGACTGAAAAGGGTCTATTACGCAATATAAAAGTACTGGAAGGCTGTAGGTGCAGGTCCAAGTCTGAAAACAAAAATTCCTTTTACGCCCCGTGTAAAATGTCTTAGCACCAACGCAACGCGTCAGGCGCTGTTCTTAGTCTGGTTTGTGCGCACGCGCAGTGCACGTGCACGGCTGGTGTGGGAAAAGGTGTTTGTAAGCAGCGTCTATCAACATGAACCCAGCTCGCCGGTGTATCAACTTGTTTTTCACTTTCCAGAAATGTGGTCGCAAATACATGAGCCCAAACATGAACTACTTGCTATTCGCATGTAGGTGGGCAAAATATCTCGTGTCGGGTTGAATCAGAAGTGACCTACCCAAGAGCGAAAAAAGCAAACCGAAGGTAAGAAACAAAGACTGCATTTTTATGAATATTTCGGTGTAGTCAGCGGTCCTGCGTAAATTAGCGCCGAAAGCTGTAACAAATTGCTTTATATTTGAAATTATTATTTTAGTTCAAATCAAGCAAGGTGAATAGGATGTTCTGCACTCATCAAGGTAGCGACATCTACCTTCTCCTGTGGCACTTAACCACATCCGGTTAGGTGCCAGCAGCGGAAGTTGACAATCCAACTGCCAGTCGAACGCGTTCACAGAACTTGTCTCCTCACTGATTCAGCACCCAGCCAAACTACTTCGTCGAGAGTCCCCGTGTTACACTGCCGGTGAGGGTTAACCATTACGTGTTCAGTCATACAGCGGCTCTCTGCTCCGTAAAACGACTGCGCTCCGGATTCCCCAGAGAAAGAACGCAAAAGAGAACGACAGAAAAAAAAAAAAAAGAAGAAACGCTGAATAGGACACAGTATTCAGTTATCCACTACAGCGGGAACGGAGGCAGAGGAGTTGGAGAGACGATGGGTGGGCCTGTGGCCGCTTCACACAGAGCCCGGAAGGCGCCGGATTCGGCGAACGGCGAAGGCTGCGGCCACAGTGAACCAATCAGCTCGTCGGAAGGGAGACAGGTGACTATACCCACTAGTTGCGTGCACTGCTGTCGCAGCCACGGGTGGGAGGGAAGAGGAAAGACGCTTATGTACGAATTTTGACTGACGGGATAATTTTGGAGGGAAACAAAAAAAAAAAAAGTCTGCGACACACGGAAGGGGGTCCGGGTAAAAGGGGAGTTCCTCCTTCTCTTCTCCAAACGCTTGGGTTACGATCTCGCCCTTGTGCACCTGTCGAGGCCTGTCACGTGCTTCGAATCCGTCGCTCTGATTGGGTCGAACGGGTCGTAGCGTTCGCTCTTTGCAAAGTTACGGTGAAACCCTGGATGGAATGATGGATGCCAACTGCTGTACCCTTCCTAACGGGGGGCTGCTTGTGCCACCTAGCCTAGGAATTAAAAACCAAAAGTATGATTCCGATCCCCTCGCCCTTTTGAGCCAATTTGCTTCCCCTCTGCAATTTTGGAACTAGTATGACCAGGCGGTGCGGGATATCGCCAGTACGACCTATGGGAAAGTAACGCTGCATTTGGGGGATCGTGCCTCAGTGTTGCTTGCCGACTGCGCTTACTGGAGTGGGGCCAACTCTGTCGTCTGCTAGTGAAACGGCTATCTTGCCTCTTACTTGACGCGTCGGGTGTGGACTTTTCCAGCGGCAGTCTCGGACCAAGCGATTTCCAGCGCGCGTGCCTGGTTTTGAGAGTGCTCGTCAGTGTTGCCGGACAGCGCTGGGCTGTAGGTTTCCTCGTCAGTGGGCTTTGGCAGCCTACGTAGGCGCAATTCCGGACGCTGGTGGCGTCTCCTTCAGATCACCAGATCAAAGAACATCATTTCATTCCAAGGCGACGTCTTCAAGTGACCTAAAAGAATGAAAGCCGTTTACAACTCCCTGTAACGCCGAATTAGAGCGCAGCTCTTGAGTTGGAGGAGGGAAGGGTACTGAGAGGAGGGTATACCCCTCCTCCCTCCTCCTCACCTCCTCATCCTGCTTGCTAGTCCTCCCTCCGAGCGACGTCGCCGTCGGCGTGACCGTGAGGGCACGTGACCCTCGTGACGTCGCGTGACCCTCGTGACCTCATGGGAATCACGTGACGTCACCGGAGTCACGTGACCTCACGGGGGTCACGTGACCTTACGGGAGTCACGTGACGTCACCGGTGTCATCCTGATGACGCCATTGGCATCGTGATGATGTCACGTGACGTCATAGTCACTGATGACGTCATCAGTGACATCATCATCACTGATGACGTTATCGTCATTGTCACTGATGACGTAGTGACGTTACCAGTGACGACACGCGTCCCATAATGCACCGCGCGGTTCCGCCGACGGCGCCGGCGACGGCGACGCCACTCAAGCCGGAAACGGGCGCCTAAGTGCTGCGCTCTAAAAGGTACCGACATCGGGCTAGGATGCTGACCTTTCAAAGATATTTGGGTAGATATAAAACGAATTTGGAGGTTCTTGGGACATTGCTTCGAAGGCATGCAATACATCTAAAGGAGAACTGCACTGCATTATGGATGAAAACTATTTCAAACCTTAGTTCCCACAGCTTTATGTTAAAAAAAAAAAATTACAATTCTATACGAAATAATTTTGGGCTGGAGAAAACCCAAGTTAGTCTTCAATTTTTTTTGTTTGTTTTTGTTTTCACAGGAGAACTCGTTTTCTGCCCTAGAAGTACAAGCCCTGTCAACGAAGGCTACCTATTACCATCTTTAAGCTTGGTCCTCATGCACATTAAAAACCGAAAAAAAAAATACTTGCCTGGCCTAAACCTTTTTTTCAGTGTGAAAATGGTCGTCGTTTATTTTAATATGAACCCGTGTTCGTTGCCCAAATCGGCAGCGGCTGATCGAAGAGCTTTAAAAAGCTACTAAAGTTACATAATGAGAAGATAAAATATGCAGCACAAAGTTGTTTTATTTGTGTTTCACAAATCGTAATTTTTTGCCGGTTATGCAAAACGTCACATCACAAAAAGTTTATTTTTTTTACTTTATGTGAGTATTAGTGTTCCGGCAAAATGCATTCCTGGATATGTTTATCCGCATGTATATCAGTATCGGTATATTTGTAGTCTTCTTCGTGTATCCCAGCATTTGTATTTCCAAGTACATTTTAGAGTATCTGCCCAACCCTTGTTCTAAGCAAGCTGGAACGTTGAGTACTATTATCTTACACTTCGTTCGTCAGTTTTGTGGGGCTTTATTACAAGCAAACCGTGACGTGAAAAAAAGAAAAGATGTTAATGCCATATTTCGAGCAAATCAAAAGGTAAAAAAATGCTGTTAAACCTTTTACTCACACAAAAGCAAGCTGCTCTCAGGACTCTAGTAGTGTGGCGTAATTTACATCGATAAAAAGTTGTTGATGAAAGTTGTGGGGTTCTTTATGGAGGTGCCACTACCAATAATCGCCGCCCGATCGGTATGCGCTCCACCCGTCACCCAGGGAGTGACATAACAACGAGAAGGCAGCGGATGGGCTTACTGTACCTCTCGGTTGCCCGTCGTCGGGAGCCGGCAGTCCGGGCCCGCCGACCCTCGTTGTCGCCCGTCGTTCGGAGCTCACAGTCGGAGTCCGTGTCCACACTCTTAAAAAAAAGCTAGTAAAAAGCTAGTAACTGCAGCAGTTACTACCCCTTTCTGACCGTTACTACCTTTCACTAACTATTTACTACCTCAAACGCGCGATAGGTAGTAAAAAGTTAGCAAATGCAGCCGTTACTAGCCTTTTCTGACCGTTACTACCTCAAAGGCGCGGAGAAGATGGCGGCGCTTGCTTCATACCCGATTGCCAGCGTTAGCGACGTACTTGCTGTTTCGGATCGCAGGGGGAGGTATCCACACGCAATGGTAGCGTCAAATATTGTTTGAGGGGGCATGTTTAAGGGTTGGAGCTGACTTTATAACGATCGCAGCCTCCGTACCAGCCCGACGTGGAAGCCAGCGCTGCAGCGAGCGCAGCAGCCATTGTTGATGCAATGGCCATGCGGCTTACTTATCTTCCTTCTCGTTTGCATTCGTTTGTGAGCGTTTATATTTTCATTTTGGTTTTAACTGGGATGAACATAGCCACGTAGCACACACTAAAAACGTTTCCGAAAACAAATGAAAAAGTTCATTTCGTTTTTTTATATTTTTTTATTTCTGTATTTTTTAAAACTAATGTTTTTCTTTCACAAGAGACGCTTGGCAACATTGTACGACAAGCAAGTTGGGGCCAGTCGGAGTTCACAAGACGCTAATTTCTCCGATGTCAACCTGCCGTTTTTGCCTTGTGTCTTGTGCAGTTCTCGTGTTCCCGTGTTGGAGTGCATAGTTAACGTTCGTGCGCTCGACGGGGCGAGTGCGTGCGTGAACCTGGACTGCTCTGAGGATAGTTCTAACGAGCTGGTACCGCTGTCACTGGATTGGGTTTCGTCGTCCAAGGAGCTTTTCTCTGCCTCCTCCTACTTGACACTGAGAACTTGCTCACGGTTTGTGTGTGCTCGGTGGTTGAATGATTCTGATTGAGCTGTCTTCGGTCGTGACAGTGCACTGTCACAACCGTTGATGTGCGTTTTAAATCCACCTCTTTACGAAATCACCGGTTGAAGAGTTTTTGGTAGAGAACGCGCGTCCACACCACGAGCGCTCTCACGAGATCTCGCTTGAAAGCATGCCATGGCCGCTCGTGAATCCATGGAACGCGAACATGTGTTTTCATACTAGAAACTCTGGAACCATGATTTCGAAAGAGGTGGATTGTGTATGTAGCTTTAGGACTAATGGAAAAAAACTGTTTTGGCATTCTACGAGTCTTTCTGAATTTGCTTATACCCAGACAACACAGGTACTCCTGAGGACGTCCTCAACTGGTCGACCCGTCTTCGTCCTGACAAAGACGTCCTGGGGACGTACTGAACTAGTCAAGAAATATTCGTCCCGTCGAAGACGTCCTGGGGACGTATTGAACTAGTCGGGAAATAGTCGTCCCGTCGAAGACGTCTTTACGACGTCTTCGAATTGCCTTATTTAGGACTAACCAAAACAAGGGTGCCGTGCCGGCAATTGAAAACGAAACCAGGCTGAATACGAAACTTGTAGTTGATGTAATTTAACTTTGTTTAAACATTTTATAAAAAAACATTGATCTAAAACAAAATAATTAGTGTTTTGTTATAAATGGTTAAGGTATTTCTTATATTTCAGTTTAACACATACTATAGTTATGCGTTGTAAAAGCGGCTGAATCGGTGTCTGACGCCATTATCGATTTTGTACGAACAAAAAGCGCGGAGCACGTTGGCGCGGGAAAAGGGAAATGGCTTGTGCTCTGGAAATGCTGGAAATTGACGGAGGAATGAACGGACACTCTGAGGAAGGTAAGCAGGTCTTAAGATTGTTATTTTCCTTTCTCAGCTTAATTATGCGAGTAAAGGTAAAGTTTCGAACTTCCGCTAAATGTCAGAAATCAACAGTAAAGGCACGGCCACATTGGCGTCGCGGAGGCCTCCGGCGTGACGGTCGTCGCTGCCGGTTGCCGACCGAAACCAGTTTTCGGCTTCAGCGCCTCGACGGACGGCGCCGCACAGCCAACCGCTCCTTGCGCGGTTCAGAGATCGGCGCCGCTCGCCTCAGAAGAGATGAGCCAATGGGAGGTGGCGTAGATCGTGACGTTGCGATGCCATGGCAACGCTCAAGCCGGTCCCCCGCGCCTCTTTCACGTTCCGAAGGACGTGTTTCGTGTCGTCTGCTATCCCTACTTCGCCCCCGATGCCTTCCCCAACGGAGCGGTTCCTTGAAACTATGCGACTGGTTCCCTTTTTATATGACAACACGCAGCCAGACTACCAAGATAATGACGCTAAGAACAACCGCTGGGAAATTATAGGAGAGGAATTCGGGATTACAAGTGAGTTTCTCCGTGGCACTTGTTGCTTGTTGTCTGTGTTGTGACGGATGTCGTGTTGATTTGGTGACACTTTCGAAAGAAGCCTTCATCTCTGGCACGCCGCCGGGGCAGCAAAGCACGGACCTTTCCTTCGGTGTTTTGGTAGAACCAACTCGGCCGGACCCAAAACCTGTGCCTCCTTTCCTTCAGAGCGCGGCGACGTCGCAAGATCAACGAGCAGGCTAGGATAATCACTTTCACGCTAATCACCAGGTCATCATGGACACCTCTTATGTAGGCAGCGAGTGCGGTTTTGATGCAGATATATGCGAAAGATGAGAGCCGAAACAGAAGAGTCTACCGAAGAGCAGACGACGAAAGAGCGGAAAATCCGGCGGGAGGCGCACGCGCGATCGCGAGAGCCAGTGCTGTCACGTGACGCCCGCGAAACGGAGGCCAATGTGGACTCCTCGCGTTGGGACGCCGGACGGTGGTGCCGACCAGCGGCGCCGTTCAGGCTAGTGTGGTCAGGCCTTTACATGTCGGAAAACGCAGCTGCAGCACGGCGCTTTTGCCGTCAGCTAAATCGAAGTGTCGGCGAAACCATTTCTTTGCTGTCTGGTGTTGGGGAGTTTGTTGACGACCGAGAGGACGATCTACACGTCAATGGGGCTGGCGGAGAAAGTGCCGTGGACGAGCATCGCGACGCCGGTTTGTGCGAGCCGGGCCAGCCCTCCTGGCGAAATGGCGCCAGCACCGCCGAGCCCCATGCTTTGGAGAGCCTGCAGCGCTTGCTCGTAGAAACCGCCAACGATGGTGAAAACCCAGAGGACCGCTTGAGGGGCTTCAGGAGGCAACTCCAGGAATGGGCAATTAATGATTTTGTTCCGCACACTGTTGTCACCGCCCTTTTAGCAGTTCTCCGCGGCCACTCGTGTTTTTCGACACTTCCGAGTTCTGCACGAGCCCTACTGGAAACACCTAGAAAAAGCCTAGGAATCAGAAACATGGGCTCTGGGAAATACTGTCCCTTTGATTTGGCTGCTGGCCTGGAGGAACTTTTGCGTGGCATTTCCCGGCTTCCAGAACACCTTATCTTGAACTTCAACGTGGACGGCCTGCCACTCGCAAAAAGTTCGAGAAACCAGTTCTGGCCGATTCTTTGCGAAGTGCGGAACGTTCAGAACGTCGCACCATTCCTTGTGGGTCTGTTCTACGGGCAAAGCAAACCTCCAGATGTAAACGAGTTTCTGCACGACTTTGTGCAAGAGCTGAGTGAACTTCTGCAAGAAGGAGTCTGTATCAATGGCACAAAAATTGCTCTTCGTGTTGGGGCCTTCATTTGCGATGCCCCAGCAAAATCATTCATACTGTGCATCAAAGGCCACACTGGCTACTATAGCTGCACAAAGTGCACTGTTCGGGGCACCTACATCAATGGCAGGGTGTGCTTTCCGGACCTGACCGCGAGTCTGAGAACAGATGCCGATTTCCGAAGCGTGTCTCAAGAAGAGCACCATCTTGACACTGGGTCGAGTATTTTGCTCGAGCTACCGGTTGACATTGTCAAACGGGTACCACTCGAATATATGCACCTAGTCTGTCTTGGGGTCGTGCACAAGCTCCTTGTGATGTGGTTTCGAGGGCCTCGACCGACCAGACTGGGAAGCCATGTGCGAGATTCAATGTCGGCAATGAATATTGCACTGGCACGCTATGTTCCATCCGATGTCAATCGAAAACCACGAAGCCTGTCAGATCTTGATCGCTGGAAGGCTACAGAGTTCAGGTTCTTTTTGTTGTATGGCGGGCCAGTCGTCCTCTCCTCAAGTCTAACAGACAAGATATATGAGAACTTACTTGCCCTCCACATTGCCATAACTATTTTGGCAAGCCCCGCTAGCGACTCAAGCGACATTGATTATGCCGAGAAGCTCTTGCGTTATTTTGTCAAGACCTTCGTAAAGCTCTATGGAGCTGAAAATGTCTCGCATAATGTACATGGGTTGGTACATTTGGCTGACGATGTTCGCTCACTTGGGCCCCTGGATGCATGGAGCGCTTTTCCTTTCGAGAACCATATGTCCTCGCTGAAGAAACTGCTTCGAAAACCTGACCTCCCTCTTGAGCAGGTGCACAACCGCATTTGTGAAAAGAAGAAAGTGCCTTCCAGCCAAGCTGCTGTCAGTGACGAGGTTTTGCTCGATATGAACCACAAAAAGGGCCCACTGTTGTCCCAGTGTCGTGAGCCCCAGTTTCGCAAAGTCACAACTCCGAAGTTCATGCTCAAGAGGGGCAAGAGGGACAGCTGCTGTGTTCTTAGTGACGGTAGTATTGTAACTATTGAGAATATCGCTCACTTCTCACTATCAGGAGAGCCGTGTATCATTGGCCGCAAGTTTCTGAGGTGCAGGGACTTCTACACATCACCATGGAGCTCCTCTGGACTTGGTATCTGTTTGGTGGACCAGGCTTCCAAGTTGAATTGCTGGCCGCTGGCCACTGTGCAACACAAGTGTGTCAAGCTTCCATTCAAGGGGCACCATGTTGTTTTTCCACTTGTGCACACCATGATGTAAATTTCAAGTGGTTGACTTTAGAGCAGTCCAGTGTAGGACAAGTGCTATTTTTTTCCTTCAAGTTACAAAGGGTTTTTTAGTACAATTTTTCTTGGGTGCATCTTGCGTTTCGTGTAACAATGTTCTTTTATCTTCCATTCGTGTAGAACGAGGTGATTTCCTAGTTGTGAAGTTCCCTGAACAAGACGACGAAGTGGCAGTGGTTCATACCAAGTGGGTGCACGGCAACAGCTGCTTGTGGCCCCCAGAGAAAGAGAGTAGGAGGCTGCGAGAACTGATAAAAAAGGGAGCAACTCCGATGTCGTCATGGAAGAAATTCAAGTGTATCGAGATGGATGCCTACCGTAAGGATTAGCATGGTTCTACATTACACTTATATCTGACTTGAGCTACTATGGCATGCCATGGAGAAAATTTTATGAGCATTATGTTTGTTAAAGAGCATGCTCTAAGGGAAATGTTTGATAGCTTTTTTGCCCCCTCTGAGTTCCTGTTCACTTTTTCAGCCACTTATGAGAAAGCTCAACAGAAACTGCGGATCGCTGAGTGTACATCAAATCTCCAGAGCGAGAATGACCTTGGCAGGGGAAAGCGAAAGAAAATAACTCGACAACTGAATTCGTCTGACTCTGATGAGCCTGAAACACAGCATGAAACACAGAAACAAGATACAGGCTCTTCAGAACCTCCTACACCACCACGTGGAAGGGATAAAAGAGGTATATGGAATCATAGGCTTATTTCTTTTTCTGAAAATGTTAGAATAATACCATGTGCCAGATTGCTACTTGTGTAATTTTTAAGATTTGTAGGGTTTCCAAAAGAAACATTTTAGCATTTCTTATGTATCACTCTTTCCCTGGTCAGCATAACAAATAATTCCTGGAAGGTAATTATTTTGAGCCATTACCTAAATACACAACTGCTTGTGAATTGTTATGTGCTGAAAAGACTGGGAAACATACGGAAAAGCGGAAACGCAACAGTGCACTTCGCCATCCGGCTAGCAAAGCAGTCCACCGGACAGCCTCTCGTGAGTTTCCTGCTAACTTTCACCTTTGAGTTGCCTGGTAAAATACATGAATTGTAATTCGAGCAGCCTGCAGTTTGGGAATAGTCTTATGTTATGCCATCATACGTTTTGCGATACATATGGTAAGCAACAAATTGGTTTCATGGCACTTGTTGAACATTTGTCACAGACTGCAATTTATTTAGTTCTTACATTGGTCTTCATGGTTATACTTGAACTTCTGTGTATTTTTTTTTATATTTTGCTGATTGTTTTTTTTAATGAAAGTTGGTTTTTATTGGTGAATATGCAGATGAAAGAAGTTGGTTTTTATTGGTGAGTATGCAGATGAAAGTTTACTCATATTTTTCGGTTAATATGTATTGACAAAACATGCTCTTTTCAATCATGTTTGACCAAAATATGGTTGGGTTGATATTTTTGAGCTTTTGCTGTCTTTTCAGTTTCACTTAAAAGATTTAGTGTGTAATGCTTCCACTTTCATATGGCGTGCTATTTTAGGCACTTTAAGGCCCTACCGTTATTTGAATTAATTGTCATGCGGCGTTATGTGCAGACAAGACTTGCATAACCTTGACTACCACTTCCGTTTGGAGGACGCACTTTGAATCGCGAAATTCTGAATCATAATTCTTGGACCACTTTTTCTTGCTTCCCATATTTAGAACTGTCAAATTGGGTTAGTAGCACAAGCAATAGAAATGGCAAAAAAATAAATTTTATTGCTTTGACCAGAAATAAAATAAAATAAAAGCAAACGGCTTGACAAAATGAAAACTGTCCACACCCCATCACTAATGGCTGTATTGACCCGTGAACGCTCAGCCAACAGGACACTTAGCGGTCACGTAGATAAGCTGAGTACTGGGTTGCGCTCAATGACAAATCCATCCCCTACTTTGGCGCACAGTTCTAGTCTAAAATGCCAACGTTTTGAAACCACATTTTTGAAAATGGAATCGGCATACTTGTATTGGTGTGAGCCGAAAATGCTGAACCCTAGATATGACGAATTTTTCACACACTTATCCTTTTTCTCACATTCAGAAAGTCAAGGAAGCACTATGATGCATGGACCGATGGGGCACAAGAGGAATGAAGAAGCTTCTAGTGGTGAGTATACATCTATGTAGTAAATCTGGAGACCAGTTTTGGTGTAGGTACAGAATATTTAATCCACTTCTTTCTTGGTAGGCATACTTTTAGTGGTGTGAACCAAAAATGCTGAACCTTAGATATGATGATTTTGTCCCACATTTGTCCCTTTTCTCACATTCAGAAAGTCAAGGAAGCACCATGATGCATCGGGCAATGGGGCACAAGAGGAATGAAGAAGCTTTTAGTGGTGAGGATATTTTTATGTACTAAATTTGCAGTCAAGATGTTTTGGTGTAGCTACAGGAAATTTAATCTGCTCCCTCTCTAGGTCTTGACAAGCAAGTAATTCGTATTTTGCACACAATCCGGCTCCGGGTGGAACAGCATTCTATGCAGCTGGATACCATTCTGGGAATTCTAAACAGCAGTGGAACAATGAACGTACCAAACGACGAAATACTTGAAGAACCTTTTGACAACGTGGATGACTTTCTGGCGTTTGACAAAAAATTGAAGACATGCAAAGCTACAAAGGAAAGCCTTGTGAGTGTTATGGCATTATTGTTTGTTTTTGTTCAAATCGCAGGCGTTAATTGACCTCACTGACTGCAATGCAGGTCAATCAGCTGGCAGCAGTTGGAGGTTCGTCGGTGGGCAACAACACACGTGGCGTGTTAGAACAGTTGATGACCCAGAAGGTGGCGGTGGAATTCAGCTGGCTGGGCCAAAGGGAGAAGATGAAGTTTAAGGACCTCGAGTACCCGGATGTCATCTATAGTAAGTATGAATAAGTCTTAATGCATGTTTGGGGCAGGAAGGTGCATTTTTAGTGGCTTCTTGTGTTGCCAAGCTCCACAATCCAAGAGGAAATCTGCTTTTAGGATATTAGGACCCTTTAAAAATGCCACTCAAATATATGATGCTAACTTGCATGCCACAGGATGAGATGCCATGCTACACAAAATGGGATTCGCTCGTTTAACCAAACATGGAGATAGAACCGGCATGGAGTTTTGTTCTAACAGCTGTTCACAGAATATACTCCGTTCACTCCTAAGCTGTTAGTTTAGTGGAGACTACAAGAAGTCGCTCTGGGTATATAATATATAAATAAATAAGAAACCGCAGTGTTCGGCTGTTTTTTTTTCGTAAATCGAGTTTCATAAATCGATTTAGGAACATCGGGTCTCAATGGAAGGTGCACATGCTAGTTCGTGCTTGTAGCTTTTGCTGCTCTGCCATCATAAAAGGTGAATGCAAAATTGACGATTTTCAGCTGCATTTTCTAACCAACTTTCACGGATTCACGTTTAGGCTGCCAAGTGCTGTCATATTTGCTTCACTTGTGCAAGCTAGCTGTCAAGCGAACCAGACCTGACAGCTTTGTGCCCTAACCGGGAAGTCCTGTCAGTTTTGCAGAAGTCACCAGTAGCACGTTTATTTATTTGCATCAAGTACAATGTACAGGATACAGGAGGCTTGTGTACAAAGCTGTCACAAGGACAGCTTGGCAAAGCCACAGGCCCTAGATTGGCATTTCTGCATTTCATGTAGCAATCAAGGTTATGACATTCCACTAATAGTTTTGATGACAGACTCCATTCAAACCTATAAGGGCACTAAAGAGGTTTTTGAAGATGCTTGTTTTTGTTTTCATATAACATAGTAAGTGCCAGTTAATATGTATTCGAAGTTTCATGTGACAAAACAGATTATTAGGCCCGTGACGATAGAAATACATGAGGTTTCCCCTCGCCTTCTTCGGAGGGAGCGATGTGCCAGCTCGTCTGCTTCCCGGGGCGTTCGCTTGCGATGCTGCGGAAGACGTTTTCCTTCGCCCCCAAGGATCCCGTCCATAATTCTTATCATGTGGAGAATGCGGTTTCTAACGGACTATGAGAGATTAGGCGGCTAAGAGGGCACAACTGATATAGCCACTGTGGACGGAACCAACACTGAAAAGTAGCGCGTATACAAATCACTTCTTGTGGGAAACTACCGCTCCCGATTGGCTGACAAGCGCCGTTCGTCGTTTGGCAATGGTTCAGCGTTCAGCGTCTGCACAGAAAAATTAACTTCAATGACATTTTTAATATGTAAATAGGCGGCACAGGATTGTGATTTGTGGATCTTTAGGATGCTTTGAGCTCCAGGAATGAGTTATGACCAAGAACAGACAACCTCGGAAACTTCTTCAGTGCTAATTTAAGTGTACTTAAAATGCAAGCTCTCACATTGCCAAAATACATTTCGACGCTGTAGTGCTACAACAGCTTTGCCGTGTAACGTACTACTGTGAGCAATACGAAAGCGAACACGGGATCATGTGGCAGGTAAACTCAAATCTTACTTTGGTGCTACACGGTAGCGACTATTACTAGAAGTGATGTTTGAGGCTATGTACCGTGTGCTCCCGCATTTCCTTTGATGTCACTCGCAGTACCAGCATATTATCTTTTTCTATTGAGCCTTTTCGGCCCTCACAAGATATATGGCAACCTCATCCCGGTGTTTATAGTGCTGTCTGTAGGTTGTATAGACACCCTGTAATTAAAACAGGTTCAGGCATTACACATATTTGAGTTTCTAATATGGTTATACATATCAATATAATCAATTAAAATAAATCCCCAAATTTATTTCAGGAGCCGTAAAGAAAAACAAGCGGTTGGAAACGGACAAGGCAGGAGTTTGGGAGGTTGTAAAAACATGGCTGAAGCATGCCGCAGAAAAACTGAAGAAGGAGCAGCGGAAGCTGCAACCTGATGAATAATAAGATTTGTTGCATACAGTGGAACACTTCTAGTCAAACTTATGCCCAGAGTGATACTGAACGTTGTTGGTTAGTAGCTCTTACGCTGTGGAAAGCAGACATATCTCAATTTCTTCTTCAACTACAAAAGATACTGGCTGTATCAGATGTTATGCATTGGGCAATTAATAAACTATATCTATGAACAACACTGAGTTCATTATTATTGAGTAGACTTCTTGCACCGTTGGCTTTTTTAGACATTATGGGCAGGTGGACTACACTCTTTCACCAAGTCTTTAGCTTGATAGTGAAATGCAAGAAGTGAAGAACAAGGGTAGAGGAAGAAAAGGGGATTCTGGTGGGGTCCCACTGCAAGACCCCACCTAAATAGGTACACTTTTTCAGGCTCCTTGCCATGGAAACTACCATGGTTTCATCGAAAGCATTGAGCTCCTTTTGTTGGAAATTTATAGGAGGGAGCATTGGTGTTGGAAATCTTAAGTGGGGGAAGGGACGACTTCGCTTTCTTCCAATTCATTTGCAAGATATGTCTGAAACCTGCCTTCCATATTAACCATAGTTGAAGTTGTTGACAATGTGGATGCACTACAAAGTTCCTCAAATCCATTTCTTAGATATGACATCACGAACCTGTGTGTATTGTGTGCAATTCCCCATTAGCACTGTACCAGCCATGAGTGTGTCGTGACTTGGCATGCCGCTGCGCCAACCAGTCATGTGACATGCTTTGCGTGCTGGTTAGGCTTGTAGCATTAGCTGCAGTATATCAGAAGGCAACACTGGGTATGGTGGGCACGCTTGGGATGTACGTCCTGGAAACACGCTGGGGCTGGACAAATTGCTCTTTTGAGGACTACAAAAAAGCGTCCCGGACGTTTCTACGAGACGCTCTTAAAGGGGCACTCCAGAGATTTCCGAGATGGCCTACTTATGGCTGTAACTCGACCTACGTGCTCTAAGCACCCCAGAAATCCAACAGTTACAGTTATGTGCGGCCTATTTCCCTATTAAAAATGTGATCAAGGATCGCGAACCTCAGACCTACAGATGGCACCACCGAGCCCGGCCGAATCTGGTCTAACAACGAACGGCGCTCGTGAGCCAATCATGAGCGCCGTATGTCATCAGACCAGATTCGGCTGGCTTCGGTGGCAGCATCTGTAGGTCAGATTTGCGATCCTTGATCAGACTTTTAATAAAGAAATAGGCCGCAGATGACTGTAAGTGTTGGATTTTTGGGGCACTTAGAGCACGTAGATCGAGTTACGGCCGTAAGTAGGCCATCTCAGAAATCTCTGGGGTGCCCTTTAAGACGTCCTCAGAATGTCCTTGTGTTGTCTGTGTGGATGTTTCCAGGATACCCTCAGGACGTGGTGGGGCCGGACAAATGGACCTTCTGAGGATCACTCGAGGACCTGTAAAGACGTCCTGGGAAGGTCTCTACATCCACATAGGGACGTCCTTAGGATGTCCTCAGGGCGTGCTTATGTCATCTGCGTGGACGTTTCCAGGACATCCTCACCACGTGGTGGGGCCGGACAAATGGACCTGCCGGGGATCATTTGAGGACCCCGTAAAAACGTCCTGAGGAGGTCTTTACGTTCAAATGTCGACAACCTTAGTATGTCCTCAAGATGTCCTTGCGTTGTTTGGGTATCTTCCCCAAAAACGCGAGCATTCGTCAGTGTACTACAAAAATTAAGATGCGAGCTGCACGCGGTAATAATTTTGTATGCATTTTTGTAGCGCAGCACGCGAAAGGAATTCAGCTGCCGTCGTACTCCCCGTCAATTACAGCCTTCGTTCGCCGCGGGAGACGGCAAGAAAGCACTCTCTCGCCGACGGCGACCACGTTCGTTTTAAAAGCTGAACCGCATGTAATCGATTTAGCAAGCGACGAGACTATCGACGGAGACAGCGACGAGCGACGGCGATTTCTCATGGTCACCCGTCGCGTCGCTCGGTTTTGTTAATTTCTAGGAAATGTCGCTCATTGCCTTGGCCGCTTGTTCCCGTCGCTTTCATGCGGTTTGTCTCGTCGCGCAACTGACCTAGCGACTGCGAAGAACTGACGTGCTGATACGCGACGACAAGTTTGCGCACTCAAATGGTCAGTATAAAAGACTTGATGACAGTCAAGAATGTTAGCAGGGAGGAAGTGGCCGAGTGGGCTAACGCGTCTCGGCTCGTAAGCTTGCTGTGGGAACCTCCTGGGTTCGATTCCCGCTGCCCCCCCCCCCTCCCCCCTGTAAGTTAGCGATTAGAGTGATCCTGTGTTTGTGTTGAATGTATTGTGTCGATTGTGTGCTATAAATGTGGGTGTGCATGTTTATATGTATCTACTTGCGAATGAGGAAGAATTAAAATAAACTATAAATAATTGGGGTTCTCTTTTGTGTGCATTTAATTGGACGTTGACTAGCGCCACCTGGATTACTCATTTCCAGTTACAATTTCTGTTGCGCCTGCCATCTGGTGGTAAGTGCATAACCCCACACCTTTTTTTTTTTTTTTTTCACCGGAAATCACGGACTAGTTGCGTTTCCGCTCTTCCGTCGGGAGGTTGCGCTAGTTACTAGCTAGAGGTAGTAAAATACATGGATTCTACTTTGAGGCTAGTAACAGTTACTAGCTTCTTGACCTAGTAACCGTTACTAGCTTGACCGTTACTACCTAAGGTTACTAGGTACCTAGTAACATATGTGACAAGCGGTTGCTAGCTCTTACCTATTAAATACTACTAGCTTTTTTTTAAGAGTGCAGGCCTGCGGATCGCCTTTCCCACGCCCGCGCTGCGTAGGCTGGCTTTCCCGGGCCATCACTGCCCGAGTCTCGCTGCGGAACCACCCCGGGATCGTCATAGCCTAGACCAGATGGCCAGGGCTCGCCGTTTCCACCGGTCTTGCTCCAGACCTCGCTGGTGGACCGCTCCGGGGGTTCGCCATGGGCCAGGCCAGGCAGCCCGGCTCCGATGTTCCTACCATGCAGCTTCAGCCTCGCGTAGCACGCACTGTCTCGCGCCAGCTCGTGTCTTCTCCGCCGACCGCCTGTCACGTGCCTTCTGCCTCGTCTTTCACCCTCGGCTCCCACATTCTCCCCCCCTCAAGGCCCGGACTTCGGGGGACTTTATGAGCCTCAGGGAGCCGCTGGGCTTCATGGGCGGCCGCTGTTGCTGTTGCCGGAGTGGCCACGTTGCAGCGTCCAAAAGCGGCGTAGGTGGTGGTGGCTAGCGAAGCCGGTAGACGATGCCGACTTGTCCGTCGCTCGCTGTCCCACTTACCGCGATGCAGCAGGGGGCCTGCTCCAAGCTGGTCCGGCCGACGCGGACGGACCTGCCCCGTTCCGCTTGGAGGCAGCAGCGGGCTTAGAACTGCCCGCCTGAACCGTTCGTCAGGCCGAACAACTGTCAGCCACCCTGAGCACTTGGGAAAACGAATAGGCCCGTCTTCCCTCCCGGTGGGCTTCCTTGATTACGCCGTCTATGGCCGTCTTTCCAAGAAGCTATTCTGCGCAGAACAAAGTGTTAAAACAACACACAACGAACAAGTACTCTGCCGCAGACTGTGGCAGTGGCCACAGCCTCCACCGCCAAATTGCTTGCCGACGGGTTCATGTACCATGCGGCTAACTCAGCAAGTCCGCATTCCAGAGCTCGCTCCTGGGTCGCCAAGAACAGGGGATTTCTTGCGTCCTACCGCAACCTCATGTTATACGCCCTCCCCATCGCGACGACGGTAGTACCCTTTTAAGTCAGCGATGTGAACCGGGCAAGCCACCTCGTTTGCATCTCGCCGAGTAAGCCTAGAAGTGAGACACGACGTTTGCGTCTTTATACCTCGGGTTCCCTTCTCACCTCGGAGCAAGCGATGCGACAAAACCACTAGCTGCATTGCTCAAAGCGTGAGTTTCCTTCAAAACAGGTAACGATGGTGTAAACTTATTCCATCTTTTGCGCAAGCGAAGGGATCCAAAGCCTGTGGCGGGATGGCTATATACTATACCCGCGTTCCGCAACGGCTACATATACCATGTGCTACTCGATGTAAGCGTCAGCGTCCCGTTCCTTCCACGTGTATACGAGCTCTAGGGACTGCTCGGTCTTCGGAGGGGGCAGCAGCTCAGCGAGCGAGCCCGCTTTAACCGTTCAGGCCTCGAGGCAAGCTGGACAGCTACAAACCACCTAAATGTTTACCGCCTCATCCCCGGCCAGGTCGTGACGCGACATAACTTATTAAAGTCTTGCTGTCACTGCCACGACCGGCCAGAGTGAAGTCGAGAAAGAATCCTATAAATCATTTCGTAGCTTTCGTGGAACGACCCCCCTCAAGGGAGAGTCGTCCCTCTGCCCTTCGTCGATTGTTGGAGTGACGCGAAGCAACTAGCCGTCTTGGCCCAGCAGTTACAAATAATAGTGCTCATTAACTCGCCTGCCAGCGTTCCCGGTGTCAACCGCAATTTCCGCCAGTTTATCCGACACCCGCTGACAATCTCGTCCGCCAGTGTTCCCGGTGTCGACTGCCATTCCCGCAATCTTTCCGACACCCACTGACAAAACCCATCTGCACCCCGGGCCTCGACAAGCACTTACTTGCCTACCGCATCACCTCGAGCCTAAATCCTAAATCTGCAATAAATCCTGGCTGTTTCGCCTCCTGCCAGTCGTTATCCTGAATTCCAGCGAACATGCCGTGCCTCTCCTCTGCCTCTGAAAACTACTTTCTTACATCTTAACCGCGCTTTTCGGCTTCCCCCGGTTGCATCACTTCCTGGCAACCACTATTCTGGGGTACCCGTGAAAGCGCGTCCGCAACCTCGTCCTTCGAGCCCTTTAGGTACTCGATTCGAGGAGACACCTGCTGACCTCTGCTGTGAGACAAGTCGCCCAAATGCCAACATGCTTTGTCTCAACGGGCATCGTTAGCGTTAGTGAACAACCCGCTAAACGAATCCGTGGGACTCCCTGAAGACGACTAGAAGCAGAGGCATACCGAACGGCCCCACCTTGGGCGCCAGTTTAATGTGGGGTTCTTTATGGAGGTCCCACTACCAATAATCGCCGCCCGATCGGTATGCGCTCCACCCGTCACCCAGGGAGTGACATAACAACGAGAAGACAGCGAATGGGCTTACTGTACCTCTCGGTTGCCCGTCGTCGGGAGCCGGCAGTCCGGGCCCGCCGACCCTCGTTGTCGCCCGTCGTTCGGAGCTCACAGTCGGAGTCCGTGTCCAGGCCTGCGGATCGCCTTTCCTACGCCCGCGCTGCGTAGGCTGGCTGTCCCGGGCCATCACTGCCCGAGTCTCGCTGCGGAACCACCCCGGGATCGTCATAGCGTGGACCAGATGGCCAGGGCTCGCCGTTTCCACCACGGTGGCCGCGGAATAATGCAGCCTTTCGGATGCCCGTCGAACGAACACTATCTGATTCCTCGCGCTGCGCGTTCAGCCCCGCCGTGTCCTCACCTAAAGAGTGTATCTTACACCGTGGCCATGGGCCAGGCCAGGCAGCCAGGCTCCGATGTTCCTGTCAGCTTCAGCCTCGCGTAGCACGCACTGTCTCGCGCCAGCTCGTGTCTTCTCCGCCGACCTCCTGTCACGTGCCTTCTGCCTCGTCTTTCACCCTCGGCTCCCACAAAGTGTACGTTAAATGTACAGTAGCTTTCGTCCGTATTGTTTTAAAAAATCTGATGGATTGATCAATCTATCTGCCATGTGTAAAAAGAAACATCCAGAGATAAATTATTGCTTTTTTCAGCTGCAGTGATTTAAATCAAATTAGTCTGATTCATATAAAAAAAAAGTGATTTAAATAAAATATATCTGATTTAAATAAGAAATACATGGAAGGAAGATTGATTGGTGGATCTTTAGGGAATGCGTTGGCATGACCCTTGGGAATCGCCACACACGTACCCCTTTGGGAAACCCTAACTCTGACCCCTTCTATTCTTCCTCTATTTCTTTGCTGACACTTTTCGGCTTCGTTACGGGGTTAGTCTTGGTGTCTTTAAAAAGGGAGATGCGTGTGGCGTTTTCCAAGGGTTATGCTGACGCGTTCCCTAAGGATTCACCAACGGATCTTCCTTTCATTTTTTCCGGCTTCTGTCGCACGCAGACTCGCGTCGGCTTGCCGCTTCCTGCGCCGCATTTCGGCCAGCCGAGCTAGGCACTGCTGCCATCCTCTGTATCGTTCGCGTGCCTTGCCATTCACATATCGCCATATTTTATGGCGGTGTTTAGAGCGCATGCTCAGAACGTGCTCACATTACTAGGCTGATAAGACCGGCAATCTTGATGGTGCGGAATGCACTTTGCAAAAGAGCTGTGGAAGCTCGTCGTCAACACGCACCCAGCAGTCGCACACACAGCTATGGCCGCTACTCCGTTCACCCTCAAAGGGATACTGACACCCCCCCAAAAAATATTTTTTTGCCAGACGACCCATTCTGGCGTCAAAAGACTACTCAATCAATGTTTTGCTACAGCGTCACGAATATTGTTTAATGAAGTCAAGAAAACGCAACTGCTCGAAACCGCAACCGGAACTGGTCTGGGGAGGAAGAAGAAATATAGAGGAGAAGAAAGTTACCAGAAGTCACGTGACTGCGCAACTTTGTCTTTTCGTGTCTTTTTTTAGTTTTGAGTGTGTACCTTCGATGACCCACGACTTTGTTTACATTCGGGGATTGTGTCGAAACCACAGAAAACTGCACGTGACCACGGGGAAGAGAGTGAGCGCGACTCAAACCAATACCACCTAGAACACAAGGCCTGCGCGTTTCCTCCTCTAAACGTCATCACTAGTAGATCCCCTCAGCGCCCCCTAGGTAGCCCGGATGAGCACCGTCGTCTGCTACATCATCTGCGACATCGTCTGCTCCATCGCCTGCTTCAGTGGTTTGTGTAGCAGATAATGAAACAGATGCTCACGCCGAGTGTCTGTTGCTATAGCATACGATGAAGTTAGACGTTCACGTGGAGCGTCGAATGCATGAGTGAAAATGCCTTACTGCTGTGCGAAGGGCTGCAAAGCCCTTCGCTGGACGCTGGACGCTGGCACTGGACGCCATTTTCGAGGGCGCTGTTTATACTCCGGGTCGCTGCTTTGAAGCGTTCTTCCGCAGAACGAGCGCGCGCGCTAGAAATGCTCGTCTCAAAGCAAGGAGCGCGTGCTAGCTCGCGCTTGTGGCCGAGAGAGTGTTCGCGTGCGTGTTGCAAATGAACAGGAAGCTCGCAATCAGCTCGCGCTCAGTAGTCACGCACACAGCTGTGGCCGCAGGTGAATGCGACGTAGTTGCGACGCGGCCCATACTCTCGTCAAGCTTCAGCCTGTTTGCCGCTTGGGGCGGGTCGGGGATCTACTAACGAAACGTCATGCGCAGGCCTTGTATTCTAGGTGGTATTGCTCAAACTGTCCGGTTCTCGAGCAGCGGTTTTCGGGCGGAAGAAAACGAATTTCGAGCCGAAAATTGTGCTCTGGGCAGGCACGTATACAGGGGGGGGGGGGGGGGGGGGAGGGGGAAGAGGCATGGGGTTTGGGCTCCCCAAAATCTTCTGTTTGCTGGTGCCTCCTGTCCCCCCTTCACCTGATAAAGCATTTTGTAATGGGCGCCCCCTCCCCTTCCCCCATATTGCGCTCTGGCGCAATATGGCGTAGCGCGTTGTCGTGAAATGTCAGCGGTTGATAATAATAATAGCTTATTTGCAAAAAAAAAAAACGGCGTGGCGCGGAGAAATTTGGAGACGACACCGCCGCGGCCGCCGCTAGCATGCTGATGCGCACGCGCGCCGACTGACGCAAACCTCCCCTCCGTCAGGGCTTTATTCGGCGCTGTATGTGTTCTGTTCTCCTGTTCTGGGTAGCTCGCCAAAATTTTTATTTGTACATTACAAATATGTAATGTACAAATAAAAATCTTGGCGAGCATAAATACCGTGCCAGTGTCCCTTTAAAGGGATTATCCGGTCGAATTTCGTATTCATGAAAACATTTAGACCTCATTGTCAATGGCTGTAGGAGCATCTTCCACGACAAATCTGAATTTTGTGTGCTTCCCTGGAGGAGTAATTGTATTTTAACCCAAGCGTGCATAAACGGCGTTTTCCTCTTCCACCTTCAGGGAAGCGGAGTTTATGAGGTAACATCAGGCAAAGAACGCGCCGAACTGAAGTGCACTTCGAATTTTGTCCTCCGCGTGAGCGGTACGACGTGGTTCACCCTCGCTGCTGCGCTAGATTTTTTTTTTTTTTTTTTTTTTTTAGAATGAAAGGGTATTTTCGTTGTGCGGTTGTCACGCTCCACACTTCTCCGCGACATTTACAGTGGCGAGTAATATGGAATGCTGCGGTGCGTCGGGAGCACTGTGTTCCCACGGAGGAATGAGGCATAGGATATGACAATTGCAAGACTGATGTGACGTCACGTCAAGCATGGGAGTGCAGCCATTGATACTTGCGAAATTCGGCATGGAGTTTCGTTTAACTATCCGTCGTTGATTACACTAAATTGGAGTGTCGTTTAATGGAATAAAAATGGCCTATGTTAATCATTAGGCTCCCACCAGGTAACCATCACGAAATCTTAAGAACTTCCGGTTTTCACCGGACAATCCCTTTAAGCTTATACTAGAAGCTCCGCATTCAGTGCGAGTTCTCTGCACCTGCTAAAACAAATGTGAAAGGCAGTGTCTGCGTCGACCCGGTCGACGCAACGCCAAGCGTTGGGCAGACCCAGAGTTCTGATTGGCTATCAAAAATAGTACACGTGACTGTGTAAATCAAGTTAATTATTTATTTACATAAGCATGCTTCTATATTAAATTTACAATAATTAAATAATAGGTACTATATTTTGTGCTTGCTTAAGTAATTGTCTCAGTTGTTTTGTGTGACGTCATGAGGTCACGTTATTTGACTGGAAGGCGGGAGAAGGCTGAAGAAGGCTCCCGAAGCACGTGCGTAGCTGTCATCATACAGTCTTTCATCTCGCCGCTCATTGTTCCCAGTGTTCTTCAGCTGTGTTCGACGGGTCTTCCGACTGCGGTTGTCACAACCTCTGCGCATCCACCTGCAGTTATCGTGAATCGACGTTTTTGAGTCTTGATATTTCCTTTTTGGTTCTTTGTTGATCTTTTAACGCATATATTTTTGTTGTGTCATATTTCTTGGTGTCGTGTGCTTGACCCAAACTCAACATGCCACGTGTTTTGGTGGCTGGGGATTCAATGTTGAAAGACCAAGTCGGCTCTTTCACATTGAAACCCAGCGTGACTGTTGAGGTTCGGTCGTTCAGTGGCATTAGGATCGAGCGGCTCTTCTTCATGATCGCTGACGCCTTGCCTCACTTTGATGTGCTGGTGGTGCACGTTGGCACTAACAACACCGCTGATAGTGCCATTACGCGCATCGCCAGATTTCGTGAGCTGGTGTCTCGGGTCTTGAAGGTTAGCCCTAAGATCCAGATTGCCTTCTCGGCCATTCTTCCGAGGCAGATGAGCCTGCGGAGGAATGATCGGTGGGCAGTCGATGCCGAGGTTCTCCAGGAGCAGAACTAGGGAAGCTCAGGAGACCAACTTTTGTTTGCAGGAGCTGTGCCGCAAAGAAGGCCATGGTTTCGTCGACGGGACCACCCAGGACTGGAACGGAATGATCAAGGCGGACGGCGTCCACTTCAACAAGAGGGGCAGCGAGGTTAGTTGTGTATAGCAATTAACACTTTTCGAGATTTTTGTTTTGTTACTTTCATTGCCATAAAATGAGGATGCAGGGGCCCCGTTTTGCAAGCAGTAGCGGTTTGTGTGCAGCTTAAACCAACAAAAAAGAGTATATGTGGCAGTGCGGTTTTTATTTTGTATTCTCTAAAAAGATGTAATGATATTTCCTCAACTTTTTAGAGACATCCGATTGCATTGTTACTCTATCTTGTGTTATCTTATATTGCTCTATATGTTTTGTCTCACCCCTCTGCAATTTTCAACTTAAGATTTTATAGCACTGCAGTGACCCGGAATAGTACAATAGGCTGTTTTCATTGACATCATTGTGTCCACTATTTTGTTAGGAGCAACCTGGCGCGTGCCAAAGAACGTTTGAAGGATTCATTTAATGCCATCAAAAATGCAGTGCACTGGGGTTTGTGCTTCTAATTACACAAGGGTTGCGATGATGTTAGCACAGCATCTATCGCCACATGCTCTAGCGTTCCCACCCATACTGTTTGCAGTAGTACATAAAATCCACACCAGTTGAATATTTTTAACACACTTTTTGTAGTTGTGTTTGCTCTTGCTATTTACATACAGATTTTCTTTTGTTTATTTTAATAGTTTGTATTAGTTTGCTCAACAGTCAAACAATTGGATGGCCCAGGTGTTCGGCCGCATCCTCCGAGGTGGTGTCCGAGCTGTGGTGGCAAGCCAGCACCAGGAGGCAGAGGAGCTCCAGCTGCAGCGGGTCCTCGTGGAGGAGGAGCACCAGGAGCTGCGCCGGCAGTATGGAGACCAAGCAGGTGAGTTGGCAGAGTTCTGGGCGGGGAAGTCCAACTTCCCCCCCCTCAGCTGTGACGATACAGAACTTCCTGCATCGTCCAGTGAGCCGCAAGAGAGCACGTGCACTGTGCCAGCCATCGGCATGGGCAAGGGTACCACCACCTGGGCAATGGTTGTGCAGAGGCCCCCGAGACATCTCGCTCGTGCGGTGCCAAGGACGCATGACTGTGGAGGTGCCAGTGCCTCTGTCGAAGGTGCGGTGGTGGGCTGCGTGCCTTGCACGCAACAACCCCCGGTGGCACAGAGCAGCGTGTCCTCTGGACCAGTGACAGAGAACCCCTTGCCGACGAGTGTGGTAGTGAGTGCACCAAGCGCAGGTGGTGATGCCACTCGCAAGCTGAGGCAGAGAGGAGCAAAGTCCTCGAGGATGCCAGTGACGCATGCCGCTGGCCGTGCTCCACCACTCGTTGGGGGAGTCTGGGTGCGACACAAGGCTAGCACGGCTGGTGATAGCTCTGTGCGTCCCTCCTCCTCTGGGGACTCTGTTTCCATCACCTCTGGCAGCAGCAAAGGCACTGACAGCAAGGTGGTTGTGCAGAGGCACGACCGAGGAGGTGCCAATGCTGCAGCTAGAGGCGTGGTAGGGGCTCGTGTGCCTCCCTGCACACAGTCTTCTGCTGCGTCATGGAGCACTGGTCCCCTTCCTCAGGCGGCTCAAAGCACGGATCCTGCTTTCCATGCTCAGAGTGGCTCCAGCGAGTGGACTGTGGTTAGGCGGAGGCGGAGGAGAAGGGAGGCTCCTTGTGTGCCACTGAGGCCAAACCACCTTCACGTCAAAGGTGTTCCCATGGTAGGGAGAAGCCATACAGAGGCGTACTCTGGAGGGCCCTCCCATGGGTGCAGTAAAAAGAAGGGAATGTGTAGCGGTCTGTCATCTCCAAGAGCTGCCGTGTCAGTGAGAGAAATGAAAAATTCTGTGGCATGTGGTAGGCCCCCTGTCTCGAGGGTTTATAACAACGCTGACACTGCATGCTCTCAGATACAAGGCCCTGGAGTTCCTGCCCTAGGGGCAAATGTTACTCTTGTAGCCCAAAACAAGAGCAGTGAGCCACCTGGACAGCATGGGAAGGAGAAAGAACACACTCTGCAGTCAGTTGGGAACCATGAAGGGGAGAGGAAGGATAGTGGAGTAGGGCATCAGGATAGTGCGTTAGCATGCAGTTCCTCTGAAGGTATGTTGAGGAAAAGATTGACAGGAGGGGGTCAACTATGCAAGGGCATGACTTTTAATAACTTCAATGACTTCTTTGAGGTCTTTCAAAAATGGGCGGCAGATGGTTGTCATCCCATGAAAGTGCGACGTTCTGACGTGAATAAGCTGACCCAACCAGGGGATCCTTTTCGTTATTCACGCATTACTTTCACATGCGTTCATGAAGGAGAGGGCAATCCGAGAGGAAGAGGTATTCGTCGGAACCAGCGTTTCCTTGGTAAAAATTGCACCGCTAAAATTCAGCTTACTCTTTGCGAAAAACCTTACCCTCATTACGAGGTAAAGGAATTCAGTGACATCCACCCAACTCATGAAGTTGGTCCAAGCATCTACAGGTGGTATAAATGCGTTCGGCTACTCTCTGATCTTGAGAAGGAGGAGATTGGCGATCTTCTTTCCTGCAAAGTTAAATCAAAGGATATTAAAAAGGTTGTGTTAGAAAAGACTGGGAAGCACCTTACATCCCAAGATGTGAGGAATTTGAAGCATGCCAGGATTAAAAAGATAGAAAATAGTCTACATCATGGGTCTCTTCTGCTGGAGGAAATGGAAAGCCTAGTTAACATGTGCCCTGGTTGGAGAGTACATATAGAGAAAAACGAGAGAGATGAGCTCCTTTTCATACTACTTCAGTCAAAGCTAATGCAGCAGTTTACAGAAAAGTATTCGGAAGTGTTGTTCTTTGACGGAACTTACAAAGTAAACATTGAGGGTTTTGTTCTTCATGCTATACTATGTGAGGATAGCACGGGCCACGGAAGACCATTGTGTTATGTTTTTGTACAACGCGAGACCTCTGAAATTCTAAAATCAGCCTTAGCCAAATTTTTAGCTTTAAATCCTGTCGTGATGTCCAATTGTAAAGTTGCAGTGATGGATAAGGATCTAAATGAAATGAACATTATAGGCCAGTTGCTTCCAGGCTGCCAACTTTTGCTATGTTCTTGGCATGTGATAAAGTTTCTCCATGATAAAGTGTCCAAAAAAAGCCCTTTCACAATAGACAAACAGGCAGTGAAGAAAATACTCCTAGATCTTGTTTATGCCCATGATGAGAGCAAGTACAATTTTCTATTGGAACAATTAAAAGAAGAAACGCAAAACGACCCTGACTTTTTTGAATACTATTTAAAGAATTGGCACACCTGTAGGCGTATGTGGGTGCACGCGTATCGTCGGGATATTTGTTGTTTTGGGAATAATACCAATAATAGAATGGAGAGCCACAACCAAAAGATTAAACAATTTCTGAGTGCACAAATGCATTTAGTTGAAGCAGTCAAGGGCTTAGTTCAATATGTAGAGCATGAGGCTTTGTCAGTTAGCTTTGCACAATTCAAAGAAAGCAAGGTATGCATTGATACTCTTAAGATGGACAGCTTTCACCTGGAAATATCTAGTAAGTGCACAGTGTATGCTAGGGACCTCATTTATAAGCAGTATGAATTATTCTCTCAGAACCATACTTGGAATTACAGCATGACTAATGGAGAACACATAATCGGATGGGAGGGTAACCTTTACCACATATCTCAGGACCTGACTGCTTGCAGATGCTCATTTCATAACCATTATAAACTTCCTTGCAAGCACATCTTTGCAGTTCGGTCAGTTCTTAAAGTTAATCTTTTTGACGTAAAATCTGTTGCGACCCGATGGTTAAAGTCTGATTTCACAGAGGATTTTACAGACACAGCTCCGGCCACTCCGCAAGTCGTTACTACAACCATAGCAAAGCAGGGAAGTCCAAAACTTGACACAGTTCAGGAAAGATATAAGTATGCCCATAACAAACTTCTAGAATGGTCAAAGAGCCTTGCTAACACATTGGCACAGCTTAGTTCAAAGGAACTCCGGGAAGAAATGGTGAAGATTGAGGAGTTTTTCATAAACGTCACCACATATTCAAGGAACAAAACCTCACAGGATATAGGGGAATTGAATAAACAGCAGGATTATAATGGGAATGAAAAGAATTTAGCAATGGGGACATTGAGTAATAATACAGACAAATCACAGAAACCAATTCATATAGCAAGTCTACACATTGAAGAAATTGATCCCCTGATTGGTAGGCATATTATTTCAGATCATGATTATTGCAAAGCCGCTGACATTTGGGCACAAACCTCAAGGTTACCTGCTCGGGAACTGCAACACCATAATGAGATGGATGTAAAATTGCCAGTTAATCTTGTAGACGGAACAGCTTCTGCTAGTACAAACGTCACCTTGAGTATTCCACTTAACAAGTCACCCCGGGGTAGGCCTAGAAAAAAGAGAGCTAGATCTAAGTCTAAGGGAACTGTGATGCCAAACAAGAAACATGCCAACTTGCCTCCCACTATACCTCCGGCACAATATATTTGCATCCAAGGTCTTCAGAACACACAAAAGGATATGGACGTGTCAAATGTTGTAATGAAATCAGTACAATCTGTGACTAGCTTGACATCTAACTCACCTGGAGCCTGTTATATAAAGAAAGATATGCTAAATACACATGGGACTAGAAAGTTGTCAAATGTAGAAATGCGTGCACTACAGTACATGAAAGACTTGCCTGAGGGGTCTCATGCTGCTCGTTTAATGACGCAAAAGGATTTCGAAGATTTACTAAAGCCCACAACTCTGGATGATAATGTAATAAACACAGCTCAAGCCATTCTTCGGGACCAATTTAGTCATGTTGGTGGACTACAAGATCCTCTTTTGGGACAGTGTAACGAGTTTCGGAAACAAGACAAATTTATTCAAATACTTCATGTCCCTGGTCACTGGCTCACTGTGACGAATTATGGTGCACCAAATAACACTGTGTTTCTTTTGGACTCTGTTGGAGGTATCTCAGATAGTGCAGTATCACAGTTGTGGAGAATATTGGGGCAAGGCATAGAGACAGTAACTATTGAGTCTAAACCTGTACAGGCCCAGGAGAATGGATATGATTGTGGATTGTTTGCAATCGCTCACGCATTCTGCATTGCGGCTGGAAGAGATCCGTGTTCATATAAGTTTGATAAAAATGCTATGCGTACTCATGTGCTTCAGTGTATACGTGACAACGAATTCTTCGACTTTCCTTATACAACAGCATTTGTACCTCGAGTCAATCCTAAACGACAGTCTTTTATACGTCCTCCCAATGCATTGCTAAGCACTAGAGCGGCTGCAACGATCCACTACTATCATGAAGAGGAGCTATGATTGCTACTGTAGAATTAAAATATGAAATGTACTTTTGTATTACTGTTAATCGACGATTTTGCAAATGCCAGTGCAACCAGTGAGTGCTGCAAAGAATTGTGGGAACAGTGAGTACTGCCAACCATTGCAGTTCTTTCTTGTTGTTTGCTATAGTTCGTTGCAACCTAAGAACGAAGGGCGAGGGTAGGACAGGCCGGGGAGGAGGAAGCAGACGGAACGCTGGAGAAGAAAGGGGGAAACCTCCTTCTCTTTATAGCGATCTGTCTGCTTCCTCCTCCCCGGCCCGTATTACCATTGCCCTCTTTCTTGAGTTGCAACGCACTATACAAATAAGCACCCACACTCTGCAAACATCTTGGAAGTGTTATTGTTCTGCCAAGTTCAGGTAAAGTTATGAAAACGCAAGGGCTGCTTCATTGACTGCTCTTTTAAGGTCAAGTCACTCTCTTGTTGTCTCATGTGGTTCCCAGGCTCCCCTCCGTGCACCAAGGATTGCTTGCACTGATTTGCAAAATGGTCCAGTTGCAAAACTGCTGCTTACATGAATGAGACCAATAGTATTCAAATTCCTTTCTTCATTACTGTTTCTAATTTAATTTGTTTGTTTGTTCTCTGTCCTCATGAACATCTCATGCCTTATTAAGGACGCACAAACAATGAGATTACAAATTACTCAGAAGCAACTTAAATTCTAAAAAGTTAGACATCAATATTTGCTGCACTGAGGCTGTTTTACAAATGTATGCGGGTCATGGGGCTAATTGAAATTATTTGATTAACAAAAATAGTAGGAGAAACTCTGATAACTTGCCTTAGAACGAGTTCATGACAAGATACAAGATCAGGGCAATGGATTAATCCAGTCTTCGGCAACCTTTTGGGGCAGCAGGTCAAATTGTAGCAATGCAAAGGTGGAGCGGGCCGAATGAAAAGCCGGGGGTGTGGATGGGAGGCGATCAGCTCACAAAAATAAACAATAAATCACAAGTTCAACTGTTACGCCCACTGCTGCAGATAATGCGAAACATAAGTTTGTCCGCTTCTTGCGCAGGGGTTGCGGTGTCGTCAGAACGCCGAGCTCTGATTGGCTGGATCGGAAGGATAGTGGGTAGACCTCAAGGCAGCTAGCATTGAGGTCTACTCACTGCACTATCCTTCCAATCGGAGCCGATCAGAACTGGGCGTTCCGATGTCACCATAACCCCTGCACAAGAAGCAAACGAACTTGCACTCCTCATATTTTGCATGGCTCTTAGCCCAGGTTCTGCCTCCATCATGCTCGCAGAGCCACACAGCTCTGATCCCAAAGTGAAATGACCCAGACAAACTGAAAACCATTGAGGGTTACCGTCCAATTTGTCTTCGTAATGTGGACTTCAAAGTTTTTGTTAAAATTCTGACCAGCCGCTTGGTCAGAATCCTCATAGCAAGCCCCCGAGTGTAACAAAAACTGCTGAGATTGCTAATCGTATGAACCATGATTCCAAAAGAAAAGTATGCTAAATACGACATCCTTAATTATTGATTCCTAATGCACCACTGCTGCACAACAATTGCTGATGAATAATACAGTGCACTTGCATAACTAACTGACTCCTGATGGGTTGTTTCAGAGCCAATACTTCCAATTACACCAGGCTTTCAGCTAACCATAATTATTGTGCCATTAGCCTCCTGTATGTGCGCTTGGATTAGGGGGAGGTGGGAATAATATTGCCTCGTGGGCCGCCGGTTGCCTACCCCTAAATTAATCCATGGAGGCATTTATAGAAAAATTTTAAATCTTGACCACGTCTCCTTAAACTCAAAGTAGGACAGTTGCATAATTCTAAAACTCTTCCATATTCATAATAAGCTGTATGACTAATATCATAAAATATTGGAAAGAAACTCTTTTTAGCACTATCATCACTTGGCTCGAACTCCCCATACAGTTCCAGACAATATATAGAAGAAAACTCCTGCTTGGACTGAATTAATTATTTCAAATTTGCAGAATTAGAAACAGTAAGTCTTGTAATTACCCTCTTGCCATTTTACTAGCTTGACAGGTAATCAGTGTTTTTTTTTATGCACATTTTTATGTAATATTTTAAAAAGGGAGCCCCACCATTGAGTACTTTACTTTCAGGCCACAGAGGAGACATGGTAATAAACTACCAAGAACTTTAGCTGTATGCTTGAACCTATACGAGGGCACATTTTTTATTTATTAAGTTGTGTATATTGCAGGCTAACATCAACATCCCTTCTGACAGAAAATATACGAAATTGTACCTAAGGTGGTGAACTGGGCCAGTTGGTTGACAGTGTACATGATGGGGAAAACAGCTCAGAAAACACGGACTACGAAGAGGAACGAACACGACAGGACAATGCTGTACCTAATTTATCACTTCAATAACCTACAACCTAATGGAGTGAATGACATGAAAACCTGAGTGGCTGAAATCGGGCAACTCTTAGGCCTACCAATATTTCAGAAATTTTGAGTAAATCTCTTAAGCACTTATTTAATTCACATAAATTGTTCAGTTCTGTGTGCTTTTGATTCGTATTTCAGTTTTATTGTTTGATTTTTTACTTTTAGAATTATAGGGAGATTATTTTACTTTTGCTTTTCTCTCAGGCTTTCTTTTGTCCTCTTATTTTTTTATTTCTCTTTCAATTTACTTTTTTCCCGTCTTTTTTTAACAGCTTTTTAACATACTCTAGCTTTTTCTTTTCTTTAGCTATGCCCATTCATTATATGTTTTAGAACCCCAGCTATGCCGGTATATTATTTAAGTATTGCGAAATTCAAAATAGTTATTGTCAAATCGGCAAATGAAAATGATGCCAAAACCAACATTCAAATATACCCGAACCTTTCAGTGCTTTGGCGTCAGTGTGACGACAGGCTTGCCAGTCGAGCAGGCAGTCGAAAAAAGAACTATGCCCAGCATTTGTTTTGTGCTGCTGCTTGAATGCTGGAGCGAACTACCAAAGCATTCGGTTTACATTATGAAACTGCTTATAATCAGTTGTGAACAAATTCTACAGTCAAAGAGTGAACCCCTGCCTGCTGCTGGCATCACTTTTTTTATTGTTTCCAGTGGATACTTAAGTATAAACAACATGATGAGGACAAAAATTGTATATTCAATGACTTTGCAAAAAAATATTATTTTAGACTAATATTTTGAATTCTATTTCAGTGATGTTTGTTGGTGTGTTTAGCAAATTTTCAGGCAAATCAGCAACCATGAAGAAAACGCCAGAGCACCACTTTAAGGTCAAGTGTCTTGTGAACATAAAATTAAATTTTTATTCTCATTTCAGGAGACATCCCCAGCATTATATGGAGTATATATTCTTGTCGTCTCTCTGTTCCCCACTCCCTTTTCTCTTTCCCCTCTCACCCAGCCCCGCTGCTAGAGAACTTCCCTCCACCTCCTCACCCAGTCCCCTCCCATACCCTGCATATTCCCGAGACCAATGATGAGATGGCAGCCTGAAGAGGACAAGTTCGTTGGTGGAACGAACGTCTGCTGCCACTCTGAGGCTTCCTGGAGAACCCTTTTTCAAGTCCTTCCTGCCAGCCAAGACCACCTTAATGTTTCGTTTGTATTTTTTTACATACAACAGTTGTGTATATTGGCAAATGCTTTCTGCAAATCTGCAACAAAATGTATACATGGGTTGCACGTGACGTCATTCAAAGAGCACTCCGATGACCACCAGAGAAGAGGGGAAGAAGGAGCTCCCCTCTTACCAGGATCCTCTTTTCTGCCTCCTGGATGTGCACAGAAGTTGCTTTTTTCCTCCCAGAAGATTATAGAGGATTAATCCGTCACTCAAAATTCTTACAAAAGCAGCTTCCCTCTCCTCCTCTTACATGGTGGTCAAAAGTATGCGATGTGACGTCAATGCAACCCATGAATTAGTGGGAAAGGAAATATAGAAAATAATTGTAGGAAATGAACTGGTATTTAATTATGTTTCTAACTAAAAGCATTTTCATTAATGGCCTTTGATTATAATCAAAAGGATTTCAAGGAAGTGCTATTTGCATACGAACTATGCTGCTTTCTCTGTGCTTTGTATTTTTGTGATAAACTTTTTATATGTGATTATGAAGCAGATTTTAATTACAGGTGTTGGACAAATGTTTACTTTCTAACTAGCTCAAACACCCATAAGCCTCATTTTTTTATTCTTTTTATATATAGTTTTTTTTTTGCATTTTAAAATTGCCATTTAATAAGTTATTTGGGCTTTCTATTCTATTTTTTCACTTGCATCGAAAGGCCCAACAACTTGCTATTTAAAGAAAAAAATAGTTTTTTTTTATTACAGGAGAGCCTCTATTCACCCCCCCCCCCCAAAAAAAAAAGAAAACACCTTAGTATTAGGTGTTTTATTTTTTTTTTTAGTTCCTCAAATGCCTGTGCAAATAAATATGCAAGGATACCTCACTCTTTATTTGCCATATTGATTGTACTATATCTGTCTACTATATAGTTTTAGTGTAATCACAATTGGACAAGGTGTAATGAAATCTCGTTCAAAAAAAGGAAACAAATTAATGAATTCAATAATGTCAGGAAACCTCACTTCCTCGCAGTAACCTAGATGTCCTCCTTGTTCTTTTGGAAAAGCATAAACGTAAACGAGAAAGCCTCGAACCACACAGTGCGCGTCCAGAAGGGAGCATTGTAAATAGCAATGTTTTTGCTTTTATCAGTTTGTTTCTTCATTCTTCATAAACATGCTGCTCTAGAGTTCTACCTGTTGCCAGGTGGCTACCTGGCCAACCATTGGCTAGGTCAGGGCTCCTAAATCATTTCAATCTCAAGGAGCAGTTATATTAATGAAAAGCCAGGGAACCCTACTGGCCTCCGCATTGATTCAATAAAGCAGTGCAAATGCCTGTAGACCTTGTAAACAATAATGCACATACTGGAGCTTATGGTTCATAGTTATACATCAATGGACAGCTCACAGCTGCTTAAATGGTGTTTAAACTGAAAGACACTTCACTTGGGGGCGAGAACGGCCGAGAAAATTTGGGAACTCAAGGAACCCATGAGGGTAGTCTGGGGAACCTTTGCCTTGCTAGGAGCCCAGTTGGCAAACCCATGGACTAGGTGCTTCTTTTCTTCTTATTAGTGGTTTATGTTATATGTCACAAATGTGGAGAGGAAGTTGGTGCTTCACCTTTTATTGTAATGTTGGACAGGTTCTCGTGAATGATATGTCTGTAACTGCATACAATTGAACCAGAATGCACAAAAAGTAATATGACTTTTTTGGAAGTGCAATTATCATTACCGTGTTTGCACGATTCTAACGCGCCCCCGATTCTTACATGCAGGCAGATTTAGATCCCAGATATTGAAAACTTTAATTGATGCCGATTCTGCCGTGCAGGTAAAATAATGGACATTGAACACATACCTCATAGAACTGATTTTATGAAATGCACGCCAATACACAAAAATAAATACCACACACAAGTCGCCGTTGTCGGAATCTGGCAATGGTTCTTCGCTGTCCACAGACCGCAGAAGGTCATCCTTGCTTTCGTGTAAAGCGTTTGAGGTGCCGTGCTTCTTGCGCTTGTACAAGTGTGCGACCGTCGCCTATTAGGGGGACGTCTTCCAAACAACACTTTGCGAGCTCATCGGGTCGCTGGGATTGAGAGGCCATGCAGTGTCGCTCCGTTGTTATCGTTTCTCACCAGCGTGATGACGTTTCCATCTTAAAACAGCAGACTCGAGTCCATAAAGGCGAAAGAATGCGCAATACGGATACCAAAATGGCGAATGTAAACAAACGGTCACAAAGGCGATTGAGCTAGCTGCCTTATTGTGTTTTTCTTTTGAGTTTTGGTTTTCGGTTTCGATTGTACGTGCATGTAATTTTAGGCACCGATTTTGGCGAAAAAAGTGTTAGAATCTTGCAAACACGGTAGTTACATTAATAGCCAGAATAAACAGGTATGTGTGACTGTCTGGCAGTACATACTTCTATAATCTTTTTTTTTTTTTCTTCATGGTACAGCATTATACTGTATTTATTCCAAGATAGGTCACCATTTTTAGGCCCTATTTTAAAATTAGGAATGAACTTATAATTGTGAGAAAATATCCTTGCCAATTGAGATAACCGCGATAGTCTGCCGCATCAGCCACTTCCCCAAGCACTCCAGTGTGGATTGGTGAAACTTGACAGAAAAGCTCTCTCTAAGCGGTGAAGCTTCACACGAAGGGCACAGCTCAAGTGGCCACAGTGTAGCATTGTGCAGTTCACTGTTCTGGGCGTTCAGACAATAGTGTTGCCAGCGCTGTCGAGAGGTGAATTTTAGCTAGAGTGACAATGGATGCTGCGGAATAAATATTTGTATGAATTTCCTTTGCTTTCACTTTAAAGGGGCCCTGCAATCATATTTAAGCATCTACCTTTCTTGCGGTTTCCACATCTCTTGGGGTTTGGGCCAGCCAGCGGGTAGAAGAGAGTAACTAAATATCAGTGCGTCCTATTTTAACCGGACGACGCAGAAACCTCCTCCACCTGTGGGGGCGACCCGCGGTGCCGAAAGCGCGCGATATGTGAACTGACTACTGGTCAGATCCGCTAAAAGCTTCTTTTTAGTCGAAATACAAAATGAGTGGCGCGAACCATTTCAATTATTTATAAAAGTAATTTTAGATAAGAAAAAAAAAACAAATGCAGTTTATAAAGTACGGAAATAAGAAATGACCCGTCGACATACCCGCCACCAAGCAGTGGAAAAGTCGGCGCATACTAGAAAGGGGTAGTGGGATCAGGCACCGACGAGCGGCAAGCGTAGAAAGGTCCCGGATGTACGCGGCGGCACTGCGGTTGTATGGACTGGAGGATCCGACCGGTTCCGAGAGTTCCCAAGGCCTTCGCGAGCAGGTTTGGCTTGCCGTTTGGCAGTATGGCAGCGTGGAGTGGCTCCCGTTTTGAACTGATCTTTACCCCATGTTTGCTGTTGTTTGTGGTCAATGAAGTGTCATGCCAAATTAGTGTTTAATCGCGCAGCAAATGCAATGCCAGCCTCCCTGGCCGCCCGCTTCATACAGCTTATCCAGAACATGCTTCAGTGGCGCCCTCTCGAGCCGTCGACACTGGGTGTGGTAGCCGTGAGCGCTCGCTGAGCTCATTACCCCTCCTCTAGTTCACGGCCACTCAAGCCACGACCAAGGATGTTATGGAGGAGGTTATTTTTTGCTTGTTTTGTAATTTTAATTTGCCTTTAACTTTTAAAATAAAACGAAATTCGAGAAAGGAAAAGTTTCATTAAGTTACTACGTTCAGTGCGCTCAGGTTCAGTGCAAATTAAAAACAATAGAAAAGTCCTTGCAGGGTCGCTTTAAAATTGGTTGTTTATACTCAAAAGCTATTTTTTATTCTAAAAAAAAATTATTTAATAAACTGTTGGACCTGATTTGTCAGAACTCTTTGTCGTCAAAAAACTCCTTTCAAAATTCAGTGCCGTATCTGGTAACTAAAAAAAAAGCGTTTTCACTTTTGACAAACTAGTCGCTGTTGTGATCTTCAATCACCTCATACACTTAAATTTATCTTTTTTTTTCAATTTTTATGGTAGGGCCCCTTGATTAAATTGCCACCATCGAAAGGCTTTAGAGCCAAACTTGTGGCAAGAGATTGATTGGACAGCACTCCGAAATAAACGCTTGTACAGCAGTTGCATCTAATTTGTGCATCGTGTTGTGCTGATGTCTTGAGCATACATGCCTCATATATTCTGCACTTGGTGGCATCTTCAATATCTTCCTTCGTCAGCGCCGAGAAGGTCGGCATTAGCTTAGCACATGTGTCATAGACAGATGATGATGGCGAGTAAAGTTGCCAGACTAAATTTCAAAAAGGGTCTATCCATTTAGTTTAGAAGACCATCACTCAAGAATTATGGCCCTTAAATAGCACTAACATTCTTCATACCCTGAGGTGATGAATGACCTTTCCACATAATCTCAAATCAATGTTGTTAATGCTTGCACTAAGACAACTTTTTTTTTCCCCCTTTTTTTTTTGCATTTCAGCTTCAAAACCACCATTGGCTTCCTGAGTGCCACTTTTACCAATAGGCTGTCTCAGTGACGCCAGAAGCAAGCACGAGGTGTCTGTGAATCAAATCTCGAATGGTGCAGTAAGTGTATTCATGTGAATAAATGGCTTTGAAGTTGTGACAGTGTTTGTTTTTTTAGGCAAGAAGAACCCCTTGTCTTTCATGTTTACTTTTGGAAGACCCTGCCCATAACTCTATGCCATAAACTGTTTGCAGAGAAACCATATGTTGGCATGGATGTGACAGTCAATTTTGTGCAATTGCTTTTTTTTTTTTAAGGGGGGGGGGTGTTTTTTTCACAGATTGTGTTTTTTGTGTAAATTATAACTAAACCAGTTTACACAGGAAACAACGAATCTGTAGGAAAAAATAAAGTACCCCAAAATGTGAAGGAAACAAAAAAAAAGTATGGAATCAATCTGTAAGCTGGCACTTCCTGAAACTGGCAAACCTAATCTTTTGTTTTGTTCACAATGGGGAGGCTTAGTAGCTGTGTGTCATAAAACAAGTCATATTATGTAACTACTACCATGGCAGATAGCTAGGATTCTGGGTATTTAGAAAAAAAGCAAAGAGATGGTAGTTTTTTGTACCGCTTTGGGAAATAAATTTAGATAGAACTGGCAAGCTGGTGAAGTTTTTCATGTAAACCGAAGATTGAGGAGAAAAAGTTTTACATGAATTGTTCGAATACAGTTGTAACATATGTATTCAACATGCTTGTTTCTAAACAAGTCTTCCTCTCCCAAGTTCAAAACCACTCTCGTCAATTGTGAACACCGTCATTAACTCAGTATTTATTGCTTTGTTCCTGATATCTTGATAAGTACCTCACAAAAGGGTGAAACCAAATAAACATTCAATAATGCTTCCATTTTGACGATAGGTGAAGAGACTGGCTCAAACAAGTAAAATATTTGCCAAATGTAATGTACACATTTGCTGTTTCCTGCTTTATGTGTTAGCTGGAAGAGGCTGAGACCTTCATTGGGATCCATATACTAATTGCATATATCGGTAAATAATTTTAGTTCAATAAAACTTCATCGAAACTTGACGAGAAACGTTTAGTTAATGTAGAAAGGGAGACAAAAATAAGGTAGTTCATCTAGAATAACATACAATGAGCATGACGAAACAGCAGTAGTACAGTGGCGAGATGTTTTGGTGGCGCCCTCCTATTCCTCTCGTCGGGTCATTACCTTACAAAAAAAAGTTTGACGGTGTTTGTAATTAGCATAGTGGAAGCTTGAAATCATTGCGCTCTCCAAGCGACACTGCCAACACCGTCAGAATTGAAGTTATTATATTACTTATTTCTGTCGATGAGAAAGCCTTTGCTGAAGTCATAGTAAGCATTCGGTCAATCGTGGAAGACCAATCACAGCAAAATTGTGCACATCACCAATAGTCAGTGACAGGATCAGGAAAAACTCCCACCCCTTTCCATCTTAGCAGAGTGAATGTGTCTCCTCTCCAGCATTCACTCTTCTAAAGTGGAAAGAGGTGGGACTCTGGAGGAGATTCCCCTTAATTCTTCACCTATCACCAACTATAGTCACATTTTTTTTCTAGGCATTCTGTATGAGGTGTTTTCCTTCATCCCTAAAGGGCAGTAGGGATGCATGGCATATTCCCTCATTCAGAGTACCGGATGTACATAGCCTTACATATCCCATGACAGCACTTTAGAACAACAAAAGAGAGTTCTTCCTTAATGTGTCGTTTTAAATCTAAATTTATATATATATATACCCCATTTAAAATTGTTTTTTCATACACACTGAGCCTTGAGATAGTTGCTGTATTTTGCAAACATATGCTTGCAACAATATAAATTGTATTTTCCGGTAGTTTTGTAAAAGGTTAAAACCGACCTTGCACCATTACTCCAGGAAGTCAACTAAATCCTCACATATCAAGTAAAAACACCATACTGCAGATGCTTTTGAGCGAGGTGAAAAAAAAATAGATTAGATTTATTTGCTTTCAATGTGATTAATTTGATTTAAATCACTAGCTGTACAATAGGGACTACTTGTCAATAGACAGTTTTTAAACATGGCATGTTGGTTTATTAATCCGTCTGATCACTGAAAACAATGCGGAGGAAAGAGTTATGCAACCTAAAGTAGAGTTCAATTAGCAACTTTTTATTGATGTAAACCTAGTCATACTAAAAAAATAGCTTTATTTTTTAGCTGCTGAAAAGGTTTATTGATTTTCATTTTGCATTCTGATTTGCTTGCAATAGGATATGCTACATAACTAGCGAATGAGGTGTAAGGGAGAAAGAAAGCTCTGATAACGCTCGGCTTTGCTCAGAAAGGCACTGCTCTTTGCCCGTGTTCAGTCTGATATAAATGATCCTTTATTGATGATTCATGTAAATGCAAAACAAATACACGTAGAATGCATCAAGTGACAAACCAATGCTAATTAAAAACAACATTGTTTTGTTTAATAACTAATGGTTTTCTAATGAGTTAATGATATAATGATATTCAAAAAGTCTATTCGCAAAATGATATGTAAAACCTGAGATTGAGCTGCAAAAAAGTTGACACAAATATCCCACTTCCTCGTTTTTAAGTGTGGCTTTCCACCATCGTCCTTAATTCTGCCTTTATTTTTCTCTCTTTTTCTTGGTAAGAACTAGGTAAAAAAGCTATCATAATGGTGCCTTTTCAATAATGTGTGAAGATAGGCTGAAGCAATCAAAACATTTCCCTAATTTTGTATTGCAGTTTTGCTCTATTTCGCACTTTGTTACTTAATTAGGCAACTATTCCACACACTGGAGTCGCCCCCAATAGAATTAACGCGGACTTACGTCGTGGAGGTGAATAAAGCCGGACACCCCACGGGCCTGTGTAATAACAAGGGAGCTTCTCCTTTAGCAGGTAAGCACTGTGGGAAAGTAGCAAGGGGGGGGGGGGGGGGGGCGGCCTCCGTTCTTGTCCCAATCGTTCTCGTTCCCATCAAATAAATAAAAAAGCACATGTATTTTTTGTGTTTTTTTTTTTTTTAATGACGAAGTTGGTGAGTTTAGAACGAGGAAAATCAAAAAGTCCACATACAGCGCCGCACCGCGTATAGTTAGGCTTCTCTCCGGCGCGCGTGCGCACTGGGGGAAAGTACGCCTAAGGGAACCATGGTACGTTTTTCTTCATTTTAGTTACTGCTTAGACCCGACGTAATCGCTGGTGTTTATAATGTAGAAAACGCTCTTTTCTTTTTTAACTCTATCACGCTTGCAAAATCCAAATACTGAAAGAAGAGTACAAGAAACAGAAAGCTAATGTCGCATTCCATTCTCGCGCCCTGCGTCTTTTGTCGCCTTATTTAAAGCAAGTTCAGTTCATAATCCATCCAATAGCGCGATAATTATGCAGAGCTTCGGGTGTTGAAAAATAACCCTCGTATTTTTTTTCCAGCTGAAATATATGCTTTCATATAGTGCGAATGTTTTACACTAACCAGTTAGAGTTCTACTTTTGTTTGAATCAGTCCCCGGAGCTAAGGACCGTTAAATGCAAACTGTTTCTGACAAGCTTCCACGTTCCAGAGTTCGGCATGTTCGATCTACGACAAATTTCTAAATGGGCTAGTCGATTAATAGCTCGTCTTAGACGCACCGAAACGGAGGGACAATCAGACAGAGAGCGCCTTACAATATGTCTGATTTCCCGTCCGTGTTTAGATACGCCTGAATTCACGTACTGCTTACGTGTTCTTTTTTTTTTCTTTTAATTTTAAATATTGTTTTTTTTTTGGCCCGGGGTAAGATATCATTTGTATTAAATGAAATTTGAAACAGACGCTGGCGCTGCAGAACTGGATTGATTGACAATTTCTGAGTTTTCCAGATCCAAAGTGTTCAACTGCCGAAAACCGAAAACCAACGCGTCTAAACAGCATTGACAAGCCTTCCATGCTTTCTAAAAGCATGAAATGTTAATTCTGCGCACAATTGTAGGCTAATGTAAAAAGAAAAAGAAAGACTGGCTGGTGGAGGCGACATGTGTACCTCAGTCATTTAAGAAATATTTATATTTGCTTCTGTTATCTGCAGAAGTTGGCACAAAGTTTACTCTAAAATGCAGCACACATACATATATATTTCACACAAGATCACAACGGAGTGCCAGCAATCTTTTTGCGGCTTATACGCGGGGTCATGGGCTATTTACCTAATAACTACGCTCTGTGTTAAATATAATCGATCCTGCAGTGTAACATAAGCTTTCCTCTGTAACATAAATTTCAATTGCGCTTGCTAGACTGTGATTTTCCAACACAGCAAAATCGTCTAAATAGTTTTTCAATAAATAGCACACGCTTGGTTTTATTGTCTGTGTGTGTGAGCTGTATTTTTCGTGTGCTTGGATTTATTGAGTGACTGTCTACCTGTGCGCTGATACGCGCATCATGAGTGAAGATGCGTTAGGCAGTCACGTATCACGCACACACACACACACACACACACACGTGTATTAAAGGCCGACGACCAGACCCGAGATTCTGAAAGGCAGAAGATCCTCCTCACCATGGGGAAGGAAACAGGCAACAGTGGACAGGGTAGAAGGGGGAGAGGAGAAAGCGGGGGAATAGGGGAAAGTTGAACTGGTCGTCGGTCTTGAAAGCAGAAACCTAATATATGGCACTTTGCACATCGCGTCATCAACATATGTTATTTTGATTATTTACCTGGAATCTTTTGTACTGATAAGGCGAGTGCGTTCAGCACGTGTACCTACGTTCCCATGTTCCCTGTTATGCCAGTAGTCAGCCTCAATGGGCATCTGGTGTATCAGCTTTAGATGAGAAATTTAGCCAGTCAAGTACAACCGCTAGCCAAAGGCGCAGTAGTGATACATGACCGCATGCTGGTATGACGCTCATCCAGATCGAAACGAGTAAGAGGGCGAGGGGGGGAGGGGGGGGGGTGTTAAACCTAGTATTTAACTTTCGCTCCACGTGCTCCGAGCTGGTGTGCGCTAGTCACTTGGCCACCGATCCCCCTCCGTGCCCCAAGTCCTTGGTACTTGGGTAATTTGGATTTGGATTTGGATTGGGTTTTTATGGCGCAGGGGCTGCTGAGGCCAAAGAGCGCCAAAGAGGGGTAATTTGGCACGCACTTCATCATGCGGGGGCTGCTACATGACAGTGGAATTTCCATATAGGTATACATGGCGGCGGCGGTCAGATGTGTTTACAAATTACACAGCCTATACTCAATCTCACAAAGATCTAGCTGCACCGCTGACAAAGGCATGGGTACGAGCGCGTGGCTTTGCAGTGTCCTTGGTGCACGAGATATCACACGCAGAAGAACTCTGCTGAGCTTGGCTCACGTACGTGTGCCGCCTTTGCTGCAGACATATATTTGTGAGATGGAGCATAGCACAACGTTGATATATTATACGCGCATGTTCGTCGCTTCGGAAAGCGAGCGCAACGCACGAACACCGAAAACTGTCCGTCACACTGTACCACCCAACATGCAGCTTTACAGCTACAGTATGTGCGTGTGCGTTGCCCCGGAATGCGAACATGCACGCGCCATTTGCCTGACACAATCAGAAAGGGGCTTCTGGCCGGTGCCATTTTAGCATTTGCGCCTATGGCACGTGCCGCACTTGCTTTGTATACATAGGTTGCACTGACGTAATTTGGTCCTCCTTTCTGGTGGCCGAACTTCCTCGAGCGTAGCCTTTACTGTGCATATTCTACGAGCAGTACACGAGCGTCGCGAGCGAGCGGAAACGAGTGAGCACAGCTTCATTCCTTTCTGGTGGCCAAAACAGCAGGTTTTGGCCACCAGAAGGAAGGATATGACGTCACGTGCAACCCATGTATACTTTCCAACATGGCGAACATGCACGTGCTAGGCTGAGGTTGTGTAAACAATGAAATGGGGGAGGGGGGCGTTCTCACTGTTCGTGTGCTTGCATATATGCGATCGAAGAAATACACGCGTGTACTAGGCTGTGGATTTGTAAATACATTTCTAGCGCTGACAAATCGGCACGGTGCGAGCGTGTCTTTGGAAAGGGCCACTATTTCTCGTGTAAACAAAAGCATTCGGCTGAGAACTAGAGTTGGACAGGCTGAACAAGCAATTATGCACTTGCGGCATCAACTGTTTTGTTCTACGCCGTAGTTTCCAGAGCTGCAGTCCCGCACTGCTAGCACTGCTGCAAGAACACGTGGCCACGTGGCTTTGTCTTGCGCCTCATTGGCACGCGCTCTCGCGCAAAGGAGACGCTGTACAGCCACACACACCAGCTCGGAGCACGTGGAGCGAAAGCTCGCGCTGCAGAACCCAGAGATCCTGGGTTCAATCCCCACCCCTGCCCGTTTCGATCTGGATGAGCATCGTACCGGCGTGCGGTCGTGTATCACTACTGCGTGGTGCACGTTAAAGACCCCAGGCTAGCGGTTGTACCGCACTGGCTAAATTGCTCATCTACAGCGAGTGACTCGTCGCAACATTAAAAATGGCTGACCAACGACTCGCTGTATAAATATCCACACAACCCCAATTCAGTCACACGATCGCGCAAGTCGCTTTGATAGCTGTGTTCGGAGTTGTGTTTGTCCGTCCTCTTCTTTTCCCTTGCTCCTGGGCACGGTTAGAGTAACTGTATATGCTCCGCAAGCAGAGCCTATACAGTTACTCTAGGCACGGTGTGCCTCTGGGGGCACACCGTGCCCAGGAGCTGCAAAGGCACGCTGGCGTTTCCAGCGCCCACTTTAGCTCTAGCGGTAGTCTGAAGCAACTATGCGTTGCTTGAAGCAGGAGGTGCTGCTGCGCTGCTTGGAGCGATTTAATTTCAAGATGGCCGAAACTGAGTCACTGCAGGCAGCTGGTGCGACGCCTCGAAGCGTTCAAAGCTCAAAGTGTCGCTCTAGCAGAGCCTTGGTGGGGTCAGCAAGAGCGGGACATCGTCACCTACAGTTTGACAGGAGCAGACACGCAGGTCGGTGTCATCACCGGTATCATGGTGGCAAGCAACAACCAACTCGTCGAAGATTTCGTCGTGAGGTACGGGTACTTATAATGTTGGCATCGAAGAGCGCAGCGTAATTCCTAGCTGCAACACAGCAAACAGAACAAATATTTCGTGGGTTTCCCTTGCACTGTGAAGGTTACGAATGACACAGCGCTATTCATTCGGTTCGCACCATATGAGATCGGTTCGCACCTGTTCGCACCCCGGATGAATGGATGGATATTGGGAATTGTAGTAGACCGTTTCCGCCACTGTGGTTTCCGCAGCCCGCTAAGCACCCGGATAGCGCTCCGTAATCCGCCACAAGACCTTGAAATATGCAGACAAGGCTGGCGGCGCGCATGCGCAGCTGCGGCGTTTTCTTCACGGATACTCTAGCGGAGGAGAAAAGACTGTCTACTACAATTTCCTATTGGCTGTTGCCTTTATACCGGGCGGTAGCTTGCGCCACCTAGACATGAATAAATTGAGAAAATTTGTTTTCTTTTCTTTCTCTCCCAAACTTAAAATTCGTCTCACTTTACCTCCCTGCAACTTTCACCAAACAGGTAGAATACTTTCCAAAAAAAAGAATTAAAAAAATTCAACACCGCTTTTTGCTTCCTCTCCCGGGCAAGGGAGTCACCAATTTTCCTCTGGTCTACCTTGTCAGTGTCCCTTTTTGAACCAGACCCACTGGGGGACAGGGTTGAGACTTTGGGCCGGAGCCAATATTCTCCTGTTCCTCCTGTCCCGCAGCTGTGCTAATTTTTCGTCCTTGTTTCATTTTTCCTATACTGTATTCACCAGTTTTCTAATCTCCTCTTTGTGATTGCAACACTTTTTTCCTCCATTCTTCCATCCTTGTCCACAAACCCGAGCGCCCCCGTCAAATCCACTAACACCCCCGGGATGCGCATATCCGATTGCTTAAACCCCCAATAGGGCGAGAAGAAAAAAAGAAGAGGGAAAGGAGGACGTTATGCAGGGATAGACGCACCTAGAAACGGCGCTCAAGCCGTATGGCTGGCTCATGGAGATAGACGCTTCCGCCGTCAACATAGGCAGGGGTTAAAACGAGTTTCCAATGCGGCAGCGTAGCTTAGTGGTAAAGTGTCTGCCTCATATGCAGTGGACCCTGCTTCAATCCCGGGTGTGGACTTACTTTTTTTTCTTTTTCCAACATTTTGTTTTGTTGAGGCATTTAGCGATATTTACAACATTTCTTTTTTACGACTAACACTGAAAAAAACAATGTTGTCGACGAAACTTCGCTCATCTAAATTGTATAGGACTCCCTTTCTAAAGGTGCATAGGGGACAGCGGGGCATGGGTTGCCGGCTGGACGCCGTGAATGCCCGTGTCCCACTAGAGCGACAGACAGAAACAAAAGACAGCAACAAGCCTCAAACCCATGCAGCATGCTCGCAATGGTACCTTTTGCAGGCGTTTAGTCGTTCGGTGCTCGTGAAGTAAGCACGAGCGATTGCAAGCCTGCCAGAGATACCCTCGCGTGCATGATGCTCCAGCTTGAGCATAGCCTCCTTTATTCTACAAATCGCAAAAGACTCTGGTTTGAGGCTTGTCGCTGTCGTTTGTTTCTGTCTGCCGCTCTAGTGGGACACAGGCAGAGGCGGCGTATAGGGGGGGGGGGGAGGGGCAAGTCCGAATTCGAAATGCAAGTTCACGCGCGTTGGCGACCAGCCAATCCGGCGTGAGCGCCATTGCTAGGCTGTCTATCGTTGCTAGGGTGGCCTCCTCTTCCTGTTTTTTTTTTTCTCGCCTCGTTGGGCGTCCAGGCAATCAGAAATACGCCTCCAGGCAGGCATGTAGCCAGGATTTTGTTTCGGGGGGGGGGGCCCGCCCATGACAAAATGCTGTATGAGGGGGAGGGGGGAGAGGAGGTTCCAGCAAAATGGAAGATTTCAGGGGGGGGGGCCCGGGCCCCATGGGCCTCCCCCCTGGATACGTGCCTGCCTCCAGGAGAGTAGGACGAAGCCCTGTACACTCTAAAACCAGATGCTTCATTCTTTCGTTCTCATATTGGCATATGGTACATAATGTGTCCATTTTCTCGAATTTAGCCCTGTACGTTTTGGTTCTTAAAACCCCCGTCCTAGCCTCAAATAGTAGGGAGCTACCCCGTGAATTATCAAAAACCTGTTCTTTTCCTATTCCCTGCTTATGTGACCTATAAATTGTTAAAGCTGATTTTCCTTGACCTTTCCCTCCACATTTTCCCTTTGGCTTCTTTATGCCCTTTTCTACTGTTGCGTTCCGCTCGGTCTCCTCCCTAGTCGGCAGATATGTAAATTTTAGCTTTCTCGTTCGGTTCGTCCATTTAGTATTCAAACTCTTCATATATAAATACTTGTACACCTTCCTCGCCCATTGTGCGTCCTCCATTTCTATTAGCCTTTGATCAAATTTCAATTTGTGATAGCCTCTCTATTCTCAAAAGACGACCAGCCCATGTCCCCTTGCACCCCTTCACTTGGCGTGTTCCCATGCGCACCCAGTGCCAACCTGCCTACACTTCTCCGTCTGACCTCCAAGCTTGTCTGAACCTCTGATCGCATGCACAACACCGTATTACCAAATGACAAACCTGGCACCATGACTCCTTTCCAAATGCCCCGAACTACTTCACATCGATTATAATTCCATAGTGCCATACGTTTCATAATAGCCGAATTTCTTTTTCCTTTTTTGTTCTTTATATTTTCTTCATGTTCCTCCAAATATCTCTTTTCCTGTTTCATCCAGACCCCCAGACATTCATACTTATCTACATAGTCTATTCTAAAGTTCTGAATTCTCAGCGGGTCCCCCTTTCGTCATTAAATACAATCACTCCAGATTTTTCTCTACTGAAATTCAAACCAAGTTTGTTGCCCTCCCCTCCACATGTCCCAATTAGTTTGTCCAATATAGCCCGACTATCTGCTATAAGTGCAATGTCGTCTGCATACATCAGTCCAGGTACGACTTGGTTTACTTTACTCCCTCCCTATGTCAGATCAAATCCCAAATTGCTCTGCTCTAACCTTTTTTCCAACTCACTCAGATATACCATGAAAACCAGTGGTGACAGGGGACAACCCTGTCTAAGCCCTCTTTCTATTGCTGCAGGTTCTGTAGTTTCTGCCTCCCACTTTATATATATACCATCTTATTATTTGTATACACCTCTTGCAAGAATCTAATCAAATGTGCATCTAGCCCATACCTCCTCAGCAGTTCCCAGAGGTTTTCCCGACTCACATTGTTGTATGCCCCCTTAATATTTAAAAAATGCTACCCATAATGATCTATTGTTTGTCGCTGCTATTTCTATGCACTGGGTGGCTATAAATAAGTCTTAATTAATTATAAATAATAAGCCTTCTATCCCTTCGGAAATTATTTTGAAGCTCACCCAGAATTTGCGTGCTTTCTGCCCACTCTTCCATTCTTCTTTTCACTATCTGCATAGCTAGCCTGTATATGGCTAAAGTTACTGTTGTCGGGCAATATAATTTAATGTTATCTTTATTACCTTCGCCTTTATATATTAGTCTCATCTTGCTCAGTTTCGAATCATTGGGTACCTCCCCCCTTTTTAATTATTTGGTCTATCACCTGCTTTAGCTTTAATTTGCTTGCTTTACCTAGGGCCTTTATTAGTCTGACTGGAATGCCATATGGGCCCCTTGCTGTTCCTGCTGGAATCTTACTTTCCGCTCTGTCCCATTCTCCCATAGTAGTTCCCATTGTTTCGGCTCTCTCTTTCTTCTGCCCGTTACTGTAATCGGTGCTCTCCAGTTTTTCATATGATTCCAACTCCGAGAAAGCTTCTTTGATAATCCTCTTGATGTTGATGTACTCTCGAGCCTCTTCCCCCTCCACCTTTTTCCCTTCCTGCGTGGTGAGTGAGTGCTGGCACGACTCTGTCTTTTTTCCCTGCATATTAATATGCTCCCAAAACCTTTTTGCTGCATTTCTGTCTTTCTGATTTCGTGCTTCTGGTGCTTGTTGCCTACAGATCTTTGCTGCAGCCTGCTCTCTCCTTGCCGAACCTGATTTCTACAAATGCCGGTATAGCAGCAATTATCCGAAATCAGCACCATGTTTGCAACGTCGACAGTAGGCCAGAGAGATGTGTGTGTGTGTGTTTTTTTTACATGCCTTCTTCCTCCATGTGTCTCAGGTTTGACTATGTTAACAACTGCGACCTTGAGCAACGCAGCAGAAAAGAGCTTCAGGGGAGAAAGGTAATTTATATACTGAGCAGCAGTCAACCAGCTGGAATGTGGTGTCGGAGTTTAGAGCCGAAATCCTGATGCTTCTAACCCTTTTTGGACGGTCCGCAAAAATGTGTTCCCCATTGTTGTGTGCTGTGATTTGCTACAGAGGGGCGTCTAGGTGGTGGAAGTTTGGCGTGAAAATATCAACGGATAATTTACCACATTCAAAGAAGAAAAAAGAAAAACCTGTTTCGGGCAATCTACGGCGTCCAATCTAAAGTGGCAGGTGTGACTTGGTCAAAGAGCTTCCAAAACCAAGGTGGCAGTGTAGTATTCTTGGATGGCCAAGAACATACGTCATGACTAAGGATAAAAACGGCTGAACGCCTAAAGGGCTGTCCAAACAGGACACATCAGAAATCGTGAGGCGACACAACTACGTCAAAAGTCGTGGAATTCGAAGCGGTTGAAGTCTGGGAGTCTGAAGTCTGTTTGAACTCCACCAAGCAAACATCACGACTTTCCCTTTGCTTTCTCCGCTTTTCAGTGACCTCGATGCTTGCAGACTCGATGTCACACGCCACCTGCCAATGCTGTCCATCTGTTCTGCCAGACCCTGTATCTTTGGTCGTGTTCCAAAATTTCCTCGATCTTGCTCCAGCGTGAGGTTAGGTTCTGTACCTTTGTGTTCAAAAACCTACCCACGTCCAGCGTCGCTCTGTGTTTTCACGTCACACGACCCACCAAGTAACTCTTGGATCTAATTGGGTAAGATTTCGAACACAGCCCTTCCCTTTCCCAATTTTGGTTCTTTGAAGAGCAGCGGGGGCCATAAGCGTTTTACCGACAGCCAACAGAGCCTGTGGGTGCCTGTCCGGACTCACGTGATGAGCATGCTCAAGGCCCCTGTTGTGTCACAGTTGTGTCGCCTCATGATTTCTGAAGTGTCCCGTATGGACAGGCCTTAAGAAAGCAGGAACAGCACCCATGGCTAAGTGCCCAGGGGCGAGGCGTGCCGGCACGGTAGAGTAGGGCTCACCCAGCCATGGGGTTGGCCCGGACAGGGACCAGCGAGGGCCGTAGAAGGCAGAGCCGGGATGAAGTAATGAGACGACTGATCAGGACAAAATCCAAGGTGGCAACAACTTGTGCGGGGCGCATTACCAGCATTTTATTCAGAAACATGACGTCACATGCACGAGCCACTGCACGACCGTACAGTGACACCATGTCAGAACAATCCACAATATCGAATTCCTGCAAGTTGGGCAAAAAATCAAATTTTTTTTAAATTTTATTTGAGAAGGGAATTTCTTGTACTACCACTTCAGAAGAGAGCCTGGAGCTTGGAAGGCCCCACTATGGGGATGAATCCTCGGGGGCAGTGCGATTGCGAGATTTAGTTTGCTAGTATCCCCCTTCAGGAAATCTACCTCTATCAGTTCACGCACAATAGATTGCTCTCAATACCAGTGGCACTTGTACCCACTAATGCTACGCTCATCCAGTGAAGAATTTCATGCGTATTCAGACTGATCTAAGCAGTGTCGCTCTGCACTACCGCTCGATAGACAGGGTAAGCAGCTTCGGCAAAACTGGAATGTCGTGGAAATCCGAAGATCCTGCTTTCATGCAGGATCAACTTGCACGCTCATCCTTTGCTTCACAGCCTGTCGCGGCATTCCTTCTTTCGCACTCATCTACAGTGAAGGGAGTTATGAGGGACATGAACAGCTGGATGACCCCGATCTAGTCAGTGATTGCCACTTTTGCTGGCCGCTCGCACCCAATCGAGATTAAGGCTTGGCCCCTTATTCACAGAGTTGACATGTATGTCAGCCATCACACGCCATGTAATAAATGCTAGTGATATGGACACATTAAGAAAAGCTACAAATAAGTCATTCAATGCTTTAAGTGTGGTGCTGCACACACCACACCCCAATGTCCGGAAGACAACACCCGCAGTTGCCTGTGCGCCGGCAACAACAGAGCCAACATGGCAGAATGCCTATTGCAAGTGCAGGTAATTGCATCACTGAAACAATGAACAGGTGCCACGTTTCGAGATTCGAAGGGTTGGCCCTTGTAGAGCAGCACTCAATGGCTTTCTCTACACTTGTGAGTCTCTCCTCAGAAATTAGTGAGCAGAAAATATTTAAAATGGTCAACTTGATAGTTGAAAAGGCTATCGCCCAGCCGATGGAAACCGTTCTCGTATCCCTTCTGAGCTTGTTCTAACCAAATTCAAGGAACTCGTGGAACCAGTGACACAGCCCACATTCCAATGAGCGACAGTTGACAAGAGGCCCCAATACTTTCCAGAGAACACGTCTACCCAGATCGCGATTTCGACACACGGCCACAATCGAACAGGTCTGGGAATGGTGGGACTTCAGAGATGGAGTGTGCATCCGCAACACAGAAAAAAGTCCGGTCACCATTTGAGGCTGCTTCCAAGTCCTCAATAACAAATTAAACGTAAAGAGAAACTATATACAAAACAGAAGAAACTTTCAGCCCACACTTATAAATATGATTCCAATCACCATAAAGGACAAACTTTAGATCTTACAATTGTGACGGCAGGAATAGACCTATACAGTCAAACCCATTTATAACGAACAGCCAGGAAACGCTACGATCAATTCGATATAGCAAGTAGTTCGATATAGCAAAAACCATTTACAACAAACTTCCACGATGCGTTCGTTGTAAGGTGAGAGCTTCTCTTTCTTTCTCACCTCTTCACTTCCGCCTTGTAACAACATGCAGGAATTGTTTTTTTTTAGATTTTTTTTTAGCTTATCTACCTTTCTGAATCGCTTCTCTTCGTGGGCAACCGCTGCTTTGGGATGAAAAGCTTTTTTTCTTTTCTGTGCGTGCGTGCAGTGTTTTTCTAGCTTTCTCCCCTTCTGAATCGCTTCTCTTCGCTCAATTTTGTTCGCGGCTTGAGCTTTTGGACTTTTCTTGCTTTCCTACTTTTTTTTTTGGGGGGGGGGGGGGAAGGGACAGACGATTGTTTGCACGCTTATGGAAGCCTTAACGGGGGGAAAAGTTCAATATAGCCAATGTGCTGTTGGCCATGAGTTCAATATCGACAATAATTCGCTGTACATGGGTTTGTTCTAAACGGGTTTCACTGTATTCCATTGTTTCAAAAATTTCTCTTGATATTATACTAATACAAGAATCTTGGCCATCTAACTACACTGCTTTATTCTTTTAAGGGGCTCCACCCTTTCGAACTTGATAAAAGTCATACATGAGGAAGGCTCCCCACCTTGATTTCTGATTCCCTGCCTCATCAAGCCTCAATAACCTATGAACTCATTTTGCCTGATGTTGAAGTCCTTTTGCTTAGCCTAATATTCTAAAATTGTTTTCCTCTTTCACTGGCTAATGTATAATCTCCAAAATAATTTCAAGGGTTTAATGAGATGGATTCTATGCTTTCCTCTAGCTATCCTCACTTAATATTGCTGGAGACTTCAACTACCATCACACAGCCTGGGGATTCAAAATTGACGCATGTGGCAACAGCCTGTGGAAGTATCGACGTTGCAAATCGGAGAAGTAACTTTTATGCAGGAAGCCTCACAGTCAGTGATTGTTCTTGCATTATCCTGTCGTTCCCTTCCAATCACTATCTGGGATACTGTAGGCCACGGTGTAAGATACACTCTTTAGGTGAGGACACTGCGGGGCTGAACGCGCGACGCAAGGAATCAGATAGTGTTCGTTCGACAGGCATCCGAAAGGCTGCATCATTCCACGGCCACCGTGCCCGCGGCTGACAGTGTCGCCGGTGGCCAAATGGTGAAACTGTGTGAGAGCGAAAAAAATTGTCTCGTTGCCATGACACCCCGGTACACCGTGGTCTTTCTGCACGAGCGACAACCTCGCTGGAGCTCTGCGCGTGTGGAGCACGAGGCGGCACGAGCCGTCTTTGCCGTGCCCACGGGTCAACGAGTCATCTGCCGGCGCCGCTTGAAACCATAGTGAGAGAGAGAAAGAGAGAGAGTGAAAAGCGAACTTTATCTGCACTGCGCGAGGAGCCCGCTGTCCTCACCTGAAGAGTATTATCTTACACCGTGCTGTAGGCTCTGCAACAAACAGCGATCACTTGCCCTTAATGTTTGGGATTCCCATCCCACATAGCAGATGCACACAGACGGCCGCATACGGCAATATTGACTATGTGATTCGCAATGAGTGCATGGGTTTGTAGTGACTTCGCTACTTACTGCAGCTTGCATTGATGAATTTTGGTGATAGTGGTGGCATGAAAAGTAGTTGTTTAGACAAAGGAAAAGAATGGAAGTTGATATCATTTTAGGCAGTTTGAGCATTTGATTGCATGCACAGAGCCAAAGACGCTTGCATAATGAAAAACATGATCAGTGCAATGATGCATCACCGTGACCTAGGTGTGGCTAATTGAGACTGGGGCATGCTTCAAAACACAAGATGGTGGACTATTTCCTGGTTGGATGGACGGATGGATTCTAACAGCTGTACCCTTTGTAGCGGGCAGTAACTTGTGCCACTTTGCCTAAAAAAAAAAGTATGATTTCCTTTATTGCTTTTTTGAACAAAATTTCTTCCTCTCTGTATTTTTTTAACTATTGCCAGGTTTCTGTATTCCCAGCCATGGTCGCTATACTTCGCATGTTAAAAATAATGCCATACTCTCCCAATACACACTAATCACTGTATTTTTCTGTTTTGTTATCACTAAGGAATGTCTTCCATCACATGCATGAGCGTGGTGGAATGTGCTCATCCAGGAGATCCACTTGTGTGGTAAAATGCTACATTCACCAGTACTTCGTAAGAGTGAAATGCAAAGCAGCGTCAATGCCGTGCTCTTGCTGTGCCACGTCTACATTATATTGGCACAACTCATTTTTATTATTAATATTGCCCCTTTCGTGCAAGGCTAAGATTGTTTATTCGAAACGATCTCCTATCTTGAGCTTCTCGGCGTTGCCGCTACGCGGCATCGATTTCGCTGGAGTCGCCAATACCGCTTTGAAGGTGTGTTGCGCGGCTGCACTGCGGCGAAGCGAGTCGCAAGATCGCGGTGTCAGCTCCGCGGGTCCTGCTTCTCCGCAGTGCATCGGTGCTTGAGGAGAAGCGCACTCAAGGGGGCTAACCCTCCGCGATCAACACTTAGAAAAGTATGAATATTGCAGTTAATTTTGAAGCGAATATCAAATAGCGTATACTTTGAAACTAGTATTTGATAATTAGAATATTCGCGCAGCCCTACTCTTTGCACAGAGTACTTAGGCATCTGAGAAAACAACTGTACTTAATTTTCAGTGGCACTTGGTTTTCTTTTTCAGAACGCAGACATAGCGCAAATTGTGCACAAGTACAACCCTTGGAGCAGCATGTAGCAGGGTTTTCGTTCTGGCGCAGTTTGGCGCAAATGGCGCAGCAGTTCTACCACTGCAAACGCTTAAGTTGGAATATGTCCAGTGACGATTCGTCAGGCTCGTGTATGATCACCGTATCAGACAACAGTTTTGTTATGGTTATTCACATCTTTTGGTAACTTTTAGACTTTCGCTTCTTTCTGTAAGGCAACTAGATTGTGACATGGTGTTTCTTTCAAATTGATGAATGCTGCAATTGACTCTCCTTTTCTACTGTAAGATTTTATTCAATGTTCCTCAATGTCAAACCAGGCTCAGGGCACCTTTTTGTCCTTGTAATGTGCATTGTGACATTACTTAGTCTAGGATTCAGCACACACATAATACGTCTGACAATAGATACCTCAATTCATCTGCACATTTTTCAATGTAAAAAAAAAAAGTCTTGTCGGAATATTTTGAGAGATGCCCCACCCCCGAAAGATAACCCATCCCTATTTTTGGCACGATTTGTCATTTTTTTTTAAACACCAAAAGATAGCCCACTTCTAGTAATTGTAGTGTTTGAATCAATGATGGCCTCACCGTAAATGCGGGTAGTTAGCTATGGCGGGATATAAGCAAACATTGCTGACTGGGAACTAGTCATCTTTGCCTCATTGCCCCTCGCCGCGATAACAAGTTTGACAGAGACGCATAATCTAAAAGTAGCATTTTTTTAACTTTTCCTGATTACACACCAAAAGTTAGCCCACTCCTAATTTTCACCCGATTTGATTTTGATTTTAGGTGGGCTATCTCTCGGGATATTGCAGTACTCATGTATGCTAACTGGGATGTGACAATGTTGGTTTTCTTTTTATTAAGCTTGTGTGAGTGTACCCCTATTTAGGCCTAACAGCTGTTTGGGAACGTGCAATAAAACAGGATTGATTGATTCACAGCATGAAGACAATTTTTGTCGGTAGACCTCATTTGTCGAGACCCTCTGGTGGAAAGAATTGGCTGTGGACGTAGAAGACAGGATAAACAGTTACGTTAGGTTAGCACAATTATCATGATATTGGGGTGCAATAGTTTAATTTCCATTGCAGAGGTTAATGTATGTTCTGCCTCATTGTAAAATTAGTGTACTGACTACCCCTTTTTGCATATCTTAGTCTGTCTTTAGTTCGTGTTTACTTATTGCCTTGGTGACATTGGATAGCATACTGGTTTACAGATGACACCTGGTCAGGTACCTATAGTGTACAGAGCTGCAGCCCAAGTGCCAACCATTGTCAGATTTCCCTTATTTCAGGAGGTACTTGGTTAGATTGTTATGTGGGAGTAAGCTAAAACACTGTTGTGAAGGAATTGTTGCGAAATAGAGCCTTGCATGGGCACTTTTGTGTGGGTCAGAAGAGGCAGTCTCCAGTGACATACCTCCACTCTTTTTCCTCCTCTGTATGTTTGTAACTGGCAAATTTTAATCTGCACAATAAATCAAATCAGTTTGTTTGAAAACTGTCCCTCTCCTTCTTATTGATATTGTTTTAATGTTCAATCTACACAATTTTGAGGAATTCAGATACATTTAGTGACAGGCTGGCATAAATGATGGCTTGATTTGTCCCCATTTTATGTAATAAAATAACTTCACTGACATGCACGGTAACATCCGAGTGCTTGTTTGTTGCTATGAAACAGATTATTACAGGAATGGCTATGAAACGTTAGAATGATTCATATGCAAACATGTTTTTTTTTCTAGTTTACATTTTAAAAGGGCAATGCAACAGTTCTTGTACTTTTAGTAAATAAATACAGCTTTGAATTATTCTTCAATGCTCAAACCTACCGTAAAATACCGCAGAAGTGCCCACTTTGTTCAAGCGACCACTACTGACATTTCCTTAAACTTGGGAATTCCGAAAATTAAGCGTTAAGTGCCAGATTTGATCGGACAAGCGCTCCCATGTCTAGATTAACCCAGTTTTCAGTGGAAGTGGGGGGGGGGGGGGCACTTTTCTGGTATTTTACTGTACATGAAGCATGCATTAGTTCTTTTTTTTGGCTGGACAATTGATCAATTGATTGATCAAATGATGCTTTAATTGTGATTAATATTTTTTAACTGGTTAATTGATAAAGTTTTGACAAGCTTTAAAAAACTTAAAATTAAATGCTTTTACCTTGCAGACACGGATAAGTACACGTATATGAAGGGCAAATTTGAGCTGAAATTTTAATCTAAAGTAAACTTTAAGGGCAAGCTTTGTAAATCAAGACAAGGGCAGAAGGTTATACATGTCCTGGCCACTTCAACGCCGTGAGAGTGTCCGTTTAGCGCAGCAGAAACTTGTGAACAATCAAAGGAGGCCGCTCTTGCCGGAGAATATCAACGAACCAGTTTGCCTCACACAGCTGAAGTAATAATCTGCAAGTGTGAGTGTCTTTGAACTGTTCTGAACTATGTTTTGAAATTAAATTATAATCAAAATTGTATATTGTGCCGCTTATTACATATTCAGCAAAGGCAAACAAAAAGATGTGTAATTTTGACTTCTAAAAGTTAAGCATGCAAATGAACGAAATCTATTGATTAATCAATTAAAGGGTGGCAATCAATCAGGTCAAAATTTTTAATTGGCACCCAGCCCTTGTTTTGTTTTTTTTTCTCTTCATGCAATGGCAGTGGCAGAAAAAATTTGTGAAAACGAGCGGCTTTCACCCCCTCAACTCGCAGCCAGAACAAGTGGCCAAATGATCTAGAGTCACTTACAAGGAGTGTACCGTTTTGATTTAGAATGAATTTTTTTGCTCCAGATGCCAGTCATTTAAAGGCAGGCACACACGTCCATTTTGACGGATTCCCCCAGGAGACAAATGCCCTTGCACCACCCGTGTGGCAGCCTCTTCATGCCCTCCTGGAACAACTTCTTGAGAGTGCCTCACATCCACACCTGGACAGCTGCTTCCAGCGTATTAATGACTGCGAAATGGCGTCCATGAAGGTTTTTTTGTAATGCCACCCATCATGTGATAACCACTGGGGGCCCGGCCAGGCCATACTCATACACGACCCAATGTCCGACTGGTTGTATGACGTGCCAAAAAGACGGCTGAACCTGAACAGACACCGGCAATCACGGCCTCACGTAGATGCACGACACAGTGATTGAGTGGCGCTTGGTGTGGTTTGGCCGTCTTTCTGACATGCCGTAGGACCAGTCGGACATTTGGTTGTGCATGGGTACGGCTTGACCAGTCCCCCAATAGTTATCCTCTGTTCGGTGGCACGAAAAAAAACCCTGCAAGGATACCATTTCGCTGTCATTGGTAGGATGGAAGTAGCTGTCCAGGCGTGAGTGTGAGTTACTCCCAGAAAGTGGTTCCAGCAGGGCATAAAGAGGCTGCGACACAGGTGGTGCAAAGGCATTCGTGTCCTGGGGGAGTCTGTTGAGAAGGTGGACATATGTGCCGACCTCTAAGTGACTGGCATTTGTAGTGAAAATATTAATTGTAAATCAATATGGTCTGCCCATCGTATATGCCGAGTATGTTCATCATAACCACGCATTGGGATTGGCTGAGCACAAGTTGTATGGCGAGTTCCGCACATTGCTAAGGTTCGGCTATTTCCGTCATTGCAGCAATTTTACACGAGCCACTATCCAAATGCATGTTGAGGCATTGATTGTCCCAAACCCGAATAAAATGTTATCGCAGGACTCCTGTCCACTGCATGAGCCACATTTAAATATCACTTTGGGGATAGCAAAGCTTGATGATGAACTCCCAGAAATTGCATTGATGAAAACGCCAACAATGCAATCCCCACAACTTCATCATCAAGTTTTTCGAAGGAAAGACTGAAAGAAAACATCCACTTCTATCCTTAAAATTGTGCAGCGACAAAGGAGCTTCTTGTCAGTGGCGTTGCATGCGAGTATACTTGGGTTCCACTGGTGCCAGTAAGCTTCTGTAAAGTGAGAAACATTTCTACCCAATATGGTTGCATGAGCCCTTGAATGAGGGAAGATCTCGTCATGCCTTGTCAGTATAATCTTCATGAATCACATTTGCACTGGTTCGATTGAGTCATTGAGTGCCTTATTCCAGCAACTTTGCATTTGAAGTCTTCTGGTGCAGGTAAAAAAATTTGTTTTTGTTTACACAAACTTGTACTTTTCCTACTGTAATACTTTGACAGGGTAATACAGAATAAAGAAATAAACAAAAACCGTGTTGCTGCACTTTCAAGGCCAGTGTCATCAGGTAGGAAACTAAAAAGGCAACATCTGCAGCTTTAGTCTATCAGTAGTTGTAGTTGCGGTGTAATAGAGGTCTTAGAGGCGTGTGAAAAGAAAATGGAAGTGAAGTGGTTTGAATTAATCCATGGTTCTTCCTGAGGCAACCATCACATCTACAGTTGCTTCAGAAAATCAATGCCAAGAATCTGACATTCTCCCTAAAAAAAAAAAAAAAAAAAAGATGGAGGAAAAGGGGAACATTGGAGAAGTAGCTTACAACTCTGGCTTTATTAAAGCAGCATGTAGTGAAAATATGGTAAGGGTGCAGGCAAGCTGGCGAATATTAACCATGTTGAATTAACCTGAGACTGGAGTAGAGAAGAAACGTCAAAACGTAGTAGAGACAGAAAATAGACAGGAACTGTGTTCACAATAGAAGGGGAGAGAGATCCTTTTGTTCAAGTTTGGAGGATGAATGTTGCCTTATCGCATCGACCTGTAAGGTTGCCGTCAACCCTCTTGCATTGTATGATGGAGACTGGCGCTTGAACTGCATGGACTTTGTTATTTTGTGTTGGTGGTGATGAGATTGAGACTATATAAGGAGGTGGACTAAATAAAAGAGCTAGCTGAGTTTGAGACGTCATCCTGGCTATTTTATGTCTCTTCTACGTTTTGATGTTTCTTTTCTACCCCAGTCTAAGGTTAATTCAACACAGCGTGTAGTATGTACATATTTCTGGGATGTTCCTGGGAGGAGGAGGAGGAGGCAGGGGAATGGCCCCTGCCTCTTCCTCCCAGAAACTGCTAGGATACATGTGTGACAACTGAGCGAGCTGTTCTTCCCGAGATCGTACCGCTGGTACGTTTCGGCATTGTTCTCGTCGTGAGGTATGCAGATAATTATGACAACGGAAGGAGAGGCCAAAGCAACGAAAAGCTCAACAATCTGAGGTTGCCTGCTGCTCAAGACAGTATGCTCGTATTTGTGTTTAGGAGCTCGCTCGCACGCATGGTGAACACATTGCTTTTGGCGCGAGGCCGGCAAGGCTTTTACCTTCAGTGATTTCCTGACATCGTGAGTATCGAGCGTGATCCTGCATGCTTGTGGCGCATTAGAACGCATCGTGAAGATTATCTAGGCTTGGCTGTGTTATCAATATCCATTCATGGGCTCCCTGATACACCAATTTTTAAAGAACCATATGAAATTCTCTAAATTACCGAAGAGTTCCATCAGCTGACTTACCACACTGACGCCATATGTAAACATCTGTACGTACTCTTGAACCGGAGAACGAGGTGACAGCGTTTTTTGGTCCATGTCGTGGATAGCATGGGTCTGCCTTACTACTCCAATAAATAGTAATTAAAACAAATTTAAATTACATACAAGTATATAGCACAAACGGCCCATTTGCATTTTAAATTATTCTAAAACCGGATATGACATCACATTAAGAGTATTGTTTTGTTTAAGAACTAATGGGTTTTTAATGAGTTAATAATATATTGACATTAAAATAGTTTATTAGCAGTTTAGTACTTAAAAGCTTTGCGACCCATGCGTTGTAAAAAACCGGATATGACGTTTTGGGTCGACGCAACGTTTAGCGTTGCGTCGACCGGGTCGACCCAACGCCGGCCTTTTGAAATACCCAAATCAGAGTCCGTTGTGATGTCGCCTTCTGGATTTTTATCCTTCCTTGGAAAACATGGCGGCGCTCGACGCATGTAGCACTGGATCGGTGAGTCGGAGAATCGGACGAAGTGGCCTTTTATAGGTCTCCGACGACCTCTCAAATTTCGAAAAGGAAATCGTCAAACAGTCAAAACGACTGGGTTCGGTGTCTGTGTATCGTAGTTTCGGTTGTGACACCGCCGGGGCACCGTCGTCTGCTTGAAGCGATAGGCAGCACGGCACTCACGCAGGAAACCGGTTTCCCGGTACGGTAGTTCCCGCTAGAGTGCCTCAATGTCCTTCTGTTTAGGGTGATGCCATCGCTTGTAGTACCCGATGCCGACAGCACGCGCTCACAGGGAAATACAAAGAAATCGCAGGAAACAAAATGTCGCCGTAGCACAGTCAGCGCCACTGAGCGCGTGCAGGGACACGCTCTTTCACGCGCTTCAGAACAAAAAATAAAAATAACCGTTCGAAACAAAATGGCCAGATGTCATCACCCCAAGCAAAGCACACATGAAGGCATCCTAGTTCCCGCGGCGCCGGCACCCTTCTCTCCTCGTTTCGGAGCGGAGGCGCGAAAGACACTCGACTCTCAGGATCCCTCAAAATTTGACGTCACTCCACTGGCGCGGATCGCGCGGGAACTTGTGGGGTTCTTTATGGAGGTCCCACTACCAATAATCGCCGCCCCATCGGTATGTGCTCCGCCCGTCACCCAGAGAGTGACATAACAACGAGAAGACAGTGAATGGGTTTACTGTACCTCTCGGTTGCCCGTCATCGAGAGCCGGCAGCCCAGGCCCGCCGACCCTTGTCGTCGCCCGTCGTTCAGAGCTGACAGTCGGAGTCCGTGTCCAGGCCTGCGGATCGCCTTTCCCACGCCAGCGCTGCGTAGGCTGGTTGTCCCGGGCCATCACTGCCCGAGTCTCGCTGCGGAACCACCTCGGGATCGTCGTGGCTTAGACCAGATGGCCAGGGCTCGCCGTTTCCACCGGTCTTGCTCCAGACCTCGCTGGTGGACCGCTCCGGGGTTCGCCATGGGCCAGGCCAGGCAGCCCGGCTCCGATGTTCCTGCCTAGCTTCAGCCTCGCGTAGCACACACTGTCTCGCGCCAGCTCGTGTCTTCTCCGCCGACCGCCTGTCACGTGCCCTTTGCCTCGTCTTTAACCCTCGGCTCCCACAAACATTAAATTCGGTATTTGGAAATTGTGTTTTTACTTCACAAATACTGAATTCCCAAGTTTCGAATTCTGAGGGTAATGTCTCGGCATCGTTTTCAATCGTTTCAAACATTAAAAAAAAAATACGATTTTGATGTGTCACTGTGCGCTTCCGAACTAGTAACATGCGTAAGAAACAAATATAGATTATCTCGAACACTGATGTACTTGCAAGCATCTGACTCAGTATTTTCTTTAGCTAGATTTACACAATCCTCAACAAACGCATTAGCTAACTCTTTTCCAGACACCTCCTGACCATTGAGGTTTAACTTTTCTACTTGTTTCTGGGTACATGAACGACCTAAGACAGAATTTAACCTTTTCCATACAACGTCGACTTTCATGTTACAGGTTAAAAATAAATTACAGAAAAAAGATTATTTTGCATATCGCAGTTTTTTGTTTAGTTTGTTTCGATAACGTTTAACAATGAAAAATTTTTCAATTTGTTTTGTTTTTACAATTTTTGACATAGCATATGTTTAATACCAATTTTTGTGAGCAATTCTTTAGTGATCCAGGGTTTTGCTACTTTTTCTTGAAGCGTTGAACGTTTTACATAAAAACAACTTCCATGAAGCTTTTTTTTTTATTTTCTCAAAAATAAGTTATATACATTATTTGCGTTCTTTTCTTGGTGGACATCTTTCCAGTCCAAACAAGATAGTCTCTGCCAGAAGTTGTTCAGGTTATCAGCCGTTATATTCTGGAACTGTGCGCCTAACTGATTTTTCTATCTTTTAGCTTCCTTGTTATTTATAGACAAAAATATACCCAAATGATCGCTTATATCAGTTATTACTATACCAGATTTAGCATCTGACTTATCATAGCTTGTAATAAAAAGATACAGTAGTGACGATGATTCAGTGGTAATTCTCAGGGAGCGCTGGGCTTCATGGGCGGCCGCTGTTGCTGTTGCCGGAGTGGCTACGTTGCAGTGTCCGAAAGCGGCGTAGGTGGTGGTGGCTAGCGAAGCCGGCAGACAATGTCGACCTGTCCGTCGCTCGCTGTCCCACTCACCGCGATGCAGCAGGGAGCCTGCTCCAAGCTGGTCCGGCCGACGCGGACGGAACCCTGCCCCGTTCCGATTAGAGGTCGCAGCGGGCTTAGAACTGCCCGCCTGAACCGTTCGTCAGGCCGAACAACTGTCGGCCACCCTGAGCACTTGGGAAAACGAATGGGCCCGTCTTCCCTCCCGGTGGGCTTCCTGGGTTACGCCGTCTATGGCCGTCTTTCCAAGAAGCTATTCTGCGCAGAACAAAGTGTTAAAACGACACACAACGAACAAGTACTCTGCCGCAGATTGTGGCAGTGGCCATAGCCTCCACCGCCAAATTGCTTGCCGACGGGTTCGTATACCATGCGGCTAACTCAGCAAGCCCGCATTCCAGAGCTCGCTCCTGGGTCGCCAAGAACAGGGGATTTCTTGTGTCCTACCGCAACCTCATGTTATACGTCTTTCCCATCGCGACAACGGTAGTATCCTTTCAAGTCAGCGATGTGAACCGGGCAAGCCTCCTCGTTTGTATCTCGCCGAGTAAGCCTAGAAGTGAGACACGACGATTGCATCTTTATACCTCGGGTGCCCTTCTCACCTCGAAGCAAGCGATTCGGCACAACCACTAGCTGCGTTGCTCAAAGCGTGAGTTTCCTTCATAACAGGTAACGATGGTGTAAACCTAGTCCATCTTTTGCGTAAGCGAAGGGATGCAAAGCCTGTGGCGGGATTGCCATATACCATACCCGCGTTCCGCAACAGCTACACATACCGTGTGCTACTCGATGTAAGCGTCAGCGTCCCGTTCCTTCCAGGTGTATACGAGCTCTAGGGACTGCTTGGTCCTCGGAGGGGGCGGCAGCTCAGCGACCGAGCCAGCTTTAACCGTTCAGGCCTCAAGGCAAGCTGGACAGCTACAAGCCACCTAAATGTTTACCGCCCCATCCCCGGCCAGGTCGTGACGCGACATAACTTATTAAAAGTCTTGCTGTCACTGCCACGACCCGCCAGAGTGAAGTCGAGGAAATCCTATAAATCATTTCGTAGCTTTCCTGGAACGACCCTCCTCAAGGGAGAGTCGTCCCTCTGCCCTTCGTCGATTGTTGGAGTGACGCAAAGCAACTAGCCGTCTTGGCCCAGCAGTTACAAATAATAGTGCTCCTTAACTCGCCTGCCAGCGTTCCCGGTGTCAATCGCAATTTCCGCCAGTTTATCCGACACCCGCTGACAATCTCGTCCGCCAGTGTTCCCGGTGTCGACTGCCATTCCCGCAATTTTTCCGACACCCACTGACAAAACCCATCTGCACCCCGGGCCTCGACAAACGCTTACTTGCCTACCGCATCACCCCAAGCCTAAATCCTAAATCTGCAATGATTCTTGGCTGTTTCCCCTCCTGCCAGTTGTTATCCTGACTTCCAGCGAACATGCCGTGCCTCTCCTCTGCCTCCGTAAACTACTTTCTTACATCTTAACCGCGCGTTTTGGCTTCCCCCGGTTGCATCACTTCCTGGCAACCACTATTCTGGGGTACCCGTGAAAGCGCGTTCGCAACCCCGTCCTTCGAGCCCTTTAGGTACTCGATTCGAGGAGACACCTGCTGAGCTCTGCTGTGAGACAAGTCACCCCTAATCCCAACATACTTTGTCTCGACGGGCATCGTTAGCGTTAGTGAACAACCCGCTCAACGAATCCGTGGGACTCCCTGGGGACGACTAGAGTCAGAGGCATACCGAACGGGCCCCACGTTGGATGCGCCATTTTAATGTGGGTTTCTTTACGGAGGTCCCTCTACTAATAATCGCCGCCCGATCGGTATGCGCTCTGCCCGTCACCCAGGGAGTGACAAAACAACGAGAAGACAGCGAATGGTTTTACTGTACCTCTCGGTTGACCGTCGTCGAGAGCCGGCAGCCCAGGCCCGCCGACCCTTGTTGTCGCCCGTCGTTCAGAGCTCACAGTCGGAGTCCGTGTCCAGGCCTGCGGATCGCCTTTCCCACGCCAGCGCTGCGTAGGCTGGCTGTCCCGGGCCATCACTGCCCGAGTCTCGCTGCGGAACCACCCCGGGATCGTCGTGGCCTAGACCAAATGGCCGGGGCTCGCCGTTTCCACCGGTCTTGCTCCAGACCTCGCTGGTGGACCGCTCCGGGGTTCGCCATAGGCTAGGCCAGGCAGCCCGGCTCCGATGTTCCTGCCTAGCTTCAGCCTCGCGTAGCACACACTGTCTCGCGCCAGCTCGTGTCTTCTCCGCCGACCGCCTGTCACGTGCCCTTTGCCTCGTCTTTTACCCTCGCCTCCCACAAACATTAAATTCGGTATTTGGAAATTGTGTTTTTACTTCACAAATACTGAATTCCCAAGTTTCGAATTCTGAGGGTAATGTCTCGGCATCGTTTTCAATCGTTTCAAACATTAAAAAAAATACGATTTTGATGTGTCACTGTGCGCTTCCGAACTAGTAACATGCGTAAGAAACAAAGATAGATTATCTCGAACACTGATGTACTTGCAAGCATCTGACTCAGTATTTTCTTTAGCTAGATTTACACAATCCTCAACAAACGCATTAGCTAACTCTTTTCCAGACACCTCCTGACCATTGAGGTTTAACTTTTCTACTTGTTTCTGGGTACATGAACGACCTAAGACAGAATTTAACCTTTTCCATACAACGTCGACTTTGATGTTACAGGATAAAAATAAATTACAGAAAAAAGATTCTTTTGCATATCGCAGTTTTTTGTTTAGTTTGTTTCGATAACGTTTAACAATGAAAAATGTTTCAATTTGTTTTGTTTTTACAATTTTTTGACATAGCATATGTTTAATACCAATTTTTGTGAGCAATTCTTTTGTGATCCAGGGTTTTGCTACTTTTTCTTGAAGCGTTGAACGTTTTACGTAAAAACAACTTCCATGAAGCTTTTTTTTTATTTTCTCAAAAATAAGTTATATACATTATTTGCGTTCTTTTCTTGGTGGACATCTTTCCAGTCCAAACAAGATAGTCTCTGCCAGAAGTTTTTCAGGTTATCAGCCGTTATATTCTGGAACTGTGCGCCTAACTGATTTTTCTATCTCTTAGCTTCCTTGTTATTTATAGACAAAAATATACCCAAATGATCGCTTATATCAGTTATTACTATACCAGATTTAGCATCTGACTTATCATAGCTTGTAATAAAAAGATACAGTAGTGACGATGATTCAGTGGTAATTCTCGCTGGAGCCGTTATTAAATTCACACATCCGCCTGTTTGGATCAGTGCTTCGAATTGCATTGATTTGTTGTCTCAAGTAACATGTTAATATTAAAGTCACCTCCCAGAATTATGTTATATTCATTTTTTTCGCAAACTCTAGACAATATTCTAAATGATCAAAAAAAGACATACATTTCCACTTGGTGGATGATAACACACTGCATAATACTCTGCCCCATCAATAATGACAACATCTCGTAAGTCTTTATCAATGCAACAGTAATCTGTAAGCATTTCACAGGAAATTTCTGCCTTTATCATGATTGCTACGCCCCTAGCCCGGCTTTCTGTGCGGTTTAAAAAGTAACAGTCATACATTGGTTATTTTACAACGTAGTGTTGATGATTCTAAGGACGCGAACCACTTCACAACTGCAGCCACGAACGAGAGTTTGATGTTTGGTACAACCCGCCGGTACAGCCCAAAGATGGAGAACGGCAACCTCCCGGTTTGTCATTTGCTAGCGCAGTGGTTCTCAAATGGGGGTCCGCGGACCCTTTGGGGTCCGCGATGGCATTCTAGGGGTCCGCGAAGCCCTGCCTCGTCAGTCAAGCCCGGCACTAAAAGTTGTCTTTTATCCGATTGAGAAGAAACGTTTAAATTTTCGGGTGAGCTTTCTCGTGTGTGTGTCAATGAGAGAATTCTACTCCACACAAGCCCTTTGTTACATCCACTTATTAAATCATTATTATGTTTAACTTATACCTTTCCCCTCCTCTTACCACGAACGGGGTCCTCCGTCATCTCAGCCGATCCACAAGGGGTCCGCGAAACATCGATGGTTGAGAACCACTGTGCTAGCGGATTCGGGCGCGTGCCCTCTCTCTGGTTTTACCCCTCCGAACCCGCCGACCTTCCCGAATGTGTGGAGAGGGCGCTGCGGTCGAACGAAATGGCACCGTCCTGAGAGTCCTAAATGAAATGGTCTATACGGGCGCTTGCCGCTGGCTCGACTATATCTTGGGTTCCATTTTTGTCGTCGCGAAAGTGAAATATAATTTCATTTCTATTCACTTCTATTCAAGTATTCACTGGCGGCCATAGCTGTGTACTCTAGAGTTCCTGTATAGACATTTTTCGCATAACCTCAAACCAGCCAGTAACTGACGTACCCTCGACCTGGTGCATTTTTGGATTGCCCGCTGACACAGGGTATGCAACCGCCAAGGGTATGGGCGAAAAGGCTTAAAAACGGACGTCATGCATGAGGTAGTTCCGAGTGCTCTTTTTTTACCGTGCAGCAATTTCCGAAAATCTACGGTTGTCTGGCTACCACTGCGTGGTCGTCGGATGAATAAATAATTTTAAAAAGCATAAGAACAATAGCAGAAAGTGTGCCATGAGCACAAGAAGCTGCAGCGCGAGTGTGGCTGCAATGTTTTCGAACTTCGCATTTTCCCCAAGAATCCTTATTTATGAAGTCAGTCGATTGCGAGCTTGAATCGCGAGAGATTCGTATCAGACTCAACGTCACGTCTAAGCTCACGACCACTTCGTCTACGACAAGAGGACCGATTTTATTTCCCGGTGCAGGTGGTTCAATTAGGTTATCACTGCAAGCCCCATGGTATGTGAAAGGTATGAAAAAGTCTACATGCCACCACTCAAGATGGAGCTATCAAATGCCGAGAGCTTACCTGCATAGACTACATTAAACTGCTCATATATACTTCGCTGTGGAAACTCAATAAAAACACCCCACCGTCTTCGTCGTCGTTCTCTCGAGGAGGCAAGGTGATGGCCTGTGAGTAGCCAGCTGGATTCAACCGGACAAGCTCCGACCAAGTTATTGCAGCTCACCATAGCCAAGTCTAGCCAAGTTCCCCCCATACCCACACCGTTGCCTACCCAGATAGCTGTGCTGCCAGAACTAGCCGGTATTTCTTTTTCTAAACCGCTAGACGGCGTCGTCGGCGCCGCAATTCTCAAGATGGCGGCGCCGTTAAAGAAAAGGTCTATAGGCTCCCTACGGGAGCCAGAGTTGCGCGTTTGATTCCACGTGCCGCGTGCCGCCCTCGCCGCTATTCGCCGAGATCCGATCACGTGAGGAGCCGTATCAAGTGTCGTGCAGCAAAGTAGACGTTGCAAGCGCCCCGGCGTACGTTCCCCGGCTTTTGAGCGCGCCGCGCGCCTCGAACGCGCGGCGCTGCTATTCGCCGAATTCAGTCACGTGACGAGCTGAATCCACATGCCATGCATGAACGCGCAACTCTGGCTCGTACTCGGCTGCGGAGCGCCTGCTGACGGCGAGCTTCCACAGTTCTTTCGCCACGTGCATTCCGCACCACCAAGATTGCCGGTCTAAAGGCCGGTTCAGACACTTGCGTTTGACTGCGTTTGACTGCGTTGCGGCGAGAACCGAAAGCGAGTCACCGGCACATCTGTGCTTCGTATGAAGCGTGGAATCCAATTCAAGGAATCTTCTTGGCACGCGATATAAGCAGCAGGGATGTCCTGGTGTCTCGCTGCCGCAACGCAGTCAAACGCAGTCAAACGCAACTGTGTGAACCGGGCTTTAGCAGCCTATTAACGTGAGCTCGTTCCGAGCATGCGCTCTAAACATCGCTTTCAAATATGGCGTCCAGTGAATACTCCCTATGAAGCGAGCTCAGATATTGTACGTGTCAAGGGTTAGTTGTCTCTCCAAAATCGTGAAAGCAGGGATTGTGGAGTCCTCGGTAAGAAATGCTTTGAACAGGTCCTGTATGCATTTTATCGGGAGTGCGGTTGATAGACAGCGGAAAGGACTGAACAATGCAAAGTACGCTAACAGTTTCATCCAAGGGTAATTAGAATTGCTTCTTAAAGGCAAATAGAAAACAAACGTCAAGAAACCGGTTAGCGGTGAACCCTTGCTTTCATGAACTCTCTTGATCGTAACCTGAAAGCATGTGCGAATAAATTTGGGGTAGATATGGTGTTTAGTTCGGATTTTAACTTGAACAGATCAAAGGACATCCATGCGTTTCTCACCTTGTGAATGACTATAGGCGAAGGGCAACTGCCCAAAAACTCAACGGGACTTTTACGTCAAAAACATAAAAAGAGCACAAAATACGAAAAGGCCTAAGATGATTTTCTCTCTCTCTCTTTCTTTATATATAGATATAGCAATAGATATATGTTATTATTATTATTATTATATTATTATTATTATTATTATTATTATTATTATTATTATTATTATTATTATTATTATTTAGGGCGGGGGACTCCAACTTTTTAGATCCCCCGAGAAGCTTTGGGTCGTCGCACTGCACAGGCGCAAAAGTTTTGCGCATGCGCAGTGCGAGGCACCGGGCCCCTTGGGGGACCCAAATCATTGCGCCCCCCGTTCTAAAACTTTCTAATATTGGTATTATAAGCCAAGCAGCACGGCGATACTTGGCCAGTGCCGGCCGAAAATTGTCCCCAATATCGGCCTAATGTCAAGTTTTGGACCACAGCCTAATATCCGGCATCTAGATATCCGGGTATCCAGATATACGGCGTATTTATTTATTCATTTGATACCTGCGTCGCCCAGCGGGCAGTACGGTGAAAAAAAAAAAGGGGGGGGGGGGGGAACTGCACGAAAGTTATTACTAGGTAGTGTTCCTTTGGAAGCTTAACAGATTAGTTAAAACGAAGTCATGAAAGCTAAACTAATGCGGTTCGTGCAGGTTAGTTATACGTGCAAGGGGACATAGTATAGGGATTAATCGTCATGATAAGTTGAATAATGAACTAAACTTGTTAATTAACTTTTTTAATTTGTAAAAATAAACATATGGTTTCCATTTAAAACTTTCCGAGCTTCATCGAAACGCGCAAAACCAGTCATTTCGAAAGAAAAAAATAAAACACTTAGCGCGTGGAAAGCGCAGTAGCGCGCTAAAGTTAACGACTCGCGCAACTGGCACAAGGCAAGCTGGGGCTATGATAAGAGACGGAAAAACCGTGGCACGAGTGGTATTAGCCCTCCATCGTGCCCCCAAGTTCTTCTAATATTCAGTTGTTTCCGATGACGCTCAGCAAGATTCTAATTACAACTACTAAATTTTTATTTTAAATAATTAAAACGTTAATTCACATATTTTAGTTCCGACTGATCGTTACGATTAGCCCCCTGTACTATGTCCTCCTGGCCGTATAACTCATCTGCGCAAATCTGATTAGTGTAGCTTTCACGGCTTTTTTAAAACAAATTTGTTAAGTTTAGAAAGACACACTCCGTTCATAAATTGTACAAAACAAGCAGCAATAAACATTGCCCCCCCCCCCCCAAAAAAAAACAAACAGATTAACAATTAAAGCATTAATTTATCATGAAATGAACGAGCAAAGGGAAATCGATACCAATCGATCGGGCAGCACATTCCAATCATGAATGGTCTGCGGAAAAGAATGTGTATTTTAGTAAGTCAGTGCGCTCAAAAAGTTCTCGGATATTTTTATTATTATTGACTCTACGTTGAAACGTAATTATTTATTATTTGAAAATAGCTTGATTTTCTCTAGACTAATATCATTGAGCACCCTAAAAAACAGGTCTATCCGGGTTGTTAAGTTCTTGCATAGGTTAGTTCTTAAATCAATATTCTCTCATGGTGTAATACGCCAAAAAAAAAACACGAATAAAAAGAATGGAGAACTGGACAGGACGCAGAGTAACATTCAACTGAATGGTGTATTTGGAAGATATATATTTAAAGATACAAAAATCGGCACACTTGGCAGAACTAAAGTGTTTTACAAGTAACGACCACCAACAAAAATCACAAAGCACCATCCGCTGGAGAAAAATGGCGGCATTAAGTTCAAACCTCTACTGTGCGCCGCCATTCACTTCCTAAAACCTGCACCGTCACGCAGTCGGCGCTTCAAAGAATGACGCTACTTGTTGGAAGCTCTTATCTAGGGACTTCAGGCAGAACACCCAGATATGAACTAAAACACCCCCCTCAGGTACCACCTTCCTTGCATCTTCAGATAGTGGACTTCTTTATCGGGCAATGACAAAGAGGGTGCGCTTACCCAAGAGTTGTCGTGGTGGGACTTTATCAGAAAGGCCTCGTAAATATCTCTAAAAGAATTTTTTTTTTTTTTTTTGTAATGGCTTATGACACATGTTTTACAAAAGATGGGGCTGCACTTCTCAGAGCTGGGCCCGCACTGGCAGCGGTCACAGTTTACTGCTAGTTGGCCAGACAGGGACTGACTGTCCGATCGCCAACACTTGCTCTCTGACCATGTCATTGATGCACTTCCCTGTCTGGCCAAGTTCACTTTACCACATGAGAAGGGAATTTCGTACGTGACGGATGCGACGCACTTGTAGAACTTAGTGACATGTTTTTTGCAGGTATCTTGAGGCCCAGCCAATTCTTCTGCCGGTCTGCTTATATGTTTACATAGCGAAGAATGTGTTTACGGTGCTGAAAAAACTACCGATATGTCAAAGAAACAGGCCAGCTTCTTCAGGTTTTGGGACATCTTGTGAATGTAAGTCAAGACGACAGACCTACCCATCCCCCTGAAAGTCCTGTCACACACTGGGTTGTTGACTTTTCTGATATTTTTCGCTAAGGTTTCGGAAACATCTCGAAGAACATGCCGCGGGTACCCTGCCGCTTCAAGTCTCCTAAGCTGAGAATGAAAACTGTTTTCATTCGGTGAAAGCAGAATTTCGGCCGTCTTTTTAACTTTTTTTTTTTTTTTTGTTCGGTAAGGCCAGGTTCTAGTCCGTGTTTTTTGGCGTATTACACCACGATGAGAAACCAACTAGCCCAACTAGCCATCCCTATCCAATTCATTTCTTCTACAGCGAGCCTTTTTTCGTGTATCAACCAAGTTCTCCCTTCGGATCTAGTCGTCCATTTCAATTTGATTGCCGCCTCGACGTGTCAAACAAAACTTTACTCGTTCGCGATTCGCCACTTCTTCAATCCGCCCGAAGTGCTGAGTCTCATTGAGGCTCTGCCACCTTCAACCAATCACAAAAAAAAAGGATCTGCAGGTTATTTTGTTTGGAGAGCTAGAATCAAATAAGTAGACTTCGGGATGTTTTGTGGTTGATCTGCTACGGGTCTACAACCACCAAAGAGATGCCTTAGGAAAATATGGTGAGCATCTGCGACTTGCTTCCCAGGTCACGGAATTCTTCTGGGACAGGCTCTGAGCGTCGCTGCTGAAAAAGAAGACAATATTTGTTTCGCCGGACTGTGTCACCTTTTGGGAGATACTTCTGCTCGGCCCGATGTCACCCGTCTCTTGGAAAAAGGCCCCAAGTACAGCCTGGCGCCAAGGATAAAACCCGTGGACAAGCTTGGATTGGTGAGAACTCTGGCGAAAAAGGCGGCACATCATTGCAGGGACAGGTTCATATATGAAAATGTAGATGTTATTGTGCGCACGTCAGGACACGGCTAAAGGGGCTTCAATTTGAGGTATGTTGTTTACACACCAGGGAAAGTGACCTCCGTCTACTAGTAGCTGACAAGTAGGGCAGCTTTGTGGTAGTGGAAAATGAAGTGTTTAATGAAAAGTTACGTGAGGCCATGGAGGTCAACCGGTCGCAAGAGCAAATCAAGATCAAAACACAATTCCATCGTTTCTCCACCGACGTAATATCGGCGCGATATCATGCGAGTACTCTACGGATCAGACAGTCGCCTGCTTATCAGCTGGGGGATCCGGCCAACTCGTCGAAAGCCCACTCGTCGACGGCCAATTCGTCGACGGCCCGTTCGTCCAATAGGGCAATTCGTATTAGGGCAATTCGCCGAAGGGCAACTTGTCGAAACTGAAAATTGGTCGAAGGGCGATTCGCCGAATGGGTTGAATGACGGTCTGAGGTAAAAGCTCGTGATTCTTTTTTATCTTTTGATTCACATTTTTATTTGAATTTGAACTAGGGTCAGCGCCCTTGTTAAGTTACAAGATTGAAAGAAAAATTAAAAGAGGGCAAAGACAGGAGAGAACCTTTAGACAAGTTGAAAAATGTGTCATCTCATAATCGTCCTTTTGTTACCTTTCTTTATTACTTATGTTGTAATGATCCACCGCAGACTGTCGCCGCGAAGCGGCATGAACGGGTGAGCCAGGTGGGTCGATAATTTTGTGTTGAGCCGCCGCAGACTGTCACCGCAAAGCGGCGTCAACTGATGGGCCGGGTAGGTTAACACGTGCCCCAGTGATACTCGAGCGACGTAGTGACCGTGCCCCATTGCACCCTGAAAGTGGCGAAAGCGGCAAGTTGTTACCTTCGACAAGAAAGAGCAGACTGGAGGTCAGTTTTGTAAGGAGCGCCTATTGTATAAATTGTTTTACGAAAGAGTTACACATAAAATACAGAACACGGATTATTATAGGGCCGGGTTTGCTTTAAAATTTAAGGGCAAAAATTATATATTTGTTTTTAAAATAGCGGCGACCAGTTGGCCTCTTCGACGAGTTTTCGTTCGACGAGTTGCCCTATGACGAATGGGCCCATTCGACGAATGGGCCGCCGACGAGTTGGCCGTCGACGAGTTGGCTTTCGACGAGTTGGCCTAGACCCATCAGCTGGACGTCACACGTGCGTTTGCTTTTTATCGGACGGACGTCGTAGGACTTTGCTCTGTATCAGCCGTTGAGAATAAATCATTGCATAACAATCGCACACCTGGACGATATGAATTGTTTTTATCGCTCCCAGAATTGTATTACACCATTATACACAGCTTATTATCCAGGCATTTACAGAAGTAATACATTGCTGTGCAACGAGTAACAAATTTGTAAATGCAATTACAGCATTCTCATGCCAAGCAAAACTCATGAATCAAACACAAAAGATCCCGGATATTGAGGGTAGAGCAGTTTGCAGTCTACTTCCGAAAAAAACCTATTCATGTAGAAGTCGGCGATGTGTTTCTTAATGTAATTATTTTTGTTTTTGAGTTTCTGTTTTACTATTGTAAATTTTCTCCTTTTCACTGTATTCATTTTGAATAACTTATCGTGCAATGCTTTTTACCAACCCCTCCTACCACAGGTTCCAAGTGGGCGTTAGCAACATTTACAAAGAAATAAATAAAATAAACGCGCGCACACATACGCACGCTTCAAATAATTTGGACGGAAGCAAAGAACAAATATGTTGGGAGTTATGACTGGGTGTCTATATGGCGAGAGGCCGTTCTCCTTTTTATATACAGCGACAGTGTTGCAACGCTGGGGGGGCAATCTGACTGCTAATCTATATTGTTTACTGTTGATTACGCAGTAGTGATTCCAGGACGACACGGGGTGCTCATTCAAGTCGAAACCGACAGGGGCGGGGCTTGAGGCCAGGAATGATTCCTGTGTTTGACACAGAAAGCGTTCGCTCCACGTGCTCAGAGCTGGTGTACGCCAACGCAAACGGCCATGCCAGGCCGTTCTTCGTGTCTCGTAAGCGGATCCACTTTACCTAAAATTTTTTATTTGTTATGTTCTTGTTGTAAGTGAAGCGCTGCTCAACATAAAAAGTTCTATAACAGCGTGATTTAACGCGCATGCGCAGTGCGATGGCAAGCTGCTCGGAGGACTCTAGGGGTTGGGTTCTAAAATGATTCTAAAACTCCCTAATTCAATAGATCGATCTCAGCAGCCAGTTTGACTACGCCACCGCTGCCACAATGCATCAAGGGAACTTTAGTCTTTCTGCACGTGCGACAACCACGCTGGAGCTCTGCGCAAGTGGAGCTCGAGACGGCACGAGCCCTCACATACACGGCCGTCTGCCTCCCGTGAACTAAAGATATGGCGGCGTCGCGCATGCGCTGAACGCTTGGTGAGATCGGTCTATTGAGTTGCGAAAAGACGTGCTTGGATACGAGGAGCGTCGACACGAGAGCGCTTACGGGAGCGAATTGTGGCTTGTAACATTGCGAACAATGATTATTTTCTGCTGCGAACAAATCTTCGAAGGGCCGCCGTGGACCAGAGATCACGCGAAGTCCTGACATTCTGCATTCCATCAATCCTTGGGTGCCATCACCTAGAAAAAAAGGGGTTGGTGACTTTCAAGTAGAAAAATCATGGCCTGACTAAACAGAAGCAGGTAAGTCAGGTCAATGTACCGCGTAGAGTAAATCAAAAAAGCAGCAGCGGCAGTATCTTCGGTGTAACGAAATATCTGCGGATCTTTTTGTGATGTATAGTGCGAGAAATGCACATTAGAACCCCGCATGGTATCTCACGGTCGGTTAGTTCCTGACTGCTTCTTAATATGATTGATTTTTAAGCCGATAAATAAGCGACTATTTGTCCGTCACCGGCAGGGCGAGAAATTGTTTCCCTAAGAACGCCATTAGAAATAAGTTGGCCAGTGGTTGGCAATCCTAGATCGTGTTCAGGAATGCCGGTTTGGAAGTTCTCGTTAAGCGTACATGCTTGCATTGCGCAAGTGGTCGTTCGATGCATATGGTTGTTATAATGTACGATAGCGGTTTAATTGGCTCCAGTGTCTACGCGACCTTTGGGATGCAAATTGAAGCGGACAGCAACCACTCTACTCTTGAGGTGCTCCTGTGCATTCCTATCGAAAAACGAGCATGCATTTTGTCTCTTCAGTGGAGAATAACAGGTATCACTCTTGTGATTTGGGTTGTACTCAATAGTGCGTTCTTTATTGCCACTGTAAAGGTGAAATTTCTTTGGTTGCAGTATTTTATTTTTATCAGTTAACGCTGCTAAATTTCGATATATTTGAGGCCCAGACTCGAGTTCCACAGCAGGTGTGTATAAACAAGCGACGAATTTAAATAAAACAAGAATCGAAAGGAATGCAGAATGTGTTCAAGGTTCGCCAGTATTCCGATGACGCTAATATGTTGCTAAAATTCCAGTCCTGTTACTACATAAAAATGGCTGCGTCGTGCAACATTACGTGTGATTAAAACCAGAAAAAGGTAAAGAATGAAACATGAGAGATATGAAAGGTGTTTCTTTTTATTATATCCAATGACAAGCAGCTTTTATCGGTCATGTGTTTTCTGCGTTCCTATTTTTAAAGATTTCGAGCGTTCGGGTGATGTCTTGAACGTAGAACAAGCATGTTCGTACATATACTCATGGGAAGAGAAAATAAGGAAATACTTATTTATCGCAAGTCAAATATTGCTTGCAGTGTTGCAGATGTAAACAAAAAATAGTAACGAAATACCTCAGTCGTAACTTGCGAAGTGAAGAAACGCGTTACCGACCTACGTTACCTCAAAATAAAAGGAACGCGTTACCATTACGGCTACCGATAAAAATTAAGGCAAGTTAATTCTTTATTATGAAGTAACACGTTTGGCTGTTTTGAAAATACAGGTATGCATAAGCGCCATATTTCAAGACACATTAGATTAATGCACAAACGGAACACAATTATTTTATCTCTTTTACGGTTTCACCATATTACTCACGAGGAAAAATGCAAATAAAAACATTAAAAACTAAAAAAAAATTCAGAAATCTTGGCGCCTAAAAACACGAAAAAAATGAACTGTAATGTTTAAGTTTTTGAAAGAAGAAGTAACGACTAGCGTAACTAAGTTACCCGTTACTTGGAATGAGTAACATGAATACGTTACCCGTTACTGTTTCGAAAAAGTAACGAGTACGTTACTACGTTACCGAACAAAGTTACGCGTTACCGGTAACGCCGTTACTTGTAGTGCGTTACCCCCAACACCGATTACTTGTTTTTTTTTTACTTTTTTATCGTCTAAATGAGTTACTAATCCAGTGTTGCTGCGTAGTCTTTGCCGTCTCTCTTGGGTTCCCAGATGTCCTTCGTTCGTTTGGCACGAAAAGCCCTACTGAAAAAGCCGAAACCGTGTTCGCGACAACAGTGTTCAACAGTGCACATAAATACATATGTGAAGCTATTTTAGCACTGCGTTTATTGCCACAAAAAGAACAACACTATTGTGACCGAACAATATTTTCATTTGCGCGATAGATAAGTGTTTCAAGCTATTTATTAATTAGAACTCGTAATATTTGCCCTTATTGTAAAGTGCACAGGAAATAATGCACCCGATTTACCCCATAGGAATGCATTACAAGAAATTATATTTTGACAGGTCGCTGCCTGCATAACTTTGCAAGAGCACGCTATCACCATCTGAACCTCTGGCGTACATTTTAATAACTATATGGTTTGATGAGGCCATTCTTCCATGTCAGTGTTACTAGATTACCTCAGTTTGTGAAATTCCCGCGAAGAGGTAGCCCTCTCACCCCTTCAGTCCGCCACTCGTCGTTTGAGGCACCATCAAGATTGTCGTTTCAAAACTGTGTTCCCTAGAGTACGGTTAACCTCCATCTAGACGAAGGGCTTCGAAACATACGTATTGCATAAAATACACTGCAGTTATCATTGCAGCCGTCGCCTTAAAACGGCGGCGCTTCCAAAAACGACAGGCGATCCAGGAGGGGAGACCGGGGAGGGGGGGGGGGGGGCATATTTCGAGATGCTAGGCGATAGGACGCAAAGCAACGGCAGCCGCGGTCAATAAAAAGCCTAGTGTGCTTGCAACGTGCATCTATACTTCATTTCAGCTTACGTCTAGACGCAGCTGACGCTACAAGGTAATAGGACCAATCAACTAGCGTCAAGAGCGCAAGACACTGTGCCTTTGTTGTTTATGATTGGTTCAGCGATGATAAAACACGTACAGAAACATGGCGGACACCGTACTGCTATAGCGTGCTTTTAACGCTGCCTCCTCGGTCCCACCAGCTCGTAGCGTCGGCTGTGTCTGAACTTAAGGTGAAGCGAAGTATAGAAGCATACTTTCAGACCTTGTGCTGCGTACCTAGGTATCAAATAATCGCCTCGGACTAGATAACACCTTAATCTAGACGACCATCTGTTAACTGCGGGGAATCCCGAGTGAGTGGGAATTGTTGCGTGGGAGTTCATATCTACCCGGACGCGTGATATCCTCAAAATATTTATTACATGGAAAACCCCAGGTTTGGCTACTGGCAAAACATTCCGCATAATTTCGGACACAGCTACGGGTATAAAAAGCGCACTGACGCTTGGAGCGCCTACAAGCTTTTTCGCCTCGGCACACTGCGAAGGTAAGACAATCTTTGTAAGCTGTACCGCTGAATGGGTGATTTTACTTTCTTAAATGAAAGAAATTTGTGTCATATTTATAAAATATGTAAGTTATGAATGCCTTATTTTTGGTTTTCTGTGTAAATGTTCATTTATAAAACATTATCGCGCACTCTTTGAAAGCCTGGACATGTATCGCAGCTGGTTTACGTTTCAGTCAAGCGATGCTTTTTTCCAAATGAAGTTATATATCTTTAGCGAAATCATTCGGCACGTACCATTCTGTGAAGTACAATAAGAATACTTCGGCAAGCTCAAACCAGGGGCCCTATGCTACACGGCGGTACCGAGGGACCGGGACGAAACCGTCTGCTACGATTGGTCAGCGCCGCGTCGCTGACCAATCGCAGCATACGGCTTTGTTCCGGTTTCTTGGTCCCGCTTTGTGACGCCGTGTAGCATGAGGCCTCAGAACTGAATTCGTTGTATTCTTCCAACACCTCATATTTTGTTTTGCCGTTGTACCTTCAGAAGAAGTGTCTTAGGGCACTTTTTGGATTCCTAAGATGTAATTTGCTTGTTTTAAATAGCAGTATCACGTGAAATGACGTAAACGTTTAACATAATAGTTTGATCACAGGTTCGGGGAATCTGTCTTTTGTGTCTTTAGGATAAAAAAAGTCCATGGTTGTTAAGCAACTTACTAAAAAAACAACAAGAGAAGTAGTAATAAAGGAATAAGCATTTCGATATAAGTGAAATGAATATAGAGTGTGTTCAATAAAAATGCGGAAAGCGTGAAATAAGAAAAGCATGCTTTTATTCCAAGCATTTACCTTACCTTGAAGCAGAACCAACCAATGAACGCTTTTTTTCCATTCGAGGATTGAAGGGTGTTTATTTTTTCGCGTTTTAATTTTCAGTAACATGCACGTTTTCGCTTGTTCTGTTTGATGCAACACCATTCAGTGGCTAAACCCTTTGACATTTTTTCCGTTATTTGTTTTGATGTCGTATGAGTTCGACTGTTTAGTTGTTGCAGTGAATCTTGCTGTAACTGAAGCTCCGGTAGCTACCTGGAATCATGAAGGTCCTTGCCGTCTCGCTTGCCTTTTTGCTGATCGCTGGTAGGTGATGGCTTTTCAAAAAATGAATAATAATTTTTAAGAAAATACAAGCGAATAAAACATTAGAGTTGATGAAGATAGCTTTGTCATCCACATCTTTTTTTTTCTCGAAGGTCTCATCAGCACATCGCTCGCTCAAAATGAAGAAGGAGGAGAAAAAGAGCTTGTTCGAGTTCGTAAGTATAGTTTTGTATATAAAACCCAGATAACTTCGTGAATAATTTTATGTATTTTATGTTTTTGATATTAGTCTTTAGAAAAAGCTACGTTATTTCCTCGTAACTTAATTAAATTGTATTAAGATAGAAACATGGGGAATACATCGCTGGAAAGACGTGCAGAATAAACTGAAACTTCTTCGTTCCTGTTTATTCAGCGATTCCATCGGGCTTAATTAAACGTAATTTTCAGCTTGTAACAGTATTCACTTCTGGCATGGTACTTCGGTTCAATAAGAAAATAAATTAATTAAACATAAATTAGAGTTATCCATTATTTATTATTTTTTTATTGATGGACCTCACTATAAGCATTACGTAGGAAAGATAGATGTTACAGTTAGAACAAAAATAAGCAACATAACCAAAAGGCGTTCATAGCTAGCAGTGCTGGTGATATAGTATAAATACATTTCGTGAGAACTGTAACATTTGGAGCGAACAAAGTTTTTAATAGAGTTGACACCGAGCATTTCTGCAACGACTTTTCAAAAGTGACGAGGGAATTACAAGTTATTCACGAAACAATACATCTTTCACTTACAGGTCGCGGTGGTTACTACTGCCCATTCCGGCAAGATAAATGTCATCGTCACTGCAGGAGCTTCGGCCGAAAAGCAGGCTACTGCGGTGGTTTTCTGAAAAAGACCTGCATCTGTGTCATGAAATAGGCGTCGAGTCGAAGAAGACTACGTCAATCAATACAGCAGAAAAAAAAAACAAAAAAAAACGACTTCTGCAGTCTTTTGAATACAAGGAGTTCGCTGGTATTCCCGTCGATGCACATGAAAAAAAAGACAGCTGAATAAATAAAGTATGGGACTAATATTTTTTAATATTTTTTACTACTTCTGCGGCTCGAACCTGGATAGAAGCGTGTACACGTCTTTTTCGTTTTGGCATGAACGCATGAGGACCGAGACCTTAATGTGACTGCAATACACTATAATCACTAACAAGGTAGGAATGGCAGGGCGTATATCTCTTTCAAGCACCGGACCTCCGGCACGCGCTCGTTGGTTTCCGCCGTGCTTTGGCAGCGTGTGCACGCGCGAGGCTCATGGGACTCCGAAACATTATCGAAGGTGCGAATCTCGCGCTGGACGCGGGACAACTGAGACTCCTCCCTGCCATTCTCAATGTGTATGTGACTATAGACGCACTCAGGACAAGAGTACACTAGTATTCCCGAGGTCGTGAAAGTACCTTTCAAATATATCAATAAATTGACTTTCGGGAACAACATGCATTACAAAAATATGTGAATTATTATCGCCACTGAAACAGTGACATTACCTATAATTCGTGGTACTCAAGAATAAACCATATCAGAAGCGCGAATGATTCATTAAACGCTGACATCGGCATTCTATAGGCAGATATAAATGCTATTACTGATTGGTGCAAACAGGTGGAAATGAATATTAATCTTAAGAAAACTGCTCAGACTCCTTTTACTAGACGCCTTGTTTCATCCCTCGGCCTTATACAATTAATGACGACCCCGTCATTGTCGCCTACGAATACAAATATCTCGGGGTGTTCTTACCGACCCTAAGTTAGAAGAAGCACGTTTAATATACTGTTTCTAAAGCCTCAAGAATGCTTGGCTTGCTCTCTTGTAATTTTAAGTCTGTGCCACCTTTCCTGGAGAAAAAACTTTATTTTTCGGATGTTCGCTCATTTTTAGAATATGCTTGCATTATATGGAATCCTTGCACTTCTATTAAAATAACTAAGCCAGAAAAGTACAAAACCGGGCTGTCCGTTTTGCTTTAAACAATTATGACAGGCGACTTAGTATGTCATGTGCGAAAGAGAAACTGGGAGGGAGGGAGTCAAGCTCTAGTAGAAAGAGCTTTCGACGCAAATTGTTTAATAACATATTTAATTGTAGGACTAGGATTGGCAGCGAAAACTACCTTCACTCGCCACATTACATATCGGAACTAAAGGATCATCTATAAGGTTAAAGAATTCTGCTGTAAAACTGTTTTTTTTTTTTTTATGAACTCATTTCTTCCTAAAGGAATACGGGATTGGTATGGTTTGCCAGACTCGGTGGTTAACACTGTTCCTAACGATATGTTTTATTTATCACTAACCTCGTAGCGCTCCGAAAACTGCATATTTAAGGACCCTGAACTTTAATTGTTGTGAGACAGAGATAATTATTAGATGCTATTTATGTTTCCTTGGCTTTTGTAAAAGTACTTATATATATATTTTTTTTTTTAACTTTCCCCTTCCCTACTATAATGCCCCACGGCACTGTAGGTATCTGACCAAATAAATAAATAAATACAAAAGAAGGCCTATAATTCTTAATAAGTTACTATGGTTACCCTTTCTGTGGAGTGATTTTTGTTTTAAACTTGGAGGCGTTTTTTTTTCAGTTTTTCCTCCCGCAGATTTGGGACTTTATATGCTAATGTTTCGTTCCCGACAAAACATTGGCGTTGGTCAGGCCTAATGTTGACGAAACCAGAAGAGAGGGCAGAGAATTTCCTTACCCCCAAAACACATGCACGTAATCCGAATACCCCTAAAACGTCCCAGTAGCGCTTAAAGAAGGCAACGAGGCAAATGTTGCTGAGGAAAAAATGCACCTTGCGCCGACAGTTCAGTGGAGGCTGTATTTTGGGGTAAAGAAAAATACGGTCGCAGAAAAAAAGATTTAAGCTTCCCAAGAAAGCCCAAGATTCAGTGAAGCTTTGGGAGGCATACTATATACTCCTGGATTTTTCCGTTTTTCTAGATTTCTGATAAAAGTAAAAAAAAAGGGGGGGGGGGGGGAGAGCTTGCGTTGCTTCCCGTTTCGTTTTGTGCATTTTCTCCGCGGTTACGCAACCACCAAGAGACAAATAAAAAAAGGGGGGGGGGGGGGGGAGAAGACAAATCTTGTTTAACTTTTAGTTAAAGTTTGCCAACCGCGCTGGCTTTTTCTGCTCATATGGGTAGGACACGTTAATCCGCCTTCAATTTGCGTGGTTCGCACAAAGCGGCAAGTCCTTATAGTATAGGCTCATTCACACTGCCCCATTTGTTTAACGTTAAGTTACGTTACGAAATATTACGTTTAAGTCGCCGGGACCTTTTTGCTTCATATTAAGCGAGGCTCCCAGTTCAGTGACTTATACGTAACGAAACTTAACGTCAGAAAATGGCGCAGTGTGAATGAGCCTTATATGTACTTTTTTATACTCTACGGTAAACCGGAGCAGTCGCTACGAATCATCTTAGTCATTCCAACGCTGTGAATGTTTCATGTGACGACGCGCTCCACGCGACTCGGCATATCTCGCGAAACCACGTGACGCTCAGAAGGCATTGGATTAGCTGGGATCTGCTTATAGTGTAAGCTGCGGTCCATCGCATAGTGAAACGGAGTATAGCGAAAAGAAGGATCTGGCACCGACCAAAAGGAAAATTGTTTTACTTTTTTTTTTTAAGGAAATGTTGGCCTGCCACTCAGTAAGTGCAAGTCAAGATTTATTTTTATTATGATTCAACTTCATGTATTCGAGGACACCGTAGGCCGCCGTTTTTCTACTGAAAATATAGAAAAATTACAGGTTTTGAAGGAGATACTGGTTAGTTTTAAAACTTTGCCAGCTGGTTTGAACCGCTCGGAGATTGTGCGTTCGGCAACGCGTAGTTTATTTTTGTGGCAAGAAAACTTGTACAGGGTTTCTTTTGGCGGTTTTTTTTTTACAGCGGAGCTGTTAAAGGGTAACTGCAAAGAAAAAAAAAGGTGTTTTTTTAAACAGTCTAATTGGGACAAGCATGTCACAAAACAAATCTTCCGCGAAAAAACCAATTTTTTCTAGCAATATTTACGCCACAGGACGTAATTTAGTCGGAGTCACAACTTCTCCACATTTGAAACTCCCGCTCTTTCGACGCGCGCGGAGTGGCTGTTATACGTCACTCCGTGACGTATAGCAGCCACTACGTGACGTATAATACCAACTTTGTGGCGCGCGATTTAAAACGGACGAAATAGCCGCAAACTAAAATCAGTCTCGCGCAATAAATATTGCTGTAAAAGTTTTATTTTTGGCGGAAAAACTGTTTTGTGACATGCTTGTCCCAATTGGGCTGTTTAAAAATACACTTTTTTTTTCTTTGCAGTTACCTTTTAAGGGCTAGTTTCCCCAGGATCGTGTCCGGTACAAAACAAATGTCGACACAACACTCCGGTTGCCGCCGCCGCTCATAGATGGCGGTAGCTGTCCAGAGTGTTGTGTTTGCCGGTTGTCTGCTTGTCGCCGTCGCTCATAGATGGCGGCAACATTTCTTCGGAGAAAGAAGAGCGGGAACAGAACGAGCGGCGATGTGCGCAGCTGCGCGAATGGTTCCGCAATTGCCTCGAGGCCGCTATCGCCTAAAGTTCCACTGTGTCGAGCGCTTAAGATTCCCTTGCGAAAGATGAGCAGATCAATCGCCTGGAAAGCCACCGCCGAGTACAGAAGCTACAGCTCCGCTGCTCTTTCTTCTTCACCAGAGTGGAAAGGCTGAAAGTTTTTTGTGTTGTATTACTTTGCCCTTTTTGCTCGCTAAATTACTTGATCTTCTGTTTTCTAACTTTTTTTCTCTCTTGGCTCCTATATGCTTAGTTCGGTTGCGCGGCTTTTAGACCGTGTATGTAGAAATTTAAAAAAAAAAAAGTATGATCATCTGCAGCCGTACGGTCTCATTCAACTCCAGGTCCTAATGATATTTATTACCCCGGTGTTCGATCCAATTTATTGTTGATTCTTTGGTCCAGGAAAATGTGGTATCAGCAATTCGATATTATGATCTCCATGGTGTATGGTAATACTCTGGTAAAACTATGGTAACTATGGTAAAACTTCTTAGTTGGAATGTTGAGAGCAGAAGTATATGCGCTGAGATGAGCATTAATGAAAGCAAGCAACCAAAGTTCTAATAATTTTCAATTAGTTTGACGAAAATTTGACGACCATGATGATTTCGATCGACTTCATTGTTTCTTTCCATATATTACTAGTTCGGGAGTAGACAAAATACTTGACGAAAACTTATAGTACCGCCAGATTAATTCCGACTTTTTCAACGCAACGAAAGCATGACAGTGAAATGTAGCAGGTGAAAACACATTGTAAAATACTTTGATCGTTTATTTCATATACACATTATCTTATTTTCGATAAGAGTCGAATTGCATCTACTGTGACATGAATTCCTTCGAAGCGGCTCTAAGAAGTGGATAAGGCTCTCCGCAACTTCCGGAAATGTCGTCCGTGTCGAGTGACATGATGGCGACGCCACCGAGGTTCTTGGATTTTGCAAAATCAGCCTAGAAAGAATAATAGGACTAGCTTATTTTTCTCACCAAAATAAAACAAAAGCAAAAATAATACTTTTACGCACCTTCTCTTTCACGCTTTGAGCATCTTCAAAACTGATCCAGCTCGTGTTGTCAGTAGCATATGATTCTTTGAGGTCCTTGTTGTAGTTAACGGTCCAATTCTTCGCTCTCATGAATTCGCAGACCTGAAAAGATTCGACATAATTTGAAAATTAAGCCCCAGGGGTGACACGCGCAAACTAATTGAATGTTATGTTTCTATGTGATTCTAGCAATACCCCTGTTCTTCACAAGAGTTTATGCAGAGATCGAATACGGCCGCTGGAATGCACTACAGGCATGCTTTTTTGTCGTTCATTACTATTTTGAGCTTTTAGTGAACTATCCCAGGTAAATGATATATCTTATGCTTAATAGGATTGCTTTTTTATATTCCTTGCCATTTTAGAGTATCTGTTGCCGAAATATTTTTTTGATAATTCACTAACACTGCACTACCCTCAAGCCGGGGTCACACTGCTCATAGGAGCGGGGACCCAGAAGTAACCGGAATTAATTTCTGGAGAATGGGGTGTTTGTAGTACCAGCTTCCACCGATAGAAAAATTAGCGGCGCCCCTTCCGAGTCAGTTTGCTGACCGGCGTCATCTGCTAAAGTTCTAGCGGCATGTGGTGATTTTTTTCTCCAAGCGCTTCAATATTATTTCTCGTATTTTGCAGTGTCTGATTTGAATGACCTTCCACATTAACAACGCTTTCTTTTTATTACTTTTTTTCATACGGGCGAACCGAAAAATGTTACTCGTGATGAGGTCCGTTGAATCAGGAAAGGGGGGGGGGGGGGGGGGGGTTGAAGGAACGGTGTCATGCCATTTTTGCTAAAATATTGTTGCACTGATAGGGCAGCATGTGCTGGGGCATTGTGGTGATAGAAGCACCACTGCTACATTTCCTCAAATCGGGGTGTTTCTGCCTTACCAAGTTACCCAGGCGTCACAAAAGTCCCAGGTAAAACACCCGAGTAACTGTTTCACCAGAAGGAACAAACTTATAGTGAGCAATGCCCAAATGTTTCGATGTTTTCGTCAGTTGACGACGTTGAGGGTGCACCTGAACGAGGTTGGTCGTCGATTAATAATTCACCGGCCTTGAAGCGAGAAACCACTAGTATACCTGAGATTTCTTAATCTTCATTGTAAGCTGTTTGAAGAATTACAAAAGTTTCCGCCGTCGTTTTCCATAAAATAAAACAGAATATCACGGCCGCACGCTGTTCATTCAAATCATATATTAAAAAAAAAAAAAAACAAGGAATGATTTTAAAGCGTTTGGGACGAAAATCACCACGTGTCGCTAGAACTTAGCAGACAACGCCGGTAGGCAAAGTGACTCGAAAGGGGTGCCGCTAAGCGCTGCTAGCGGCAGAAGCTGGTACTACGAACCGCCCGCCATGGCCTCCAAGATTTTCCCCGTGCTCTGCTCCGGCCTTTCCAAACGCTCGGCTGCCCAGCAGAAGAAGCGAGCCCAGTCAGTTCTCTAGATCTCCGCATGCGGCGCTTCGAACCAAACCAGAAACGAAAACAAAAGCGCCTCAAATCACGTTGTCAAGTGTGAGCCCGCGGCGTGAAGCTCATCTACATTGTTATCATCATCAGAATAAAGAAAGGTAAAGGCTGAACTCCATGGGACGAATATGCTGCGAATAATCGACGACTTTTTCCCGGCGGCTTTTACTCTGCGCGTGGAATCAACACAGTGGCTGCTACGTCACGCGCAAAGCGAGCGTGCCGTCGGGCGGCGTTCGCCAGTTATTCGTCACATAATTCGCTCCATGGAGTGCAATCTTAAGACGACCTCTATTTATTCGTAATTTGTTTTCGCTGCTCCGTTCTTCGCGCTGTTTCACTGGATGATACTTCAGAATGCAAGATCGGAAGAAGAGGAAACCGGCTGGGCTGAAAACGTGTTTTTCCCTTCGTCAGAGAGCGAACCGGACCAGTGGCACACACCATGTCTTCGATCGACCGGATGGTCACACTGCTCGGTACAAGCTCGACTGCAAGTTGGGATACTCCAAAGCCCGCCTTTACGAAACTGCCGCCCGGCCAACACCGGTGCCAACCCCTGGAGCCCCACCATGGGGTGCTGGACTCCCTGCGTCGCCGAAAATTCGGGCCGCTCTTCTGCAAGCCGTGCACGCAGGGGGACCTCGCCAGGCGCTCGAGACCGGCCTGCTAGATGTCAGCAGCCCATGGCGGCCCCAGGAAGACCACTGTCGCGAAGACCGCTGAAAGCTTAACGCTTTTCACCCTCTTCAACCGCAATATCAACCCCTAACCCTCGTCCAAAGGTCCATTTAAACCATCATCGCCACTTCTTTTAAAAATGAATCTGTGCAATACCATCTCATCATCGTTGGACGCGGCGCCGCGGGTCTTCACGGTATGAGCGACTTGCCTTTCTGCGGCGCTGCGTCTTTCCTGAGCCGAAACTAATCACTATCACTATCACCATTTAGTGCGAATCTAAATTTTGACTTGCCTTCCCGATTTTGAGTGACTCAACTCCCTGTTTCTTACTGAAATGATTAGACGCGCAGTTTGTTTGAGCAACATTGTCTTCCTTTGTTTTACACCTTTCACGCTTCGAAAAGATGAACTTTCAAGTTTCAATCAACTTCTCTCCCTTGCCAAAGGTCTGTGTGTTGCGGCGTGAGGTGGGGAGCACATTTTGGGCTGCTCTAATGTTCCGTAGACCAACGATAATGGTGATGAGGATGACTCACGGATATTTCTTCGTGTTTTTTGGTTTGGTGTGAAGCACCACCAAGCGCCTCGGGCTCGCAGTAACAGTCTCTACCGCGCGAATGCAATGGCCTTAGGAGCGCCGCCAGAGGCGCGAAAGATCTCGGAGGCCTAGGGCCCGCCCTCCATAAATTAATTCCGGTTACTTTTGGGTCCCCCTCGTACATCATACAGAAGACAGTCTGCAAACACGAGTCACCGCAATAGCCGTGGTTCGAATGCGGCATGCCAATTTTCTTCTTGATCTCATTGCCATGCGGCATTCCAAGCACGGATCTCGCTGTGACTCACGTTCGAATCTGTATGCAGACTGTTTTTTTTTTGTTTAATGTATAGGCAGTGTGATCCCGGCTGAAAGCCGGGGTCACACTGGTCATACATCGTACAAAAGACAGTCTCCAAACACGAGTCACTGCAATATCCGTGGTTCGAATGCCGCCTGCCAAGTTTTCCCATTTAACTCATTGCCATGGGGCATTCGAAGCACTAATCTTGCGGTGACTCGCGCTTGAATCTTTATGCAGACTGTGTTTTGTATGATGTAAAAAGACCAGTGTCCGAAATCTTAGCCCACAGCGATAAAAATGGGAAATAATGTTCTCAAAAGCTGGCTCTTGTGAAAAGAGGGGCTGCGTATAAAACAATATTTTTGCTCTTTACACCACTCTAGGTATCAGCTGTTGTTCTTGGAGCTTCGTGACTATGCATTTCTGACGTTCGTACACTATGTTGGGTCACGTGACGTCAATTTTTCCACTAAATTTAGCAGGGAAACTAAATTTGTGTATAGTTCACGTGACGCCAGGTCAGGTGACATCAATCTCCTCGCCATATTTAGCAGGGAATCCGAATTGGTGTATATATCACGTGACTTAGGTCACGTGACATTAAAACTTCCGCCAAATTTAGCGGTGAAACTGAATTTTCGTATAGGTCACGTGGCGTCAGTTCAGATGACATATATTTTCCCGTCAAATTTAGCGTGGAAAACGAATTGGTGGATGGGTCAAGTGACGTCAGGTCACGCGATATTAATTTTTCAGCCAAATTTAGCGGGGAAACGTAACTGGTGGCTAGGTCACGGGACGTCAAGTTTTCCGCTAGCTTTAGCGTGGAAGCTGAATTGGTCTGCAGGTCCCGTGACGTCGGGTCACCTGACTTCGCCTCTATTCGAGCCACGGGCATTCACCTCTTGCGCACCCGACATCGTCATGCGGCACGAGTTCGTGTACATATCTCCAGCTGCCACAAACAACACATATGGGACGAGTGGACAAGGCTCGGCCTCTCTTATATCACCCCCCCTTCACACTTTTTGTGCAACTCACACGTATTTTTACGGGACTTTATGCAGCATGCTACGCCTACAAACCAAACAATCTTTTTTTTTAAGTTTAAAGTTTATGTTTTTGCTGCTTGACGACTGGATACCCACAACGTAAGAAACTCAGGGCGGGGCGAACCCCGAGAACCTTACATTCGCTCCACAGCCAGTCTATAGCGGTATTAGCTGACAGGGACGTCGAAGAGCAAATCACGAAGCAAAGAAACGTGGACATCATAAGCTCCTACGCGCGTTTCTTCAGCTCTCCGAGATCATAGCCACTATCAATCCCGGGCTTAAACAGAGCGCTCGAACTCGCCTCGTTGTAGCCCAAGGCCCCAGGAGTCTGTGTATACGGTCCCGGCTTTCCGGGCTCTTTGGAGGAGGACCCGAAGTTCGTGTTCTGTGGGTCCTCGAGGGTCCAGGAACGAGCGAGGGTGGTGATGCCCAGGACAAGCTTGGTGGAATCCACGCCCTGGTCCAGGAGCGTCTTTATGCTCTCTTCCTGCATCGCAGTCCTTCTTTTAGGTCACGCGCCATGTACATTATACTAAGGACAATCTGTAGACATGGCCTGCGACGTGGACATGGTCATCTCACCTTGGTCATACGGACTCTCTGCAGACGTGTTCGAAAATACGTGTGAAGCGAATATGCTTGAGGTGTGTCCGTAGATATTTCTGTCATCATGTCTGTAGCGAAAACAGTGTCTATTGTACGACGTATGAGCAGTGGCACCGCGGGTTTTAGAGCTCGTGTCATAAAGGCAATCGTAACGTCATAGCAACGAGCGCAACCGTACGGAAGAGTATCACGAGGATTCTCAAGATTCGGATTACGCCTGTCTTTGTCTTAGAGTCTAAAGCCGGGGCCACACCGCTTCTACACAAACATGTAAGCGTCACCTCAAAAGAAAAAAACTAACTAAATACCGTTACCCGTTACCGATTCTCACAAGGAACGCGTTACCTGACCTCAAATGTAAGTAGTTACTTTTCTCGTTACTTTGACGACCAAATACGCAACTGCTTTTGTTTTATGCTTTATTGTTTTGTTTTTTTCAGGAGTCGGTGCACTTAAAGGGGTCATGAAACGATTTTCCTACTTCTTCCTCCTTAGCTTTAATCCTCAACTCACATGCAAATTTTGAAATCACGTCGTCGTGATATTCTGCGGCACCGGTGCAATGACTCCTAGCTTCCACCGTGCTTTTTATTCTCACCATAGAACTTGTCATTCTCCAGTGACGATAAGTTCCGTCAGGGCACTCATTGGCCACGAACGCGAATCCAAATATTCGTCGACGGATTGATTGTTGACGAGCACATACGTCCGAGTGACGCAGTTCTCGTGTCCAATGCGTGAGCTGGGCTCGACTGACGTCAGGTTGGCACCGCTGACGCGCTTTTGGAACCGCGGATGTATCATAGTGAAAAAGCGGAGAGCTTTCGAAGGAAAGAAGGTACAAAATAGTCCGCTATACCGGAAAGCTGGCTGTTGACTTTCTACCCTCTTTCTTTTGGCCAACTAAACGATATGCGATTAGTAAAGTCCCACTTTAAAATCATTCATCCCAGCCCGAAATTCGTTTCATGGCCCCTTTAAGCAGCAGCTGCCTCAAGAAGTTTTCTTCAGTTATGTTTCTTCGCCTCATTGAGAATACATCTCCGGCGACGCTGAAGAGTCGTTCTACCGACGCGCTTGAAGGAACGGCAGTGTTGTGCTTCAGGAAGAGCTGGTGAATCTGGAATTCACTTCTCTCTTTTGTTCTTTGTGCTTGTAAAGTTCTAAGTTGACAATGTGCTTTGTGCCTTCCCGCGTTGGCAACCACCAGATTTACCTTCGGTCTGTATACGATTCTAGAAAGGTCAACCAACGAACCTTAATGTGTTCGCTGAGTGAAGGACATTCCCAGCCTTAGAGTCCGACTGATGTGTTCAGCGATAAACGCTGATTTACTGTCATATTGTTTAGTAGTTGTTTTTCGGGTTGCGCATTTGCCTGTGTATCAATAGACGAATACTCACGTTAGAATTAAAATGAGGCTGTCTTAACGGTGTTGTACTCGCCACTCGGCCTTATAAGAAGTAAGTAGGTTACTCGTTTCTTTTTTAAAAGAAGAACTAAATATGTTACTCGTTATCGATAAAAGTAACTAGGTAGAAGTAACTACCGGGTGTTCCAAATAGGGGCCACGCTTTTTAAATCGACCGCAAAATTCGGATTTTTAACTTATCGCGCTACAACTTTCTGCAGCGTTGCCCGCATTCTTTTTGTAAAATTTGTTAAGAGCGAACTTACCTGAGGAATAAGTAAAGAAAGAAAATGGCTTGGCTTAACTCCTATGGAAGCCCAGCGAAGGCACCGGTCTTCAATCGATAGGGCGCTCTATTGTTTGAAGACTGGTGACTTCGCCTGCGTTTCCATAGGAGTTAAGCCTCCTTCTTTTTTTGCTTTTTCCTCAAGTAAGTTCGCACTTTGCAAATTTTATAGAAAATATGCACCACCTGTGGGCAACGCTGCACAAAATCGTAGCGCGATTGGTTAAGAAACCGAATTTTGTGGTCGATTTAAAGAGCCTGCCCGCTATATGAGACACTCGGTAGTTGCTAGTAACGCGTTACGTACATCTCTCTGCTTATACATCATACAAAAGACAGTCTGCAAACAGATTCGAACGCAAGTCACTACAAGATCCGTGCTTCGAATGAAGCATGGCAACGAGATTCAAAGAGAAACTTAACATGCGGCATTGTAAGCACGGATATTGCTGTGACAGAAGTTTGCAGACTGTCTTTTGTATCATGTGTGTATAGAAGCAACGTGACCCTGGCCTGAGAAAAGGGCTGTGCGAGTTCGCTTTCCGTCACAACACAACACAGCGAATATCGGTGAACACTTCCAGGATCCCAGCAAATGACGAAGCCCGGAAGACGATTAGACCAGAAAATGCAATGCGCGCATGGGAGAACTAAAGCGCTGGATAGCGCTTTAGGAGCAACGAACCTGACGTTTCGGTTGCACGCCTGCTTCTGCTCCCATCGTTGTTTTCAAGTTTAATCGTATTCTGAGTTTCCTCCTTCATTGGGACCCTTTTATTTTTAGCCATGATTGGCTACCTCCGAGTCTCGCTGTATGGTGAAATTACAGACCTTTTTTAGAGTGTATACAGCCTGCAAGTTCGTCTACGTTTTGCGTACCTCGCACGTTTGTTTACCCCTCAAATGCGCCCACGTGCCTTTGCTTATCCCCGACCTCAACGCAGGACGGCGCGCGCTTGGCTGACTTGTCATCGCGCATTCCCTGTGTGTTCTTCATGTTGCCCTTTTATTTGTGTTCTCTTCTTTGCGTTTGTATGCGCCAAAGACACTTTTTGGAACACTTGGTCTCCGTATACCCCATTTCAATATTTACAAGTCCTCAGCGCAGCGTTCGATCTCCTCAGCCCAGCACGTGCATGTATGTTCGTCGCTTCGGAAATCGAGCAAATCACGCGCACGAACACTGACAATGGAATCTGCCAGGATCCCTTTTTTCTGTGTCTGGCCCCGCGCATCTTATCACCGTTCCGCGACCAATTAGGTTGCAGCATCAGCCGAAAAAGGACGTCAAAAGACAAATCACAAAACAAAAACAAAAGTGTTAACATAAGATTAAGCAGGGCCCTGTGTTTCTAAGCTGCCTCAGTGACTAGAGTGGAGAGAATACTATATCTACGTTCCCAAACTACTGAACCAACTCAACCCTCTGTTGTTATCGGGCTGCTGTCCAAGGTATAAACTCTGCTCGTAGGCTTAGCATCTTCTAAAGCCAGAAGAAAGTAAGTCTCTTAGCGAAGCATCAACTGCCGCTCAGGCTTCCAAAAGGTTCCCATCTGGAGAGCAAGGAAGCATTTTTTCATTGGTATGGCTATCTAAAAGGGTCGGTTAAGTCAGCTATGCTCTGGCTTAAACCGATGTTGAGTGACAGCTGTCAGAGAGATATATCCCTTCACTTACCACGTTGGGTGTCTTGTAGTCATCAGAAACGCCGTAGAGGGGCGCCACCGGACCTGTCTTTCCCGACCAAGGACCCCAGTAGTCGAAGGTAGTGGCTGTCATGAAATCAACGTACCTAGATGGCAGAAAAAAAAGTATACGTATTAATAGAACATCCGGTGTACTTAAAAAAATGAAGCAATATTGGGTTCGAATATTACTAGCTCTATCTTGCTTAGTGGGGTACAAGATGACGAACACTTTAGCGTAAGAAGCCTGTAACTTGATGTTCGCTGTGAAATTTGTAAAAATAAAAACGGACATTTTTATTTTTTGAAAAGGTTTTTGCTCGTTCCACACTCTGCCGGGCGCGTCACAGCCGAATGTTATTCGATCACTGCCTCACTAGTAAGATTGCGTATAACTAGCATTGCATGCTTCGTTACGTCGAATACACCAAGTAGATTTCCTAGGTTGTTGTCGCTCTTGGATGATGTCTACAGTTTTAATGCGAAAGTATTAACTGTCCCATGAAAAGCCTAGCCCCGCTCTCGATGGAGCACAGTGAAGAAAAAATTTGATGGATTTCGGCTTCGGTCCCATTGGCTGGCGCGCGTCATAGTTTCAAGGAACGAGGCTCCCATTGGCCGCTGCGCGTCAGTTTCAACGACCGTCACCTCATGGCGCTGCGTGTCCGCGCCGCCAGCGCGTCGGTAATACGAAGCGCCTCGCCGCCGAGCGAGGTAGCGGCTCCACGCCCGAGATAATGCGCGGCGAGGAGAGCGCGCGCTCAGCCTTGCACGCAAGTATACACCGCAGACGTACTAAGGGAGCGGGAGAACAACATGCATGCTTTCGCATTCACAACTCATAAGAAGTGCTTAAATGTACTGCGATCCTTTTTAAACTTCTAGTGCTTCACTGCATTGCAGTTATTTATATGTTGTCGAGTGTCAAACTTTTGATATATTGTTTAAAATAACTTTTTCCCTTTTGTCGAATGCCAGAGCTTTTTTTTTTTTTGCTTGTCCTCATTTTGCTCACGTTTTGTAATCGTGTACGGCGCTCATACATTTAGGAAGCTTAGGCGCTTCACAAACGTTAGTTTGCTTTTGCATAGTAATGCATGCTATTAGTTTTCAAAGCGAGAGCTGACAGGTTCTGTTTTCTGTCCTTACTTTGAGATTTCGGCCAAGTTGTAGCCATCTGTCATGACTGCTTTAACAACGCTGAGCTGCGCTCCCAACGACAGGTCAGCTTTGCCAAAGGCTTCCTTCATTTCCTGCACAGAAACAAACGGGGGAAAAAAAGCGTTGAGCCATGCTGAACATTTTAAAGAAAACACACATAAAAAGTACAAATGAAACATAAAAGAAAGAAGCAATTTGAAATCTTCATGAAATTCAGCTTGACCTCCTTTAGTGCGCTTTGAATCGTCCGGCGGTCAGCGAACTCTACTGAAGCTTTTTTCTTCCAGCTTCTATTTTAGTACGGGAGACAGTTTTTAGAAGCTTGTTTATAATAGACGAATGTCACTCGCCAGTTTGGCTACGCCACCGCTGTCGCAATGCATCAAGGGAACTTCATTCCTTTTGCACGTGCGACAACCTCGCAGGAGCTCTGCGCATGAGAGCACGAGACATCCCGAACCGGCTCGTGCACTGTCGGTTGCCACCTGTGAACTAAAGTTAAAGCGTCGTCAGTCATACGCCGAACGCTCGGTGAGATTGGTCTATTGTAGTCAATAGGGACTTCTAGCAAACCGTTAGTTTGTTCCGCGTACCGCACTGCCGGAACCTTTGAAGCACGCTTTTAAAGAAGATGTGCAACATTTTCAGTGCTTTGCTTAAATAATTTGGGAGTTGGTGTCTCGACCTTTCTGAAGTAAAGAACAAAAAACCGTTTTGCCTGCATCTCCTAGTTTTTATTTTAAAAATGGACAAAGATTGAGGTTTCCGGCACCTCTCAACTCCTTCACCATCTTCCGAGTCACGTGCGCTGTGACGTCAATGGGGGTTGCGCGGGGTTCCGGTGAAGCTCTCTCTCTCTAGAGCCATCAGTGAGCAGCGAGAACTCATCCGCTCCCGAACGCGTGACCACGTGCTCGTGGGCGCAACGCGAACAATAAGGTGAAAGGAGGAAAGTCTTATCCGGGTCCGGCCATACCCGTCCGGCTCTGTCCCCCTCCCCCTCCGGCATCTGGCGGCTGTTCGCGGTAGTAGATAGAGCTGACAGTTTTGTGGCCCTAGGATTGATGGCGCCACTAAAACTCCGTATAATAAAAGATTTGTTGATGATACCAGGTTTTCGAAGCATTTATATTTATGTTGGAACGACAAGATTTATAGAAAAGTTACCTTTTATCGAGCAGGTATTCGCACTGCTTGCTATCTTTCTACAATACCGCCATTGACGTCACGCCGCGTATTTGTCATGGCCGCCGCTCGCGGCTGCAGGTTGGGGATTATTGTAATTTTGCCTCGCGATTACGCAGCGGAACCGCAACATTTTGAAGGAAGGAAGTGTGTTTTCTGTCCTTTGTGACAATGTGAACAATGTCAAAAGTAGAAGATGCCAATAGACCGATCTCACCAAGCGTTCGGCGCATGCGTGACGCCGCCATAACTTTAGTTCGCAGGAGGCAGGCAGCAGTGCACAAGACGGCTCGTGCCGCCTCATGCTCCACACGCGCAGAGCTCCAGCGAGGTTGTCGCACGTGCAGAAACACTAAAGCTCCCTCGATGCATTGCGGCAGCGGTGGCGTAGTCAAACTGGCTGGTGAGATAGGTCTACTTTAAGCGCGCGCCCCGGGATATATCGTGACCGTGTGGTGCGCTCTTAAAAGCATGCTTCAAAGGCACAGGTAGTGCGGTACGCGGAATACGATGACGGTTTGCTAGAAGTCAATAATAGGAAGTTTCAGTAGATCGCGTTCAAAGGCCCGCTACCGCTACGGGTGCGCGCTTCAGACCATGCATCGAAGTGGCAGCGCGAGCTCTCGCTACAATAAGCGTGACCTGAAAACACGATCTACTGAAACTTTCTATTGTAAGGGTGATGGCGCATCTGTTTCAAACGCCCGGCCTTCAGCACGCGCACGTTGCCTTCCGTCGTGCTTTGGCTGCGCGTGCACGCTCGAAGCTCACGAAACGCCGAAGCGTCGTCGAAGGTGGAAAGCTCGCACTGCAGGCGGGTCAACACAAATCGAGCCCTAAATGGGCCTTTATCCGCCTTCTCTTCCTTTCTCTTCTTTCGCATTCTTCTTACTCTACCCGTATTGGGAAGGAAATCCAACTTTCGCGCCCCTAGTGCCCAGATTGAGAACTACGCCGATGGGGACAGCAATAGCATAGATGATACGTTTGTGTTCAGACGTAGCGCTCGACCCACGTAGCCGAACGTTGGCTCAGCGTTTGGTTAAAGTTCGCGTTCAGTCAGTGAAGTCGAAACGCGCACGTAGCCCTCACGTATTTTGTAGCGTGAGCTACACTGGCCGAGGTTGAGCAGTTTCGCCTGGCTCCCAAAGAGCCGTGCTGCGCATGCGCGAGGAGCAGTGACGTCACACGGACGCACAGCTGGAAGGCCAGAGCCGCCGCCGCCGCGCGCGCCTCGCCGGTCTGCGCATGCGCGAGGAGCAGTGACGCCACACGGCGCACAGCTGGCGCGCTGGAGCCGCCGCCGCCGCGCGCTCCGCCGCCACCGCGCGCGTCTCGCCGGTCTGCACATTCCAGAGGAGTGACGTCATAGCTGCGGCAGACGCACTGGCGCCGCCGCGTGCCCAGCTGTGCGCCTCCGTTGCGCAGTAGCCAACTCTGACGCTGCACCGGAGCCGCTTGATAGCGCCTCTCATTTTGTGCGCATAAGGTCACGCAGCGTATATCCTGGCATAGCCGAGCTAAGCCACCGCATTTTTTTTTTTTACTACATCTTTCTCGACTGGGCGCAGAGGAAACAAATGGGCGCGAGCAGCGCCCAATTTTTGCCCTACGCACAATCAAGGAAGAGACAATAAAGAATCCAGATCGCGTGCCTTGTGTTGGGTAAATACAAAATTCCGGGGAAAACAAGCTGGACATAGCGCCCCCTATAGCTCTATCTACTTGATAATATACCTATCGCTAAATTACTCAAGCATCAAGGAGAACGCTGTGAATGTATAGGTCTACGTGCCGCTCGCTCTCGTCTTCCCCGTAGAACCGATTCCAGGTAAATTCGCCAAAAGGAGGCATTGAGGAACGCGCGTGCAACATGCCGTTTGTTTTAGGCTCTTGCTTTCGAACAGTAACTGCTGCACACGCCAGGACGTGCAGCGCGGGGAACTACACCCACGGCATGCTCCTTGCGGCTTGGATACTTTGGAAAAAAAGAGAGTGTGGCCGGTGCCATTTTGAGTGTTCGAGCGTATGGCGCGTGCTTTGCTCGCTTTCCAAAGTGACGAGCACGCACGTGCTGGGCTGTGAAGATCGCACGCGGGACTGTGATTTAATAGACATTGGAAAGTTCTATAGACAAATTGACTATGCGGAGAGAAACTTATGAAGAGGAGCGTCGAAGTCTGGGCGAGTTGGTGATGCATCTAAACGAGAATACAACGCAAAACAAAAAACGACGAATTAGTAGAAGATTATACACACAAACAAGGCGCTGACATACAACTGAAAGTTAATTGAAAAAAAAAATATAAGACATGAAGGCCACGAAAAAAACCGAACAATCCACCACACCCACGTCACCACACACCACGTTCCCATTGGCCGAGATATTCTATCTCTTTTTGATAGAGGGCCCTCTTTACATCCTTTACGTGCCCTCTTACGTGCCCATAGAGGGCCCTCTTTACATCCTTAGTGCCTCTACGTGCCCATAGAGGGCCCTCTTTACATCCTTACGTGCCCTCTTACCGTGCCATAGAGGGCCCTCTTTACATCCTTTACGTGCCCTCTTACGTGCCCATAGAGGGCCCTCTTTACATCCTTTACGTGCCCTCTTACGTGCCCATAGAGGGCCCTCTTTACATCCTTTACGTGCCCTCTTACGTGCCCATAGAGGGCCCTCTTTACATCCTTTACGTGCCCTCTTACGTGCCCATAGAGGGCCCTCTTTACATCCTTTACGTGCCCCTCTTACGTGCCCATAGAGGGCCCTCTTTACATCCTTTACGTGCCCTCTTACGTGCCCATAGAGGGCCCTCTTTACATCCTTTACGTGCCCTCTTACGTGCCCATAGAGGGCCCTCTTTACATCCTTTACGTGCCCTCTTACGTGCCCATAGAGGGCCCTCTTTACATCCTTTACGTGCCCTCTTACGTGCCCATAGAGGCCCTCTTTACATCCTTTACGTGCCCTCTTACGTGCCCATAGAGGGCCCTCTTTACATCCTTTACGTGCCCTCTTACGTGCCCATAGAGGGCCCTCTTACATCCTTTACGTGCCCTCTTACGTGCCCATTAGAGGGCCCTCTTTACATCCTTTACGTCCCAATTTTTGCCCTACGCACAATCAAGGAAGAAACAATAAAGAATCCAGATCGCGTGCCTTGTGTTGGGTAAATACAAAATTCCGGGGAAAACAAGCTGGACATAGCGCCCCCTATAGCTCTATCTACTTGATAATATACCTATCGCTAAATTACTCAAGCATCAAGGAGAACGCTGTGAATGTATAGGTCTACGTGCCGCTCGCTCTCGTCTTCCCCGTAGAACCGATTCCAGGTAAATTCGCCAAAAGGAGGCATTGAGGAACGCGCGTGCAACATGCCGTTTGTTTTAGGCTCTTGCTTTCGAACAGTAACTGCTGCACACGCCAGGACGTGCAGCGCGGGGAACTACACCCACGGCATGCTCCTTGCGGCTTGGATAGTTTGGAAAAAAAGAGAGTGTGGCCGGTGCCATTTTGAGTGTTTGAGCGTATGGCGCGTGCTTTGCTCGCTTTCCAAAGTGACGAGCACGCACGTGCTGGGCTGTGAAGATCGCACGCTCTACGTGACCATAGAGGGCCCTCTTACTCCTTCGGCCCTCTTACGTGCCCATAGAGGGCCCTCTTTACATCCTTTACGTGCCCCTTACGTGCCCATAGAGGGCCCTCTTACATCCTTTACGTGCCCTCTTACGTGCCCATAGAGGGCCCTCTTTACATCCCTTACGTGCCCTCTTACGTGCCCATAGAGGGCCCTCTTTACATCCTTTACGTGCCCCTCTTACGTGCCCATAGAGGGCCCTCTTTACATCCTTACGTGCCCTCCTTACGTGCCCATAGAGGGCCCTCTTACATCCTTTACGTGCCCTCTTACGTGCCCATAGAGGGCCCTCTATTACGGCCCATAGAGGCCCGCCCTTTACTCCTTACGTGCCCTCCTTCACGCTGCTCATAGAGGCCCTCTTTACATCCTTTACGTGCCCTCTTACGTGCCCCATAGAGGGCCCCTCTTTACATCCTTTCCGTGCCCTCTACGTGCCCATAGAGGGCCCTCTTTACATCCTTTACGGGCCTCTTACGTGCCCCTAGAGGGCCTCTCTTTACCTTCCTTTACGTGCCCTCTGTACGGCCCATAGAGGGCACTCTTTACATCCTTTACGTGCCCTCTTACGGTGCTCTAGAGGGCCCTCTTTTACTCCTTTACGTGCCCTCTTACGTGCCCATAGAGGGCCCTCTTTACATCCTTTTACGTGCCCTCTACGTGCCCATAGAGGGCCCTCTTTACATCCTTTACGTGCCCTCTTACGTGACCATTAGAGGGCCCTCTTACATCCGTTTACGTGCCACTCTTACGTGGCCCGTTATAGATGTGGCCCTCTTTTACATCCTTTACGTGCCCTCCTTACGTGCCCATAGAGGGCCATCGTTACATCCTTACGTGCCCTCTACCCGTGCCCATAGAGGGCCCTCTTACATCCTTTACGTGCCCTTCTTACGTGCCCATAGAGGGCCCTCTTTACATCCTTTTACGTGCCCTCTTACGTGCCCATAGAGGGCCCTCTTTACATCCTTTACGTGCCCTCTTACGTGCCCATAGAGGGCCCACTTTACATCCTTTCCGTGCCCTCTTACGTGCCCATAGAGGGCCCTCTTTACATCCTTTCCGTGCCCTCGTGCCCATAGAGGGCACACTTTCTCCTTTCCGGGCCATATTTCGCCCTCTTACGTGCCCATAGAGGGCCCTCTTTACATCCTTTACGTGCCCTCTTTACATCCGGATATATAAAATGCCTCCGTTATCTCCCTCGTCCTTTTATTGTTGTGTCGCATCATTATTGTTGTCTTTTCAAACTTAGATGCGCACCCACACCTCTCGCAATGAATCGCCGAATGAGAGGCAGGGGACGACCTCACAGATAATGCATGATCCCTTAGTCCAGGGGTGGCCAGGCTGACGCGGCCTAAGAGCCGCAAACAAAACCACGAAACTTCCAAGAGCCGTTGGGGGGGGGGGGGGGGGGGGGGGGGGGACTTTTGTTTAGAGCAATAAAGGAAACTCGAACTACTTTCAATCTATTCGAGTCAAAAGCTGTCCAACTGTACGTATAAGGTAGCAGTAGCGCAAGACTACCAAACCGCAACCTGTCTTTCGATTTAAAACGCGTTCCGTTTCTTTTTTTGGGGAAGTGCTCGTGTTACCGGGATGGAGGCGGAGGAGCTGGATGGGGGGGGGGGGGGGTGTATAGGAGGGAGCTGCGAGCCGCACTTTAACACGAGAAGAGCCGCATGCGGATCGCGAGCCGCAGCTTGGCCACCCCTGCCTTAGTCTATCATTGACGCATCTAGCAGACTGTCCAATAGACTGCTTACCACACGATAGCGGTATTCCATACACCATTCACACTTCGCACGCTACGAACTGCTTTTTATGCTTTTTTTTTCGCATCGCGCTGCGTGTGCTCCTCCCCTATCAATTCTACCACACAACTTCTCCAGTTTCTTGAAAGCGGAGAAAAGAACCGGGACTTGGGTGTCTCTCCGCCACCTTCTTAACCCTGTGGCTGACTTTGTGTAGGTATGGCACCACTACCGGTCTCACTCTCGGCGTGTACTTCTCTGAGACCACAGCAGTCTCCCGAAGCCTGTGCAGAAGTGATTCACCCACTCCTGTAAGAAGTGCTGATGGATAGCCCCCCCCCCCCCCTTTCTTCAGCCTGTTCACCTAGGAGGTAATACCCCCCACCATTCTGTGTGGATAAGGCTTCTCCAAGGATGCGCGGAGACAGGTAAAGACTATACCTCTTTTAACCAGACACTTCTTTGATCTGGGAGCAGACACTTCTTTGATCTGGAAGTATAACACCAACATACATGTGATTGCTGAAGCGACAACGTCGCTTCAGCGATCACATGGATATGAGGAGATGGAAGCGTGTGGGGACACCACAGCGTCGAGCTTTGATTGGATTGAGTAGCGAGTAGACGGAAAGGCTAGCTGCGTTTGTCTTTACCCACTGTACGAACGCGTTCGATCTAGAGACACTGCGTGAGGAGCAGACGCCGCACTCGCTTCGATTGAAGGAAGACAGTGGTATAGAGAAAGAGGCATCTAGCCTTTGCGTCTGCCCACTATCCTTCCAATCAGAGCCCGGCGCTCCGACTTCCTCGGGCATTCCTTATCTCCTCCTCACCCTTAATTTCCCCGCGTACACTTTGTTTCACATTAGGGACTTTTACCAAACCGCTGCCGTGTTTTGCGTACCGCACTATACGGAGCCTTCGAAGCATGTTTTTAAGCGCGCACCCGGGTGATACCGTGACCGCAGGGCGCGTGCCTAAAGCCTAAAAGCATGCTTCAAAGGTCCCGGTAGTGCGATACACGAAACAGGGTAACGGTTTGCTAAAAGTCCCTACTCTGACCGCAGTTAACGCTACGATTCGATGAAGCAATCACACCATATAACATACACAAAAAACGCGCAGGATCACGCAGCGTTCACTGTGCGTGCTAGGTTCAGGCGGTGATACTAAACGCGAAAGGAAGACGAGCACCATGACGATACACTTATGGAGATGCGCGATTGATTCCATCGAATCGTAGCCTTGGTTGCGGTCAAACTTCATGTGAAACGGAGTATAGCATTTTTTCTTTCTTTAGGCGAATAGTAGTTGTGTCGTGAAAAATCATCAACCTTGAGCAGCTGTACGAAGTTTTCTTTGTCCTGTGCACCTGGGTCGCTCCAGGAGAGGACCAGACCGTTCAGCTTGTGCGACTTGCAGAACTTGAGCGCGCTTTCCACGAAAGTCTTCCGCTCTTCCTCGGAGCGCGCCATTGCGCTGAATGCAGACCCATGCTTTTGAATTACGGCAGCGAGCACCTTGAGGCCTTCCTTCTTGTTGACCAGATTGGCAAATTGCTTGAGGTTACCTGCGTTGGAGGTGTGAACAGGGGCGGATTCAGAGGGGGGGGTCCGGATGTCCTGAACCCCCTCTTGATTTCTGCATATGTAAAATTTAGGGCGTGAAACGAGGGAGAGGGGGAGGGGGTTCCTAAACATATGGTACGCTGACCAACACCTGACCCCCCCCCCCCCTCAGGAAATTCCTGCATCCGGCCCTGGGTGTGAAAGCACGTCGTCTCCAGTAAAGCGCTTTTCCACTCTGTGAAACACTCCAAATAAGGTCACCATGTCCATGTCCTATTTCTGGTACTCGTCGCGGCTACATATCTAAAGGCTCAGGACCCAGTTTTTGTTATCTCTTATGACGACAGAAAGTACTGACACTGGCACGCTGACGCCATCTATGACGTGGCACTGGAATTGCATTTCACTATAGCGAAGGTTTTTGCGGTATTTGGTACATTAAACGTACAACTATCTTTTAGAAAAGGTCGTTAACAACATCGTCAAACGCTTTTTAAACCAGAAAATGGGGTAGGCTAAAGCGAGGACGCAGCGGTAAGAACATGAAACTTCTTGTGCGCGCTGCAGAGGAAGTATGGCTAGAGTACAGAAATGACGTAACCAAATTCACAACTTACATTTATTTACCCAATACAAAGCTTACACGCTTAACTTATTTTACAGCTAGTGGGAGTCTCACAGCCTAATCGTGCAATCCTACTCGCTCCCTATAGAAACGGACACGTTCCGCTGTGGTCAGAGGGGTGAGGGTGAGGATTGAGATTCCTCTGTCTTGCTGCCTGAGTCTCTTCGCGCCATTTGTGGACCCTACGTGTCAAGCCAGTCAAGCGAAGGAGCGCCATAGCCACGCAACCGTGAAATTTCTTCAACAAATTACACATTTTAGGCCTTATAACTCCTGAGCACCGGTTTGAGTTCGATGGATTATACCTACTATGGCTAGAGATATCTCTCAAATGCGACCACTCCTGCTCGGATGGACAAACGTACTACCGAACGACGCCTCTGTGAACGCCACGTGTGAAGCTAAATTTAGCTCTGATTACGTCATGTGTGGCGCAACAACGGCGCCATCTGCGCACGACACATGCGTGGTTGAGTAATATGGCTTCTTTCCTTTACACAACGATGATAAAGTAAGGCGCGTGGGTAGTACGGCTGCAATTATGTAATCGATATTCGTGTTACATGTTTCCGTTACATGCCGTTTTAGAAAGCGACCCCTTACTGACCAATATAAAAGACGTTTCACGTCAAAAAAAGTAAAGAAATAATCATGCTCGATAAAATAGGAAATACACGTAAACTAAGTGTTCCACGCCCACCCGACAGATGGCGCCAGTGTGTTCCCTCGTCCAGGGCCGTATATTGGGAGAGATTGGTCAGTTTATGATCTCGCCGCCGTAACGCCGCCCCTCTCGAGTGAGCCAGTCGGCACGCGGCGCAGAGTGAGAGGCGTGAGCGCATGCTCGTGAACTCGCGGCTGCTCCCAGCTGTGCGGGGAGGCCGCCATTTTCATTCATTCGCCCGTTGGAATGCATAAGATCGACTTTCAATTTTCTCGTTTTTCCTTTTATTTCGCTGGCTCTGGCAAGAAAATGATATAGTGTTATTCCTCGGTGGGTTAAAAAGCTAATAAATGAACTTTTCTGGAGGTTTCACCGCAAAATTTTGTTCAGGCGAAAAAGAAGTCGCCAGTAGCAGACGTCTCGTAGACTCAACAGTGCTCTGCGCCAAACGCGTCTTGCGTCAAAATGGCGGTCGTTTCCTCTTTGCTCCCTCCTTCCTTTCTCCCTCCTTCGGCGCTCTCCCCCTTTTCTTCCCTTTTCTCCTCTCCAGAGCCTTCGTCGCCACGCCTACGGGCCAGACTCTCCCAATAAAAGGCTGTGCTCTCGTCGCTAGAAATTTTAAGAGGTTTTAAGGGTTAAGGTCGTAAGGAGTCGTAAGTGTAAGAACCAGCCTTTAAACATAACTAGGGTTCCGTGTTTTCGGTAAATACTGATAAAACCCCAACATTTACCCCCCACTGGTTTTATCAGACTAGGTACCGGGGCGTTTTCTAAGTATTCGGGTCGCACGGATGTTCCTTGGTGGTTAGGGAACCGCTTGCCTGTCTTTCATATTCTTCAAACAAATCCCCAATAAGCGCCACTATTTCGTCAGATATGAAAAGAAAATATATACCGAAAAGCACCGACTTTCTGAGAAAAAAAGTAAAGCCCGAAAAACAACAACCCCGATGTCGAAGATATACAAACCCCCAAAACAGGAACCCGAAACGCAACCTTTTAACCAACGTAACCCTTTTCAATTTGCAATCCCTGACGTCCACCGTGGCTGGCATTCTTTTTCCCGGAAAGAATTTCGTTTCTTCTCGACCACCCTATTTTTAGCAATTTTAGAAAATATTTGCTGGAACACCCGGTATAATAAGATATTCAAAGCAACGAACAGTGCGAGTGTGCTCGTTGTTTTAATAGAAATACGGTTTCAGCAAAAAAAAAAAATAGTCTGTTCTTTTTCACGTTCTCATTGGCAAAACACACTTAAAGAAGTCAAGAAAACTAATTACTGGTGTTTTAAGCAAGGGACTTTTAAGAGCATGTTATTTGGTTATACTCGGGGACAAATTTCTGTGGAAGTGCGGTCAAAGATGCCGGAGAGCATTTTGAGCGTCGTAGGAGTTATTCACGCGTTCTCCTCCTGTCTTCAAAAATGACAAAGAAAGGGGCTAGTCTACCAACTTTGTACTTTCAACCTACCACTGACCCAGACCGTTATTAAACTTAGTGCTAGCAGTTCACCTCGAGCAACACGGGAGTGCACCAACAAATCTAGTTAAAAAAATAGAAGCTGAATTCTTCTGCGCCCTTCCGAGCTCTTACGGTGCAGAGGGTGCGAATACATTGTTAATGTGCACTTGTCTTCCACTGTAGAGCGTATAAATGACACAGCAGTATTCGATTCGAACCCCTGTGAACTCTTGAACAGGATTCTATTGTATCTCTGGGTCACGTAATGGGTTCCGACACCTCGAGGATTTACAAGAAAACCGATAAACGCTTCTTACCATTTCCCCAGTTGTCCGGGAGATCGTTCCAAGGGTCGCCAACGACAACTTTGGACCGTTCAATGATGGCTGTGTTGTAGACCATGTGCGTGCACGGCACAGTGTCCAGCTGCTGCGGCGTGCTCTTGCCGTTGTCCTTCCGGTAGAAGGACCAGCTGTTCCAGTAGCAGACGACCTTCCTGTTCTCGGAGGTTTCTGTCAGAAGGACAAGTGCAGGTGTTGTGAGTAGTGGCGCGAGCTCTGCACGCCTTACTGCGACAGCACCACTTACCGGAGAATGCCACGCAGCAGTGGGTCACCAAGGCTAAAAGCGTCAGCCACTTCATCTTGTCTGAAAATTATGAGTAGAGATTTCATCAAGACGTTTCGATTACCAAGTACACAGATACGGAGGGGAACCAAGAAACGGTATATGTAAAAGCAGCGACGCAGGAATTCTACAGGGCTAGGTCTACTCTTTATGAAACAAATCTTGCGAAAGCATGGTCTTGCCCTACAACCTGCATGACAGCAATAAAGTGTTTTCAGTATACTGAAGAGTTCGCTGCCATGATTGTTGGTACAAGAGAGCGGCGGGATAGTATCCAGCTTGCTGGGAGTGCACATCGCCTGTAGTCGTCACTATGGCTCGTGGTTGCACGGAACAGCTCTCTTGAGACGCGTTCCTTTAGTGCTAAACGAAAGAAGGCAACTGCTGTTTTTTTTTGTTTTTTTTCATTGATGGAACTGTAACGAGGACTAATTACAGTTTCTAGTAAATGGCAAATGAGAAGGCGTTTTTGGTAGGAATGACAGCGTGTAGTAGAATAAACAAGAAGACGACATTATTTACAGGCAAAATGTTCCGCGCACGTATTCTTTGTCGCTTTTTAAAAATAGTGGGTTCTTAGTGTCATGGGGACTTAGCAAGTACAGTTTTTTTTTTTCGGACTAAAGTTCGCACCCGGTGCATAGTCCGCACGCCGTGCATGGTCCGCATCTGGTGCTTAGTCGACACACAAATCTTCCGAGCCCTCCTTGACAAGTGTCCGCTTTCTTAACCCACAAAGAGGCTCGTATCGTACATAGTTACTGACATGCTCCGTCATTCACAAAATTTGTCACATCTTGTCATAATGAATGATCTTGACAAACGAAGTTCCTGTTTCGTTCGTACCTGTAGTTACTACGCATCGCGTAAAATTTCTGCTTTCACTTATGTATAGCCAGCGGACTAGAGTCCGCAAAATACGGTAGTGCGCTTTTTATGTGGGCGTTATCACTTGGTACATTGCCCGCGCACGGCCGTTATCTGAACCTTTGGCGTATTAGTGCGTAGCGCGGTGACGATACCTATAATAATAATAATATTAAAACAATAAACGAGGCGGTCATTCTCAAGCTATTTGTGGAATGCACGGGTTTCTGATACCGAGAAACCTATATTCATGCCAAATATTTAGGCGCAATTTTTTTACTCCTAGGAAGGCGAATGAACGTAGCTATGTATTTCTCATGCCTTGCACAAATAAATACATACGTAATATAATCTAAACCACAAGACAATGATACATAAAGTAACTGACAACATGAAACAAAGTCTAAACTTATCAATGTTAAGATTGGTCTCACGGTTTAGATCCTGATGTCTCCTAATCAGTTTACCTGCGTACTTTTTCCTCTTGCAATTATAACACATTTGACAAAGCACGCAAAAAACGTGATTGCTGTTTGAGCATGCAACGAGTTTCCGTTCAATCAATACGCCATTCCTTTTTTTTTTTTTCACCGCTTTATTAAGGGTTCGGTTCAATAGTCGAAAAGCGTATAACTGTGTGATCATTTGCTGTGGTAAAAGTAACAATGTAGAGGGTGTCTTCAAGCGACGATTACTTTCTACATAGTCAAATTGTCGAATGCTGGATTTATATCGAACGCAATAACATGATTACAAACTTAGATACCATTAATAAATTATCAGGGTTGAAACGAGCTCTTGATCAAATGGGCAACACAAACACGTACACGTCTAAAACCCTCTGTGTTTGTGTTGTTCCTTAAAGGGACCATGAAATGACCTTTTTACTTTTGCCAGATAACTTTTACATTAAACCATCAATGTTCACTGAATGCCGAACAGGCATCCGTTTTCGTCTCGGTTTATTAACTTCTACACAAAAAATTAATGAAATATCGACTTTTTCTTTCTCTCCAACTGACCGCAAAACAAGCTGCGGCGTAATTTTGACGGTCGTGACGTACCCTGTTTCCGGAACCGGAAGTTCTCTCGGCAGTAGGAGATGGGAGCGTTAGCGGCGGCGAGTTGGCGGTGTGCCGGTAGGTTTTACTGCGCTGATGGCGCTGATGTCACCGACGTATTTTCGGAATCGGCGCCTCTCATCGCCGCGATAGGCATGGACACATCGCAGAGCTGAGTGAAATTCAATGAGATACGTTGCGCTACAGCGACAGCATGGGACTATAGTCCCATACGCCGCTATGCCTGTTGGGAAGTGCGGCGAGTCTTCCGGTGAAGACTGCAGAAGTCAACCCAACTGTCATTGTTGGTAAAAGGCGGCCCGTGTCAGTCATTTGCAAAGCGACGTAGATGGAAACAAATTGCCGCGGCATTTTTCGCGGCCTCGGAGATGCAGGAGCGAGCCAACGTTAAAAAAAGATACGTTTGGACTACGAGTTTCAGCAAGAGCCACGTAAATACCTGTTCACACTCGGAGCGGACGCGCGCGTTTGATGGAAGTGCTGTATTCGCGCTGTTGGTAAGCGCTTCGGGACCGATCTTTTACGATTGCAACTCGATACTGACGTGACACTCGGCAAAGGAAGGTTGGACCGGCATTGCACGTAGCTCCCACGAACTGTTATAACTCGACAGTGACGTGCAGTCGTGTCAGAATAAAACATGGCATACTAATAACAAAGTGTACATACCGTGTTACGAATGTAATCCATACGGCGTTTATTTGAGCTCTATATCACACAAAACAAGATAGAATCGACGAGAGTCCATTTTCGACGACAGTGTTTATCAACACTGCCTCGGAAAACAAGGGGAAGAGATTGACCTCACCTCTTAATCTAAAATTGAGGTCAGCGATCAAACTATAATACGGGAAGGGTCCACAAGGGTCGCCCGGGCATATTCCATTCAGCACGCCAGCCGGACGTGGGCAGACGGTCTTGGCCAAGTACCGTTGAAGCAACGCTGTTCCGAGTCGGAGTGCCTGCTAAGCCGCTAGGCCTATCCGCCAAGCTCGCTTGGTCGGAGCCGGTGGATTCGTCGCCGATGCAGGTTTTCTCGGGTGTTTGTGGATCCAGCGTTCTTGTTCGTCGCGGTCTGTCTCAAGTACTTTTTTCTTGCTGCTTGAAGTCGGGACGCGCGAGAAGAACACGTAGAAAAATAAACGTTCTTTGGTCGTCGCGAAGTTGTAACTGAGCGACGCTGTCGGCCCGGTCGGTCCTACTGCGCAGGTGCAGTAGTTGATTCGTTTACCACACGATAGATGGCGCTTGGCTCTCAGCATTATCAAATTTGGCAATTTTCGTCACATCTTTAATTATGCTACAAAATGTGGATCTGAATATTATTTAACAAAACGTTTAGGAAACACTCGCCGGCTATCTATTGTTTACGATCGCGTTGCTGGTGTGGTAGGCTCTTACCCAATAGGCGACGTGGATTCGGCTGACGTGCTGCGTTTCCGCGGATGCATCGCAGTGAAAAGGCAGAGAGCTTTCGAACGAAAGAAGACGCAAAAGAGTCCAGCTTTCTTTTAAAAGTTTATAGCGAAGAATTTTTTTTGGCTCCCTATTTTTGTGTTTTTGTGTTTCTTTTCACACCTTTTACGGCGATCGGTGGATAAAATTCGATTTCAGAATCGTTTCATGGTCCCTTTAAAGAATCACAGACAAGAGTGCGGGGCATTGTGTTTTTCTCGTGGAAAATAGGTATTTGTATTTAAATAATGTTAGTTTTATCTATATGCCTGCTATATGATTCCGATCTATTAGAATCATCGGAATCATTACGATTCTTCGTGATCGTGGGCAGAAATGCAACATATTGCATAGGTTGCCCGCAAGATTCAATGAAAAAAGGAAGAAGAAGAAATACATGACGAGCCAAGGAATAAAACGCATGCATTCCTGAGGTTAAAATTAATACAAAGTGATGAACTATTATTACCGTATATTAGTCTTCAGGGGAATATAAAGACGTCCTCAAATCAATTTCGAAGACGTTTTGCTGCGGTGCGAATGTCCCCGGATTTTTGGAGATACCCGTTATCTTATACTCTGCATTACGGTTACCTAAATCTTATGAAGCCGCTAATTCCCAGTCTTCTGAATTACTTCAACGCGTGCTCCCCTTGGCTTACCTGACGGTGGGGTCCGAATGGGTGAACGAAAGTGTTTCGCGCCGAGTGCGAGAACGCGCTATATATGGATGCTTTGCTTAAATGTGTCTCGAGGTCAGGCGAAATTTTCTATTATCAGGAAAGTGCTGATAGGCCAGCCAACACGGTATCGCAACTATGCAGCAGAATATTTAGTGGGGAAAAACACGAGGACTTCTGGGAAGGTCATGGGCATTCGTATGAGCACGGCAGATGGAGAAGTCTGGATATCTCGAACTTACTGGGTTGGCCAAAGTCTACGTGGTATTGACTCTGTAATGGCCATCTTATCAAGCGGAACCTATATGTGGCCGAGAGTGAATGTGAACGGCTAATAATTGGCTTGCAACCAACGTGCTGAAGGGAGCAAGTCGGGCGGGGGCTGAGTCGTCCTTTGGAAACCCTCAAGTGGGGCGTAAATGCTCGCCAAGGAAGTTGAGATAAGTTGTTTGCTCGGCCCTCGTTTATCGGTGTCAGTTTAGATAAGCGTGTCACCACACGAAGCAAGATATAGCAATAGAAATAAGATAAAAAGATTCAGACAAGCTGGCGAACACTGTGGAAAACTGAGACCGCGTTTTGCACGATGTTGTAATATACAAGCAACTTGATATATTGGTATCTATTAAGGTTTAAACCTTTCAAGAGCTAAGGGCATATCGTGGCGTTTTGTTTGTGTTCACCATCTACCGCGACGTTATTCTATTTATTCTCGGCTGCATCTGACCCCGAGCGTGGCCAGAAGCGATACGGTGTGCAAGTTCGCCTTCTCCTTGCGAACCTCGTGCGACTGTTTACACCTCAAACGCGCCCACGTGCTTTTGTTTGCCTCCAACCTCAACCAACGACGTCGGTCGCTTGGCTGCCTCGTCATTGCGTTAAATGCGTTCAATGCGTGTTCTCCAAGTTGTCCTCTGATTGGCGCGCTCCTCTTTGCGTTCGGTTGCGCCGAGGACGCGTTTTGGAACACTTGCTCGCCGTATCGGCGCAACAACACGCAAACGCATAGACTAAAAAAAAACGCATTGCCACGACGCATTCTTTGAGCTTGACTGTATCAATTGGCAGTACCACAGGCAGCGAAACGCAGGAAGCGCTTTTTCACCCAGTTTGATTCTCTCCGTTGGATCGCAGAGCTGGGTAGCGGTTTAAGTTGAGCTAGTCGTTACGTATCTATGAGAAAACAGCTTGAACACCAAATACTTACACACAGACAGGACAAGGCATACACAAAGCTGACTATCAAATATATAACAAGCGCCATTTTCTTAGCAAAACCGCTGCATGTTCTTCACTGCCGATGCATGTTCGCATCAACGATAGAACAAGAGAACATGCAGCGGCAGTGAAGTGCACATCAGCAGGCCACCTGTCAGCCCACTGTGGGGCATGTGAGTGTAACCCAGCCTTTACCAGCGTGAGCGTTCTTGCAAAAAACACACGCTCGATAGATGCTCCGGGCTCTAGCCATCGAAGAGAGTGGAGAGGAATGTGTCAGCGGTGTCAGCAGTCCATCCATCACGCTGCACAGCAAAGAAAAACAGTAGGTCTGTTCGATTCGCCTGAACTGGCTGAACTAGTTCAGCAGTGCAAGAACTGGCGCTTTCGATTCAACCGAAAATTGCACGACCGCTGCACTGGCGCGTTCGATTCACCCTAGTTCTGAACGAGTTCAGTCCCAGTTCCGGAAATGCTTGCACCGGCTCCGAACCCAGTTCAGCGTTCGTGCAGTAGCAGACGACGAAAGCAGACGACTCTTCTCTTTCTTGCTTGCTGTGCTCGGTCATTTAAAGCATGTTTGTTATACACAATAACGTAGAAACGGAAGTCTTCCCACTCGTGCACGAAAATGGTGTACCCGTAGTGGACGGAAGCGGGATGGTGTACGTTACCGAGGGTAGGAATTAGCTCGAATTAGATATGTTAAAAATCGTAAGAAGGCTGCGTAGGCTTGCTTACGCAGCCTTGCTTACGTTTGGTGAATGACTGGCTTAAGCCAGTCATTACCTCGCGATTATGCATCGATGTTTACAATGTTCGCATTCTATTCTTTAAAACGGGGAACGAGTAACGCTCGTCTTTGCCTCCGAGCCGGACGCAGACCCAGCTGTCCTGCAGCCTGCGTGTCCACCCACAACGGACGTCGACGGGCAGCTGTGGAGTGCCGTGAAGACGAAGTTCTTTATCGGCTCTTATAGAGAACTAAAAGAGCGTCTGAGAGCAAAGGGGGGTTTCAGGTATGCCATTGTCAGGATATTTTATAATACATGCTAATATGTAGTAAACATCATGTTTAGGACCAAACGAGCCCTGTGGCAGCAGCTTGCCGACACCGTTGTCAGAGAGTTCGGCGGCGTTGTCACAGCTGACCAGGCCGAATACAAATGGAAGTCCTTAGAAAGAGCCTAAAAGAACGCCAAATCAAAAAACAACAAGTCAGGCCACTCTAGGGTGCATTTCGAATACGAGGAGTACGTACTTACATTCCCTAATTCTTTATATAGGTCATCACTTGTAAACGTGCTGTTTCTGTGGTTTAGTGAGCTTCGCGACATCCTCGAGAAGGAACACCACATTTCTCCAACCGTGTTGTTGGCGCCGGGAAGAGTGGTTCGGAAGGAAGGAGAGACCAAGTAAGTACTTAAAAAACCTATAATAAACGTAACATTAAAAAAAAATTGTTTCAGCGCCGAGGTTGAAACCTCCCGAGGGACAGAGGCAGGACCCTCCACCCTTGCCTCAGGGGTGGCTCCGCCCTCAAACCAGCGTGCCCCGGCCGGCACACCGAGCAAGAGAAAGAGAGAAACCGCCCTGGGCTCGCTGCTCAAGGTGTTCGCCGACATGGAGGAGAGTCGCAAGCAGCGACACAAAGACCGGATGGCTCTTCTCGAGCGCCTCGTGACTGCCATCGAAAAGAGCGCGCCGGCAGAGTAGACGTTCTGCATGCACTTCACTGAACTTTACTACAGTTTGACTGTTTCGCAGACCGTTTTATTTTTTAGTTTTATTATTTCGACTGGTGCACAATTGTGCCGTACGAATAAATTCGTTCAAATTGTCTTGCTGATTTTGTTTGCCCCTCCTCTGTAGTTCCCTGATTCATTCTTAGTTTTTAAAATTATTTCCGAGTTTTGCAGCATGTATTTTTTTACCGCCATATCTAGTTTGTTTTTTCAAGTTTTGTTGATTGTTAGGCTGAAAATAGCTTGGGGAACAATGTTACGTTTTAGGAGTCAATGGCACTGACTACCTGTGCATGCCCACATATATGTCTTCTGCGATACGAATGTAGTAGGATATTGTATCAAAATAATACTGTACGCAGAAATGAAGGAACGAAGTAACCCGTTACTTTGTTTAATCGTGTTTTCATGAAGTCAGTACGTTTCATTATCCAAAGCTCAAGTACTATCTTCGCATGTTCACACACACACACACACACACACACACACACACACACACACACACACACACACACACACACACACACACACACACACACACACACACACACACACACACACACACACACACACACACACGCACGCACGCACACACGCACGCACGCACGCACGCACGCACACACACACACACACACACACAATAATAATAATAATATTTTAATAATATTATTATTGTGTAATATGTGAATAATATTTTGTGTGTGTAAATAATATTTTGTGTGTGTGAATAATATTTTTGGAAGAGCAGGTGTAGATATCGCTTCCTAACATTCGGTCTTCTACATGGCATCCATCAATCGCCCCGATCGTTTTGTGGGACCCTTTCCCCTTAGTCTTCCTCAGGAAGCCGGCTTGGCTCCTCCGACGTCTTTCTTGGTCAGGCCAGGTGATTATTTGCGCGCTGATACCGTTCAGAAAGTTCAGCACTCTTTCAATGCGGAGGTGAACTGACGACTCCGTTATGTCAAAGCGATCCGCAATCTGGTACATTGTGGCTCTCGTGCCACCGCCGAATTCAGAAACCTCACTCAAACTACACGCACAATTAAGGACCCCTCCACTTCCTCGAGGAAGGCGCGAGGGCCGGCGCTGGCCAATCGCGACGGCTCTTTTGTCAGCGTAGTCGCCAGTTGTATCTCTTATGTACAAGTCGTGCCAAGAATTCCCAAGGTTTGCTTCTTCTTTTAATTTCTTTCTCACCGCTGTCGTAACGCGAAAGAGTAGGAAGTCATTTTAGTCAGCTTTTGCGTTCTTTTATTACTTGTGATCCGAACTTCTACTTTTGTTCTTTTCTCAGCTGGTAGTACATTCTCACAAGATTGTACTTGAGCGTTGCGAAGTATGCACACTACAATTGGTCTCATGCAAACGAACTAACATTGCGTTATTATTATTATATATTCTTTTTTTAATTCAAATTAAGCCCCAAATTTGTTAGGGTCCCAACGTTACGGGAGCGACTCGGACTTTTAGTTCGATAATTCATTGAAATATATTGTAAAAGGCAGGCAGTGGTTCAAATTTTGTTCTGACTTGAACGAGACAATGAGAATCTGGTAGCCTATCTATAGCTCGCAGTGGCTGTAGTGCCACCAAAGCGAACACGCCACTACGGATTCGGCGCCAGGATGGCGTCAGCGATTGGTGTGTTTAGCGTCCTTTTTTTTTTCTTATACATCCAAGTTGTCCTGAAGAGACAACAAATGACATCAGAAAAGCCGGAGTGTCATGCTCTCGGATGTTGCGAGCCTGGCGCTTAAACGTAAAAATTATTTTACAAAAAAAAAAAAACCATGAGAGAACACAACTGTAACTGTCGTTGCGGCGTTCCTACTGAGCCTGGCTGCTGAAACTTCCGTGAACCGTCAAGCTGGAAGGCAAGCAACCTGCAGCAGAACAGGCGCCTGCCACATTCACCACTGCTGCCTTGACACCACCTGGGTTGCTGCCGGCAACAGCATGACGCTTCTACGAAGTCATAAGGCGGAAACCGAGGGAGCACTTTTTAGAACACGGTAAGTACACCAGTTGGGGAGGCGCTCTTGGAACCATATAGGGCCGGCAAAGCGTAGACGCACCGAAGGTCCCTTTGGAACTACGGGGAAAATGATGATGAGGAGGACGCCTATGCAGCGACGCACACGACGGCGTGATCGAAGCGCCCTTTGGCGGCACTAAGTAGAACTACGGAAGTTCCGCTGTTCCGTGAATACCAATGAGCGTCGCCGTGCTAAATATTCTGCTCCCCTCATCTCAGGGTCACGTTCGTTCATGAGTTGGGAGACTTTGCTCCGTTAGCGACTTTCCTCTATTGCAGACCGGTTGCAAAGCCTCTCCCGCGTCGTCAAAATAAAGCGTATGTTTCTTTCTTGTTTTTGTTTTTCCCTCTGTCTGCGCGATCTCCTGAATACAGGTGTCCTGAATCGCGATGAGGAAGTTTAGCTTACTAATGGAGCATACGGCTCATTCAGGCTTTTGTGCTTTCGTTCTTACGATGACTCGCAACACGTTCTGCAACTTTGTTTGTTTGCATTTTTTTCTTACTTCCAAGGCATCTTTTTTTACATCATTTGTTGCGATTGATTAAACTTTCCCGGCATCTGAGCAAAGCTATGCCTATCTTTTTGTTATTTTTGTTGAGAATATTTCTTCTTATTTGGAAGTATTGTAAAAAAAACTTTGTTGGAGTTTCGACAGGTGTTGAAAACAGGTCAGACTATTATACAAATTGTGTCTTTTAGCTTAATATATTGATCTTTTAAATAAAGGTATTTTGGAACAGTGTTGTAGGCGTTACAGAAGAAAGTAAAACAATATGTTACTCGTTACTTGCAAACATTAAGCTTGTTTTGATCATTTCGATTAACCCGGGTAGGACAGAATGTGCCAGGCGTGCATTACGCGCGCTTGATGCCAAGGATTCTGTGTCTTGGAGAAAAGCTCGGAAAAATTTCATTGGTAAAGTTTTCGTCAATCACGAAAAATTTAGACTTTCGAGTTCACCATGGCAAAATGAAAAGCGAAAAGACTATTTTGCAAATAAAATTCGTCAGAGCACAGAGTTAGCATTCCTAAAAAAAAGAGCCCCGTCAATTTTTGCTTTGTTTTGAATTATTAACAGAAGGGAGGTTCCCGTTCACCCTGACAGGGTTCGTACAGTACAACGGGTCAATATGCACTGGTAATCACACTTGTTCATAAAGCGGGAGAACGCGGCTTTCTCCGGCGAGGTCTCGACTGGTGGCATTCGCGGTAACCAGGTAATCTGGTCGCGTGGGGTAGCATGGACCAACCCGCTGGAGGAGTTTCCTGCCAATAGAAAAAAGAAAAAAAAAAAGAATGGCCTAGGGTTGATCAACAATGTCACCATAACAACGTTACGAAAAATATTGCAATGTTGTGCCTTTAAAATTATTCACCATAACTCTTACCGAGCCGGAGGTCGCGGAACGAGATGACAGCAATTAAACATGACTATTTAATTGCTGTTATTTCTGTTAAAAACAACAATGACTTCCAACTAGCAACAACATTTATTGATCCGAAGTTTGCATATATACGTGAAGGAGGGGAGGGTGAAAGATGCACAGTGGAAGGGGGAAAAGTAGTGGGAAAGGAGGTAGAGGCAAGAGGTGAAGGACGATCCCGATAGGGCGACATCTAATCGCTTGGAGCCGCGGAAATGAGGGACGTTAGCTGTGGCCCTAAAATGTTTATCTCCCTCCTGGATAAGCCTATGGAGGGGGACCCGAAGTTGTTTTGACTGTGGTGCATGGCGAAGGCCTCCATGATCTCTCGTTGTAAAACTTTGCGTTTTACAACGAAAAAAATTGTTTTTTCGTTGTAAAATGTTTTTAATACACGTTTGTTGTCTAGGCCTTTTGAAAACGAAAATGATTTTTATCCTTGCAAAGATTATTTAAGGGTAACTTCGAGGGTAACAAAGGAATTTAGCTTATCCAGGGGCTTTTTTGGTTCTTCGGTAATAAAAAAATACATTCTGGCATAAAGGTTACTGCGGATTGGAGTACAGCATACTAATATTTATAATATTGCTCATGAACTCGAACCTTAGTTACTTGGCTTCCGTCCTCCTGTCCGGCGGAACTCGTAAAAGCGCCTGTAAACGTTAGAAAGATGTGGGACGTTAGTTCACAATTAAAGGGGCGGGGGGGGGGGGGGGGGACACAAGCAATTCGTGAATAAACTCTATATTAAAACTCAAAATTGGGAAAAAAAAAAACGGAGAATTACATTTATTGTTTTAAACCACAGATGAGTTTTGAGACGGTGTGTATGATTTCACTTTTTTTTTAATTTACTTTTAGTCTCGGTTGTATCTTTAGGGACCTTCGTTTCTAGCGTTTCTAACAAAAAATACAGCTTTTGAGTTCAAAGTATTCAAACTCATTCGCCATTACTCAAGGATTCACTCATTTCCACTCGTAATGAAGAACATTAACTTGCGCCTTCTGGGCTACTGATGGCAGCTGTAAAAATCCGCCTGTTCCGAGAATCGATCTCGGAACCTTCCAAGTTAACCATAATAAACATTGGACATTAATAAAACAATTTCTCACCAACAACGAGGAGGGCGGTCAAAGCAACAGCAACGACCCTCATGATTTCAGGATTGATGATTTTGTGTGCTACTTGAATTGTTTTCTGCATCACCGACATAATTAATGATAATTGTTAAAATTGCTTCATTCGTAACAACGAAATAACACTTCAAAGTAAGCTTCATTAAAATACTTGGTGCACAATAAAAAAAATATTTTCTATATTTTGAACTTATTCCGTTTATCAACACATATTACGCTTTCAAGGCAGCAGTGTCAATGAACATTTCTTTATATTTACTTTTTTTCTTTATTACCGTTTTTATATATTTACTTTTCATGGAGCGAGCAAATTCTTTTTATTTTGATTAAATAAAGTAGAACTCCAGATTATTTTTTTTTGTTTAGTTAGTTAGAGTTAGTGAACAAAAGTATTCTTACACGACTTGTGTTCTAAAAAAGCAACCCAACAGGAAAGGAGATTGAAAAAGAAAATGAGAAAGCAGAGAAAATCCACGCAACTATCAGTTAGCACTCCCACACCACTCACATTTGCTGTGCTGCACGCAAAGGATGCCGTCGTGTCTAACTGACGATCCAGGTTCTTATATGACCACTGTCAAAAGAAAGCAACACGGAAGAGACCTTTGTTTACAGTTAGGGTTTCCCCCTCGAATTAGTCGGGCACACTCTAGAAAAAGCCCGTGAGTCTGCTTTCCCGCACAACACTCGGAGAGCCAATCACCTCAACCTACGGAGCCAGCTCAGCGAATGACAGTCCCGAAACATATGTTTAGACCAAAAAACGCAGTCTGAGTTGTGACATTAAGCAATTTAAGCGTGACGTTTTGCATTGCTTAATGTAACAACTCAGACTGCGTTTTTTGGTCGAAACATATGTTTCGCCATTGTCATTCGCTGACCTGTTTCCGTAAGTTGCGGTGATTGGCTCTCCGAGTGTTGTGCGTGCAAGTAGACGCACAAACTTTTTTTAGAGTGCAATACTGTTGCAAACCCCGAAGTAGCAACCTCCGTCGCTACTTCACCCATCAATTTTGTTTCGTGCACGTTTATGGACGAGAATATCGCACACCTGCTCCGGAAGAAGTGCCGCGAAACATTCTGAGCGCATGCGGAAACTTCTGTGGAAAGTCGTATTGCCAAGTCTTGATTTAGCATTTTGAGCCACGTTTCAAGAATTGTGTCTTGAGGGCTTGGTTACTTTAGCCTACAATCTACAAAGTGGTTTTGCACGTACATTCCCGCAAAGCGTGCGTCGTTGGTTCATTACAGCGATTTTATAAAGTTCGTCAAGCGAGTGAAAAGGCCCCAAAATGAGGTTCGCATTGAAAATCGGAAACGTTTGGGTATACACTCTAAAAAAAGTTTGTGCGTCTACTTGCACGCACAAAACTCGGAGAGCCAATCACCGCAACTTACGGAAGCAGCTCAGCGAATGACAATGCCGAAACATATGTTTAGACCAAACAACGCAGTTTGAGTTGTGACATTAAGCAATGCAAAACGTCACGCTTGCATTGCTTAATGTCACAACTCAGACTGCGTTTTTTTGTCTAAACATATGTTTCGGCATTGTCATTCGCTGAGCTGCCTCCGTAAGTTGCGGTGATTGGCTCTCCGAGTTTTGTGCGTGCAAGTAGACTCAAGGGCTTTTTTTAGAGTGTAGTTATAACATGGACGAGCCTGATGTTCATTTTGCGAGGGTCGCAGTGACTAGGGCTCTTTTTTATGTACGGAATATTTTGTTTTAACGACCACAGTTGTAGTTTTTAAGTAAACATTTTCCGTGTACACTGACATGATAATGCACTCTAAAAAAAAAAACCGCGCGTTTTCTTTCCCGCAGAATACGCGGACAGCCAATCACTGCTGTTTGCGGAATCAGCTCAGCGAATGACAATGCCGAAACATATGTTTAGACCAAGAAGCGAAGTCTGCGATGTAGCATTAAGAAATGCAAAACGTCACGCTTGCATTGCTTGATGCTACATCGCAGACTTCGCTTTTTGGTCTAAACATATGTTTCGGCATTGTCATTCGCTGAGCTGATTCCGCAAACAGCAGTGATTGGCTGTCCGCGTGTTCTGCGGGAAAGAAGACGCACGGGCTTTTTTTAGAGTGGGGTTGAAAACGACCTCCAGCTTTATGAAGGCAGAGTCCACGGCCCATTTAAGCTTTTTTTTAATGATCATGCAGTTTTTTGCTGTTTTTGTTGTTGTTTTCCATTTATTGTTGTCTGTTTTGTTCAGGATTGCCAATATATGTCTTGCTTCGGACAGACGCGCGGCGCATTAATTCTGCCCAACCCCTTGCTCATGAATTCGCAGCTGGTCGATCTATTTTCGTTTCCAACGGTTTATTGCGCCAGAAACGCCTGTGCTGGGTTTTGTTTTCACCACTACGGTGAAAAGAAAACCCAGTACGTTTTTGGGAAGCTAATTTATGACGCCGCATCCTGTACTACACGCAAAAAAAGGCAAATAAAATTACCAGTTAAAATGTAATAGCTTTGCGTTCAATTACCTAGAATAATGGAGACAGAGTGTGAAATTACGTAAGGAATTTATTGAACGCCCATTGCAAGGGCTGTAAGCACGCGGTTACAGAAGTAGATATGTTTCCGAGAAAAGAACATCCCCGCAAATAAGCTCGCAGGCTAACCTAAAAGCGCCATAGCTTCGTGCCTTACGTATCAATGTCGAATGCCTCCTCACATTTGGGGTGGTATAGTAGCATCGGTTGTTTTTTGTTTTTTTTTTTCTAGCGCCTGTAGCAGGTACACGTCTGCTTGAAAAATCCCGCGCAATAACCTCCGCGTCTTCCGATGCTCTGGCAGTGCCTGTGACAGGCTCCTTGGTTGAAGGGGCAGCCAAAACCACGTCCTGGAAAAACACGTTTATATCGAATTAGGGCATTTATATTGAATTAGCTCGTACGCGTAAAAGGTACGAGAGGCTCAAAACACCAATCATTCGCATAAGTTTACTCAATTTTGCCAATATAAAAAAGCGATTGGTGTCGCACCACAATTGCTATAAAGCAGTGTGTAGAATATAACCTAAAATTATTTCAATTGTGATTTAAATTAGACCAGATTTCAAGGATTATTTAAATCAAACATTTCCCGCTAAAATCATACATTTACCGCTATATTGTGCAACAGAGAGAAGACCACTGTGGTTGTTTTTGGGCACTGGAAATAAAGACTTATTTTAATTATTATAAAACAATTCCAAATTTTTTTACTTAACCGTTCATCTAATATTTGATGCTTTCTATGTGCATTTGTGTTGCATTTACATCATATGATAATCAAGCAAGAACAATTTCTATAAGGATGAACACGAGCAAAAAGGAGTGCCCTTCTGAGCAAAAAGAAGCATCGAGCTTGATCTCCACCTTCCACTTCGTTCGTGAGCCACGTAACGTCCAAATGACAAAAAACTTCGGAGGGATAAGTAAGAAACAAAAACTAGAAAAGTAATTTTTATATTGCAATCAAGTCAAAACTCGAACCAAATCAAATAACGCTTTTTTTTTTAAGTAACTAAAAAAATCTACCTCTTTTTGTTATAGTGTGGCGGGGATTGCTGCAATGCGAAGTTGTTATTAAAACTGTACTGTATACACTTACAGTAATTCCTTTTTCCGCATTGCTATTAGTCATCCAAAAAATGATCGATCAATCTGCCATGTTAAAAATAAATCTAGTGGCAAAGAATCACTAATTTCTAACTACAATGTTTTAAATCAAATAAATAACATATAAATAAAATAAACCTGATTTTAAAAAAAAATATAATTTTCTTGACTACGCGGTTTTTTTGTTTGTTTTTTTTTTGCTACCCTGGATTAAAGATTTAATGACAAAAAATCTTTTATCTTTTTTGTCATGTTTGCCTATTGCTGCACGATGGACCCTCGCGATTCTGAGAGGCTACCGACCTGAGCCAACACCACCTAGAATAATCAAAGCCTCAACACGAGAATTTCGACGTCATCACTTTGAGATCGAGCGAAGACAGAGATTGGCCACGAGTGCTGCGTCAGTGATCGGCTGGGCCTCCTGTCCAATCAACGCGCTGAAGTATACGCGGCATAATGCTCGGGTCCAATTGCCGAGTTTGCGCCATCCGGCTGTGATGACGTACCATGGAGTCGCATGAGCTCTTTTTAGTTCACTTACGAAGATGCCACCAAGCCCACAAGTGCGGCGCAGGTAACAGTTCATAAATACTTGAGATATATGTAATAATACGTTGTGCATCGGTATTAAAAACAAAAAAATACGCGTGTGCCACTACAAAACTATACTTCGTTTCAGCTTCGGTCCGAGCGCGGCCGACGTAATGAGCCGAAGGGCCAATCAAACAGAGAAGAGGCGCAACATCATGGCGTGCTCTCTGCAGTGGATAGGACCAGCGGATATTCGCCGTCTCTCTGTGCGTGCTCCTCTGCCGGCTAGTCCTATCAAGCGCAGAGAGCACACCATGACGTTGCGCTTTTTGCGCTGTTTGATTGGCCCTTCGGCTGATAACATCGGCCGCGCTCGGACCGAAGGTGAAACGAAGTATAGATTCACAATTCAGCATATTCACAGAATGTCTACCATATACACGCAGCCTGTTTTCGTTTTGTTTGATCTTGTCACGGAGCGCTATACTTGGGAACTAATAATTGACTCAGTTCAAACATATTCACCGATGAACAAAGGCCGAAAACTTTTTTTGGTTTGAAGTGTCTCCGTCACTGTTGTTCACTCCGTGAGTAGCTCTGAACGTTTGGTAATCGGACCTGCATGGGATCGTGGACGCATACTACTTTGAAGATGAATCCTTTAAGGTTCTTAACGTGGCTGCTTAATGCAGACGCTGTGGCAAATTGGATGGCTGCCACCTGATTTTGGTATGAGGAGAAACGTAAATCATTCAAAATATCGATTTCTGCGTGCGGCCAGCTTTGTCTACTGGGATGTAAAAGGCGTTTTGAGCAACCGCAGTAACTCTCTGCGTGGTAGCTTTCCGCCCATGCTGAGAGCGGCATAGCACACGGTCGGAACATTTGCGAAATATTAAAACCAGCGCATGCGTAAAGCCCGTCGATTCGGTATTTTTTTGTCTCGGTGATAAGTGCTCAAAAGAGATCTTTTGAGGTTACAATGATACATAGCACACTACATAGGAAGGATGCTGCTACCGGCTAGGTTGTCTAATTTATGGCGCTTGTTGTTTTACTCTTAGTTGAAAATTCTGGAGCTTAGTTGGATTAAAATGCTCGTAACAACTTCTCGAAACAAACTGACAGCCCCTTCTGGCCTAAAAATTACCGTACTTTTTTTCTTTTTTTTTTTTTTTTTACTGATACAAAATATTTGGAATAGTGTAACTCACGAACTCGAACGTGAGCCACTTGGTTTTCTTCCTCTTGTGCACTGGAAGTCATAAACGCTCCTGAAGAAATTGAGAACATGTGGGACATTAGTTCATATGGTTCATAACTCAGAGCTCAAAAAGCAGCTTCCAGGTTTACAGTTTGAGAATTTAATGAACAATTACCAAAAATTCACTCACCAACAACAAGAAGGACGATCAAGGTAACAGCTACGACCCTCATGATTTCAAGGCTGATGAGGCGGTATTTTACTTGACCTGTGTTCTGCATCATCGACAAAAATATTGATGATTGTTCAAATTACTTTAATCATAACACAAAAATAACTCTTAAAAATGTGCTTCTTAATTAAACTGCTTACTGTACAATGAAAAACAATATATAAATATATATATATATATATATATATATATATATATATATATATATATATATATATATATATATATATATATATATATATATATATATATATATATATATATATTTAATTTCATTTCATTTCATTTATTATACTCTCAGGGCCCGAGGGCATTACAGAGAGGAGTGGAATAATACATCAATATAAGTGAACAATGAAAACAAAACGCAAAAAAAAAAAAAAAACACAAGGTACAGAATTGCTATGGAACATTATTGAAAACATCAGTTATGGCGGTTTTAAAATCAGCAGCGTCAGTGAGTGAGACTACGGATGCGGGAAGGCGATTCCAGTCGACAGAGGTAAGGGGTAGGAAGGAGGCATAAAAGGTGGAGGTGATGCAGTAGGGGATTCCTACTTTTAGTGGATGATCGGTGCGCGGCGATATGTATGATGGTTCTGAAAATAGTGAGGTTCGAAGTGCTGGATTAAAGTGGTAAATCTTGTGAAATAAGCAGAGGCGAGCTATTTTTCTACGAGAGGAGAGGTTGGGCAAATATAGAGACGCTTTCATGGAGGTGACGCTAGCTGTACGGTGATAGTTAGAAAGTATAAAACGTGCGGAGCGATTTTGAATGGATTCAATGGATGACGCTAGGGATACGCCAGGGTTCCAGATAGAGCCTGCATATTCAAGTTTGGTGCGCACTAAAGTTTTATATAGGAGAAGTTTAAGTGAAACAGGGGCAAGGGAAAAGTTTCTTCTGAGATAGCCTAATAAGCGATTAGCGTTGTTAGTGATATATTCGACATGGATGTTCCAGGAGAGATCGTTAGATATATGAACACCGAGATATTTATAGGTTGACACAGAAAGCAAGGTGGAGTTATTAATGCAGTAGGAGGGACAAGTGTTATTTTGACGGGACACTCTCATGGATCTACATTTAAAGGTGTTAAGTTCCATAAGCCAATTATCACACCAGCGGGTGACGTTGTTAATATCGGTCTGAAGAGCAGATACGTCAGAGTCGTTAATGATTTCTTTATAAATTACACAGTCATCAGCAAATAGGCTAATAGAAGAGGATACATGCGTGGGAAGATCGTTAATATATATAAGAAATAAAAGTGGGCCTAATACGGAACCTTGTGGGACACCGGACTTAACACGTGAGGTTGAAGAATTAGTTCCGTTAGCGTGAACAAATTGGTAACGGTCTGATAAAAACGATTCTATCCAAGCGATTATATTGAGATCTATGTTAAGTTTACGTAGTTTATGAAGAAGCAGCGCGTGAGGAACCTTGTCGAAAGCTTTTGAGAAATCAAGAAATATGCAGTCAGTCCTGGAACCCCGGTCAAGTGTTACGTGAAGGTCATGAGTAAAGGTTAGGAGTTGAGTTTCACATGAATAAAACCTTCGAAATCCATGTTGCGCTGAGTTAAAAAAGGAGTTTGAGTCTAGAAAATTGAAAATGTTAGTATAAATGATGTGCTCAAGGATTTTACAAGGAATACTTGTTAAAGAAATGGGACGAAAGTTTAAAGGGTTATGCTTATCGCCCCCTTTGTGGAGAGGGATCACCTTCCCCACCTTCCAATCTTGTGGTAATTCTCCTTGTTCAAGTGATTGCAAAAACAATTTAGATAAGATAACGCATGAGTACATATTAGTGTTTTTCAAAGACTTAGCATTAATATTATCAATGCCTGCTGTCGTATTGGTTTTAAGGTTTTCGATAATGTTAGATATACCTTCACAGTCTATGATAACAGGAAACATGGGCGAAAAATCATAAGTTCTAAATTCCGGACAATCTGAGGTTACCGTGCATGAAAAAGATCCAACAAACACATCATTTAACACAAAGGAACACAGTTCACTGGGCACCTCCTCTTCATGGGTGTCCCTAAGTACTATGCCAGGACTAGAAGGAGGGTTAATAACTTTCCAAAATTGACGCGGATTGTTAAGTAACATTGACGGCAGTGTATTGTTAAAGTAATGTAATTTTGCCTCTTCGATTGCTCTCTTATATAGGCTAGCTGCAACATGGTAGGCTTCCCAGCGTTGTACATTGTCCAAAAGCTTTGCAGAGCGAAATAGTCGTTTCTTTTTATTTGACAGCTTTTTCAGTGTCACGCTGTACCACGGAGATTCTGGTGAAGAAGATACCACGCGAAGGGGCACATGTGCGTTCATGAGTGACATAACTTTTTCTTTAAATAAACACCAGTTATCATCAACTGAGTGCTCAGCAAAACAACCTATGTATTCCTCTAGAAAACGACAAAGTTCATTGTTGATTGAGTCAAAATCAGCCCTAGCATAGTCAAAAAATGTTTTCGTGTTATTGGACTTATTGCGTCCAGGAATGTCTAACAGGAAATGTAGTAGGGAATGATCACTAAGACCAGGCATGTAAGTTAACGAGGAGATCAGCTCAGGCGATGTTGTTAATATGAGGTCAAGCACAGCAGCAGTTGTTGAAGTCGTACGCGTCGGTTTCGTAACAGTTTGAGAAAAATTGAAATCTAAACAAAGATTCAAAAACTCACTACATTCGGAAGAGAAGTGACTAAGGTTTGCACCCTCGTCTGACCATATTATAGATGGGTAGTTGAAATCACCCAACAGTAGTATTGGTGCATTCGGGAAACGAACAATGACTGCGTTGATCGCATCGTGAAGATTCGTTATAAACGCGGTATTGCTAGAGGGAGGGCGATAACACACGCCTAAAATATATTTTTTATTTTTTAACTGGAGACCAACCCATAGTAGCTCGAGTTCTGAAACAATATTGATTTGAAACGATGGAACATTTTCTGCAACCGCGACCAACACCCCTCCACCTCTTCTTTCTTCCCTGTCGTGACGATAGAAGTTGAAACGCTTCTGACAGTGCAAAATTTCACAGTTGCGTATCTTACTGGACAACCATGTCTCGCTTAACACAGCAATATCCGCGTTAGAAGAGTCCACAACTGAAGACAGATCATCCCGTTTATTCATAATGCTTCTAATGTTGGTAAAAAGAACAGAAATATTATTATCAGGCAAAGTGTTGGTAGTAGCAGCCTCCCCCCTCCTAGAACGTTATGACGAAGCTGAAGCCTGATTAGAATTTACGACGTCACATTCAGATGATTCAAGATCCGGCTGACGAGCAGAAGCACGGTTAATAATTCCGGCGTTACGTCTAGGTAAATTCTGTTCTGGCCCGCGGGAGTTCAATTCACTGACAGAGTCTGTTTGGGGCACATAGATATAGCACTTATTTCCAATGAGCAGCTTGTCGAAGCGCAGCTTGAAAGGTAGATCTTGTGGTTTTGTGGGTGGTATATATATATATATATATATATACAACGGGCATGGTGGCGGGAGGCCGAAGGCGTGGGTATATAACTGGGAAGAAAAAAAACCTTGGTGAAAACAGCAACAACGGACGATTTAATCTTCGACGTTTCGGCCGGAGTCCGGCCGGAGTCAGGAAGATTAAATCGTCCGTTGTGGCTGTTTTCACCAAGGGTTTTTTTCGTACCAGTTATATATATATATATATATATATATATATATATATATATATATATATATATATATATATATATATATATATATATATATATATATATATATATATATATATATATATATATATATATATATATATATATATATATATATAATTTTAAACTTAGTTCGTGTAATAAGTAACAGCAATAAGCTTACAATGCAGTAGTGTAAACTAAAGCTATTTCATCGGTTCTTTTTTTTACGAGCAAGTAAGTTTTATTTTTTTTTCCTTCGATAATCTAAAGCTGCTTATAAAATTTTTTAGTTGCAGTTCATGTTAACCCACAACATTACTCTTACACGTTTTTAGGTTTGTTTCACAAACAACAGGAATGGGCATCAATAAAAAAATATAGAAAGCAGTGAGAAGCGGTGCCATCATCAGTTGACAACCCCACTCACCTTCGTTCAGCTGTACGCAAAGGTGACCGTGGTGTCTAACCAGTGTCCAAAGTTCTTATATAGTTGCAGTCCAAACATACCAACGTGGAAGAAGTCCTGTTTACAGCTAGGGTCTTTCCCTTCACAATGCCCGGACTTGCTGGTCATTGCAATTCCCGAAGCAGTCATCTCCGTCTCTACCTCCGCCCTTAAGTTTTGTTTTGCGCATGTTTTACTGCGAGCACATCAGAAATCCGGTGTTGGAGGCGTGTCATGAAATTTTCTGGGCGCACGCGGAAGGTGCGCCTGGTGTCATCTATTTCAGAGCTTTTATTCGATGTTTTGATCCGTGTTTAAGGATCGTGGTTTGAGTGTTTTCTTACATCAGCATAAACAATCTAAAATGTTGCCTCACTTGTTCTTTTTTTTTTTCTAAAGGATGCCCTGGGCCCACCCCTGCGATTCTATAAAATATGCCCAGCATGCGATGAGCCCCCTAAAAATGGGTTTAGTTTGAAATGAGAAAAAAAAAAAGCCTGTGACGATGAAATGAGAATGACCCTGACGTCAGTATTAGGGCGATCGTAATGACTGGACATGTTTACGAGGACCATATGGTCGCTTGCATTTAAGACCACAGTTGTAGACTTCTCATGAAACATTTTTGTTTTGTATAGATGCACAATATCCCAATAGAAAGCTGCCTCCAGCTTAGCCACGTTTAAAGGCGAGTTTTACGAGTTTTTTTCTAAATTCTTTGTTAATCATACCAATTCAATTTACCACATCACCTACATACACCACTTGTATAAAAAAAAAACAGGTGCTGGGGATATTAACTGCTTTAACTCAATATTTATATCATTTAAGTTGTTTTTGACTAATTTGTATTCTCACTGTGAATAATTACCTAGGCATCAGATGTTTAAGAGCACACACGGACAATAAAGATGTAAATGATTGCATGAATTAATAAATGAATCACCTCACGCATCACCGTTTGTAAGAGACCGAAAGCCAGTAGTTTGACTTCGACATTTCTTCATCTCAGATTTTAAACTTATAGTTTCACGTCAAAAATCTAAACCGAATTTTCTAGATCCCAACCATTTTGCGTTCCAAAAAGGTCACTTGTTTTGGAAGCTCACAAAGTCGTGGGGGTCCCATGTGCAGAACTGCAACAGTGTTGGGAAATGTTGTGTCATGCATATTATATTGCCGCGTGCATGATCGAGAAGATACGCTTCTCCGTTCACCTAGAAGATTCGCGTACACTCTTAAACCGAGCATAAACGATAAGGAGGTCAGGAACCCTAAACTCGTGAAACACAAAGGTGGAGCCGAAAGTTCGCGGAGCGCACAGATTGGACGCTGGCGAAAAAAGCGCGATGTCATCGTCGTGATAGTCCAATCATAGCACTCCGTCAACTTCGGCCCTAACTTTGTGTTTGACGAGTTTGGAGCCCCTGAATGACCTTTTCTAGTCACTCTCGACCTAGCTCTTTCCCGAACATTCTAGGTCGAATATTTGAGTTTACGAGCATAGTAGATAAAGAGCCGAGCGCTTTATTGCCGATTCATTCACTGATTCTCTCTCGCGAGAGTCAGCTGTTAGGCTGACGCACCGTCTCTGGTTGCTACCGCCGTCGCCGCTGGTTGCTGCTTTCTCGACGTGTGTTCTCCTTTTACAGCGGAGCTGTTAAGGGCTAGTTTCCCCAGGATTTAGTCCGCCAGCAAACAAATGATGACACAAAACTCTGGACAGCTACCGCCATCTATGAGTGACGGCGGCAACCTTTCCAGCCTTTCCACTCTGGCTTGACGACTTGCGGCCGGCCATTACTTCATTCCCGCCATAGTACAGCTTCGCTCGTCTTCCTTCTTCACCAGAGTGGAAAGGCTGAAAGGTATTTTTTAGTTTCTTGCACAAGTTCGCCTCCCATTAAATCTTTAGTTCACTACGTTTTCTTCTCCGTCGTCGTCTGTCATTCGTGATAATATCAATGTTGAAGCTGATTAAACGCACAATATTACTTTCTGTTAATGACTTGGGCTTGGCCAGGTACCGAGCAACTTATAAGTTGTAAGGTAGTACTTTCGTTTTTTCGCTTGAGAAATAAAGTGATTTTTTTTAAATCTTTTTGGGTATGATTTTTCAGCAATTGATGTGCGTGTGAATATCAGTTTTAAAACATGAATTTAGGCTTTCAAGAAAAAATTTTCTTTAGAGCGGCCTTTTTGACAAATATAAGTATATCTGCTTAAAGGCACATTATTCGAACCGATTGCCACTAGCATAGATGTTGACTAAATAAAGAAAAGGTAAAAAAAAATATCCAGTGATAATTTTCATTAAAAACTAACTTTTTCCAGTTCTATCAATGCAATATGTATACGTAGCGTTCTTTGTTTCATGGGAAAGGAACGTTTTCCAGGTACTTTTTTTTTAACGCCGTTTTGTACGACATTGCAAGAGCTTTATAGGGCCATCTTAACAACGACCTTGTTTACTTCCATTTAGACCGATTTCAATTATTACGTTTTGCTTTCGGTACGCTTTGAGAACGCGCTGTGGAAGACTTTACGCCATTTTCCCCGTTTGTTTCCACATAAGCGATTTCTCATTAAAGCTGTTTTTAGGTGTTGACACGACGCAAAAGCTTTGCGAGTGAGTGGCCTCGTCGATGACAGAACCAAAAACGTACTCTCGGGGACGTTATGGTGTCGCATAAACCCATGTATACTCCGGTTTTTCGTCCTTTGGAGTCCCCCCTGCGGCACCTGCTGGGGCCATTTGTGCCGCCGACTAGCCGACTTCTTAACCGCCGGCAACTATTACCTTCAAATACAGGACAACAGGTAAAACATCGAGTACCAAACAATGCTTCCTATTTATGTCGCCAACCACTCCAGCTGGCGCAGTCGATGACAAAGCAAAAATAACTTCAGCGAGGCGGAAAATGTTGCTTCCTCGATTATAAAATAATAGGACGAAAGCCTTCCGACATTGATCTCACAAGATTCCGATGAGGAAGAATAGCGCGAGACTTTTCGTGCAAACAAGTAATCGACCGTTTTTTTTTTTTCTTTTTTTTTATATTTAAACGTTGACCTTATTACTAGCCTGAAAATTGTTCTTTTGCGGCACCAATCAATGAGGTCAACGTGCTTTGGCGTCCGCCCTTTGAAATGAGAAAAAAATACCGATGTCGCATTCGCGCTAAGAGTGTCTCGAGGTGTACGTCATGCGAAACCGCCGAATATTATTTGCTAACTACCAACCGAATATTATTTTGGTTTCCTCTCCGCTGGAGAGGGGGGTCATTTAAGTAAGGATTTTTTTGTTGTTTTTCTCTTTTAGTCCCGCTCCGGGCTTCTCTGTTATTTTCTCTGCCGATTGCACCTTCTCGGAAGGGCCCTTGAGCGCTAATTGTGAAGCAGGCGAAGTGTAGACGGCCTTAGGCGAACGCAATACCACTGCGGTTATATTAATTTATATCGTTGCTCGGTGAGGAGGCAGTAGTCTGCACTTTGTAACAGAAACTCGACATTGCACATCTGAGATTGTAGACTTTTTGTGGCGATCGTGCTGCCTAAGCGAACGCACACCGAAGTCACCTCTCAGCAGGACTGCGGGGGTGACGCCCTGTATTAAAACAGCTATAGTTTCTAACAGTTTAAGACACGCAAGGCGTGCCCTGAGCACCATATCGTCACTCCTGAGCTCATATATATTGTCGAATGCCGAACCTCGAAACCAGAAGCGAGCCGAAGCCAGAAGCCGAAGCCTCGGCTTCGGCTTCGGCTTCGGCTTCAGCTGTCTGACTAGAGAAGTGGCCGTTTGGCAAAGCGATAAACTTTTCCTTCCTATAGTCCACGATACATGCGTCACTGACGTCTCAAGAAACGCGGGCCGTCGCGTATATTGTGTGTTCCCGCTTCTTGCTTGTTCATTGGTTCTTCGGTCCTCTTCTCGGCCAATGCAGCATTCGCGCATTGGTGTCGGTGCGATTATAAGAGAGTTTCAGGGAACCGTTTTTGCACATCCGATACAGTACGATGATTCCTCCGGTACGCACTGCGCATGTGCCACCGCAGAAGACTCGCATATGCCATGTTCGTATACCGGAGGCCCAATCGTACCGTATCGGATCTGCAAAAACAGTTCCCTAAAACTCTCTATAAGGTCGGGACTCGTCACGCCACGTGTTTCTTAGGAGTAAATTAGGGTGCCTACATGTTTCCGCCGCTCCGCTGTTTAGGGTGGCGACAACGTTTGTGATACCTGTTGCCGACTATCCAGTGTTGCCTACCTCGTTACCATGGAAACCTCCGCTGTTTTCGTCGACCATTTTGTCACACTCGCCGGCCGTGCGCTTGCACTACGCCACTAATCCTCGTTAGGGCTACGGACCGCCCACCGCTCTCATTTTGACGGCGTGGTTTCGGCGTGCGATGCCGGTCTGTTGCGTTTCATTTTGTCGCGGGAACTTGCGTTTCGTTAAAAGGAACGCACACTTCCTGCTCGCAACTTCAAAACATGAAACACCCGAATAAGGAGAGCGACAGCCACCACTACCGCCATCCCACTGAGCCTAGGACACCTCTTATGAACGGAAACGGAAGTGGCCTCACAGTGTTGCCGGTGTTTCGAGACTACAGAAACTCAACGTTGTTTACGTCTAGCGAAATAAGAAGTGGGAAAAAATGGCGGTGGGAGAGGATCTGGGAAAGGGTAACAAGAAGTTGGCGCCAGCCTAAAGCGGAGCGGAAACATGTAGGCACCCTAGAGTAAATATATATTGTACATGAATGAATGAATGGATGGATGGATGGAGGGATAAATGTGGCTGAACCCTTCCAATCCGGCGGCGGCTTACGCCATCATGCTTAGGCTTGTAAGTTTTCACAGTTAACTAATCTCCAATAAAATAACGATACAAAGATATGCCGGCTAGAAGTTTTCGCCTCAAAGCGAAAACAACAGATGGCTTATGTTTTGATGTTCTCCGAATGTCAAGGAGCACGGTTGTCCCCGAATTCACTCTGCTTCTTTCGGCTGGTCAGGGTCGTATTTGTTCGAATGTTGGGAGGCGTTATTCCTTTGGCCGTTTTCCTCTATTGTAGCTCGCTTGGAAAGCCTCTCTCGCGCCCTATCAATAAAACTTGTTTTTTTCCCCCTCTTTCTCTCTGCTCGCCTGGAATACGAAAGCCAAGAGCAACGATCAGGACGTTTTGCTGCCCACTCGCGCAAGAGTACATCACGGGTCTTTGTTGTTGGTTTTATTTTGTTGTTTTCATGGTTCGCAAATTGTTCTCGAGTATTTTCTTTTTTTTTTTTTTTTGCAAGCTACATTTCTCGGTAATTATTACGGTTTCTTGGAAGTCCTTGTGAACTAGGTGCATACACAAGCCCTGGTCTTCGTTTGAAGCCTTAGACTTGAGGGAATACTTAATGTCATGCAATTTCACCGAAGCTTTATTTCTCGAGCCTTACTTTAGAAGTATCTTACTTCTGTGAATATTTGTGCGTTCGGAAAAATAGTACATACCAATAAACCCTAAATTCTTTCAAAACCTAAAAAAAAAAAAAGATTGGAGTTGCCAAATTGTTATAACAAACTGTTGGGGAGTGTACAAGATTAGTATTTATTGTCACGTCAACTAAATCTGCATAGATACACAATACAAATAAGAATTCAGCCATATTTCTTATTCACTGCGATTCACCTGCACATCCTCTGCACGTAATCATACACGAAGGCATCTATTCTGTACAACGAAACATTAAACTATGAAGCAACTCGGACTTGAAACTTTGTTCCACAAGGGACAAAAATAGGCCATTATCAACCAAATCTAATCCAGGTATACCAATAGAGGTATAGTCTTGGAGCTAGAATCACAACAACCAAAACAAATTCCGAAACAGTTCGGAAAATTTTTTTGTCGAAATGGCACGTCGCTCGAATTGCGCTTCACTGAAAAACGTCGCCCTCACCTTAATATGCAAAGAACTCCAGGTATCGAGGCCATTGCTTCGATATGAGGTAATTATGACCTAAGGCGTTTCAGACAGCTTATCTGTTGAACTTGACACTGTGTGACACCTGCACGCTCAACACAAAAACAGGCAACAATATACGAAGTCATTTAGAAAAAAAAATATTTGTAGTAGGCGGGACTTCACTGCTTGGCAATGCCAGAAGATCCCGGCTTCTGTTTCCCGGAACGGCGCAACGGCAGTGACGGACTCGCTCTTTGGGAAACCCGGGAGGAGTATTGGATTCGCTTCCTAATGGCTTCGGTTTACCCGGGTTCCTTTATAACTCGCCGTGTTGGGCATGTCTTCACATTCGCCTTGGAAAAAAATCCGCCTTACACGTAAGTTTGCTTTGCTTCCCGTACTCCTAAGTGGGCACACAGAAATTACAGGTTAATGCGATTTTCTTTCCGATATTAGGTTGACTTCCATCTGCAATTTTTAACTAATGCCACACTTTAATCTATGCTATTGACGATTTTCACCGCGTGTCTTTTAACCTTCTTTGGCGGTTTCGCCTTTAGACCGCCAGGCGCTGTGAAGATCTGGCTCGCTCGAAAAGTCTGGAGAGTGAACCTGACGCCACAGCTTTCTGTTCTAGCCACTATACCCGTTTCCCCCTCAAAAACAGTAGCAAAAAAAAAAAAAAAAAAAAACGTCCAGCACCTCGCGCAGTTTTACTAATTTCGCCCTTCATGTAGATAATTAGGATATATGTAGGTGCATTTTAGATTAGATATATGTTATCTTATCAAGACGTACACGTTTCAAATGCCAAAGGCATCGCTTCTTCCTCCGACAACCAAATCATGCAAGAACTACTTCGCGCAGCGCGTGAACACTGCGCAAAACTGCCTTTTTTGTTGTTTTGTTTTGAGGTGTAAACGCGTAAAGATGCCTTCGGTTCTGCTGGACTCGCCAACAGTCACCAACGGGATGCGAACGAGAGGAGAGAGTTTGAGACGTTGCGCCTCTAGCGCGATCTTCCTAGCTTCGTTAACACCTTGACGTTTCGTGAGCTTCGAGCGTGCACGCACACCTAGCTAAAGAACAACGGAAGGCGACGAGTACGTGCTGGAGGCTGGAAGAACGTAAGACACGCCACCGCCGTTCTAACTCTGCAGTAACTATAAAAGCGTGTGCACTTTTAACCGGCTCGTCTTATTGGACTCGTTTCAGAAACACGCTACGGAAAGCTTAGAAATCGGAAATAGGAAGAAACCCCACACGTTTACTGACCTCTCGGTTGTGGTAGAAAAGTAAAGAAAAAGTTGGTATCGTCGGTTGGGAAAGATTTTTGTTAATAACGAATGAATTACTCTTGTCGTTTTTTTTTCTTTTTTGTGTAGTTATCTATTTACGGCGTGCAACCTACTAGAAACAAACAGAAACAATACGAGAAATGTTTTTAATGCGCTTATAAGTCATCACGCCTGAATTGTTTAACTTGATGAGTGTAACACGTTATGTCATAATTTTTAATTCTAGCTGTTATTGTTTTCTTTTTGAGGAGGCCAAGAAATATCTCATCATAATGAAGGTCGTGGCTATTGCTTTCGTCGTCGTTATGATTGCCGGTAAGACCCACGCTTAAAAAGATTTTTTTTATATATCTTAATGTTTACGGCAGCACTCGCTAACCATCACCTTTATAATTTCAGGTCTTATCAGCACTTCCTGCTCGCAAGAAGACGATAGCCAGGTGGCTCATGTCAGAGTTCGTGAGTACCGACTTTTGTTTCGTCTCATTCGAATATTATTAGGAGCATCTTCAATGTTTCGAGAATTTGGGCCAAATAATGCTGGAATGATTATAAATGGGCAGAGGAACGGGGTTTAATTACATCAGAACTGCAACAGCAGGCTGAGCCATGGGGCCCTAAACTCGTCAAGCACAAAGTTGGAGTCGAAAGTTCGCGGAGCTCGCCGATTGGACGTCGGACAAGAAGTCACTACGTCATCGTCGTGATAGGCCAATCGGTGTGTTCCGTCAACTTCGGCCACAATTTTGTGTTTGATGAGTTTAGAGGGCATGATATTCCAAACTTCTTTCTTTTTTTTGTGGCTGTTTTTTTTTTTTTTTTTTACTTTGTTTTTATTATAAACCGTGCTTACTTGAAACACCAATTCAAACATGCTTTGTTTACATAATCTAGCAACTTCGATTAGCTCACAGGTAATAAATATCGTAAAAAAACTACATTTCGCCGTTTCTTTTTAGATTTAGTTAGGCAATAAAAGACGTACAATATTGGCCGTCAGTGACCCATTAAACTTGTGATCTGCTAACTCATAGTGCCGCATGATGCACTCAATTCTGGAACGTACTCTCTTTTTTCGGACTATAATCCGCAAACGGTGCCTAAAGTCTGCACGTAACAATTTTGATCCAAAGTACACCTTGACAAGTGCCTGGTTTATTAGCTCGAAAGAAGCTTGTATCAAACATTAGTAATCAGGAACGTAATTTCTCGTTCCCAATATCCGTCACGTCTCTTTATAATAAAATATCCACACTTTGTTTCAGTGTAAAAGGGTACTCTGCCGCTTTTTTAGCGACCCCGAATGACTATACTTTCGGAATCTCCGGCCTTTACCCTTTCCGGTAGGCCATTTAATATCGCGAAATTCAAACTAGTTGTGAAATTCACGAGTGAAAAAGATGCCGAAACCAACATTCAAATATACCCGCGCCTTTCAGTGCCGTGACGTCAGGGGAAGGCAGGCTTGCAGGTCGAGCGAACAATCTAAAAATTGACTATGCCAAGCATTTGTTTCGTGCTCCTGCGCCGGTGCTAGAACGAGGTTCCGAAGCATTTATTTGACACCACGAAACTGCTTGTAATCAGTTGGGAACAAAGTCGACAGTCCAAAAGTGAACCCTTGCCTTTCGCCGACGTCCCTTTTTCATTGTTGCCAGTACAGACTTTCAGTTTAAAAAACACGGTGAGAACCAAAATTGTAAATTCAATAACCTCGCGAAAAAAAAAATTGATTATGGCCCAATACTGGAGGGACTATTTCAGCGATGTTTGTTGGCGTGTTCAACGAAGTTTCAGGCAAATCGGGGACTATGAAAAAAACGGCAGTAAGTCCAGAGTGAAAGTCACTAGGCATCTTCTGTGTATGGTACGTTCAGCGATGATAGAACATGTAGAGAAATATAACGAACACCAAGATGGTGCGCTTTTGGCGCCGTCTGCTTGGTCCCATTAGCTCCTATAGCGTCGGCTGTGTTTCGACTTAAAGTGAAACGAATTATTAAAAAGAAACTAGATTCTTGCATAGTCCGCATCACCTAAGTTTACAACTTGTAAACATATAGTTCACAGATTATAGTCTGGAAGATGCGATACATGATAATACAGCACCGATATATCCTTGTAGTGGAAAAGACTCACAAATCCCGTATCCGGCGCACAAGTCGAGTACCTGCAGGGGAAACGCAGAGTATGTCAACTTCTTTCCTGAATTCCCGCAGGTCGTGGGTTCGGCTGTCCACTCAACCAGGGGGCGTGTCACAACCACTGCAGAAGCATCAAGCGCCGGGGTGGTTACTGCTCGGGAATCATCAAGCAAACCTGCACCTGCTACCGGAAGTGAAGCTGCTCCGTGACTTCCGCAATGAGCTCCTCTCGCGTCCCCGCCGTGCGACGGGGTTCTGGTCAACTCTTTCTAGTCTGTGAATACCCTTTCAGAATCAGTCGGCAATTTAAACGATGTTCGAATACGCCATGACATTGAAACCTATATGCGACTCTGCCTCAATAAACTAACGTTACAGTTTTAAGCCTTGCCCCGATTTTCGTGCCCTCGATTGATTGCGGACAACCACATTTGCGGTCTTTTTTGTATATACATATTAATTACAATTGAATTTGTTATGGGTGCAATAGTGACGGAAAACATAAGAAACACAGGGCCCGGCTTATGATACGTGAGTGGTTTTTTGCTTAAAGTGTTTCAGATATATCCTACGATCCAGACGATAATCACTCGAAATGATGGCAGGGCACGTTGCACAAAATTTTTCATGCCTCCTCACCTCTGTATGTTAGACTGCGATGCTTTTATTCATTTTGTTATCTATTCCAACGGATCTTGAGGATGAAATTGTGTTTGCGCCGATATTATACTCCAGCTTGACATGCGAAACAGGGTTGCATTATTCGGCTATTTTATTAAAAGACAGGACACATGGGATACTGAAGGCACTTACAGTTGCAAATACTTTTGAACGCTGTCTTTTGTTTTTTCGCGCTTGTTGTCGACAATTTAAATGAACAGCACAAACAAGATTTGAGCCGGCTCAGCTTTATTTCGATTTGAATCATATTATGGCACGCACGCACTAACAAAATATTAAATTATTTCGTTTTAAGTTCTACTTTAAGTGCACGCTTTGTTTGTTTTAGTGGGCACATTTTACCTTTGATATTATCAGAAGTACAAAGGAACCATTAGTGCAGTTGACACAAGGGCCTCAGGCACGCGTCATCACTACTTGTGACGAGGAATGAGAAGAACGCTTCTCGCTTACGTTTTAAATTTTAAGGATGTTAAATGTAGCCTGAGTACGGTTTTTATAGCATTTACGTTTATATGTAAATCTCGTTTTGAGGCGAATAGAAAGGCTCCCAATGTGGCATTATTATTCAATATCTCAACAATTATCGACGCAAGCCATCGTCATCTCTACATGTTGGGAGTGTTTATAGTCAGCTACAGGCTAAGAATTTAGTGCATATGCTCTCAGCCCACGGGTGTAAAGCGCCCGCTCCGCTTTCGAGAAAATAGTGCGCCGTCTGCTGCATGGCGTCATCTGTGACATCGCTGTCAGGCACTGACTTGTACGGCACTAATTACAAGCAATCAATTTACACTTGTAATCGATTACTTTTTCTGCTAATTTTGTAATCATTCGATTATATTTATTAGACAGTAATCGCAAGAGTAATTTGATTACTTTTGGAAGTACAAAACTTACTTTAACCGTAACTACTTTTCCCTTCTCTTTATAACGGGCCCCTTTGTTCCAACAAGTTGCCTACCAACGTATCCTCGAACCAAGTCTTCGACAGGAGAAATAAGATTTCCCAAAATTAGTCGATGGAAAAGATTAGCAGTTTGTGATACGGTGGTTCCAATCCAATTCGCAACTTTCAGTGATGGTGGTACCGCAGTGTGAGAATCACGCTCTCTAACTCCTGAGTGATCGGCTTCACTATAAAGGTGCTTGCCTACGCCTTCCTGACGTGAAAAAATAAAGTAAGGCTCCAATACTGCTTGCATAAAGAAAAACTAGAATTACTCACGCGTTGCATACCCCACCTCGTACTGCTGTTCAGGGACCATCATCCAGATGACAGCCATTTTGATTGGCGCCGTTGCGCCCCCTATAGATTGTGAAAGTTGCGAATTATAAACACAACGAAAGACCCGTTTTCAAACCGGCAGGGAAATCTGTCGAGAAATTCTGAAGTAATCATAAAAAAGTAACGGTTACTTTTTCGAGTAACGACCATTTACTTTTCTTTTCAAATAATCAAGAAATTTAATTTATTACTCTTTAGCCAACAACATTCGTACACGTGATTCATTACTTTTCTGAAGTAACGTCCCAAGCACGAGCGGAAGAAATGAAGCTCTGTTGACAATATATTGATTCGGGGCGAAGCATGCCATGCAGAAAAGAAACGGACAATTTTCTACCTCGTGCCAATTGGGGTGACGGCAAGAAACAATGGTAACTTCGACAGGCGACGCCTTCATCTGTGACAGTGGTAGGCATTGACATTTTAAGAAACACGAGGCGTTGCTCTCGGTGACTTTACACAATAGTTGCTTATCTGTCTTACCGTACAACTGACCGCAACGACGCGACTTGGCAACGGCGCCAGAATTCGCGGATAAATAAATACTGCTTTAAGGGTGTCATTACCGAATCCCAGACAAAAGCTCACCGGACAAAGGATCACCGGACAGAACCTCACTGGACGAAAGCTCACCCATTTTTTCACAGACCTGGACAAAAGCTCACCAGGAGAAAATTTTATGTTGGTCCTAACACATGTGTGGACAACTTAGGTGCATGCGTGCGACACTAAAATGCAAAAATAAGTTAAATCTGAGAGGCGCATGGTTTGTTGCTTAAAGTAGAAACAAGTTTATTTATCGATTGGTTAGAAACGAATGCAGTCCCCCACCAGCTCCAGCAGTCTTGGTAGATCTGGGTGTACCTGTAATCCCTCGAAAATATTTTTCACGCGATTCTGCAGGCGCAGAGTGGTTTTTCGCACCCGTTTCTCTGGGGGTTCACCTCTGCGGGCTAGTGTCAATGCCGTGGCAACGAACGCCTGATTTTCCTGTGGGCATTCAATCAGCATCCAGACTCTAGGAGGGGCGTGACCGACAAACTTCCGGAACCCGGTGTTCCATCCTTCGCAGGTGATGTTCGTCCGGTCTTTATCTTGAAGAGTGACGTCGTACATATTCCACCGTTCCGGGGGAAATTCTGGTCGTCGTTGGCACACAGTCAGGCAAAGGGAAGAATTCGCTCTGGGTGCCGCCGAAGAAGGACCAGAAGCATAAAGGAAGGGGCCGTTGACATACGTGCAATCAAAGTAGTCTAGCAGGTCGCCGATGTCACCGGTAAACTGATGTAGGTTAGTTCTTCGGGCACAAGCTGTGGTGGAAGGAACGCGAGCCTATCCAAAATCCCACACAGCTTTCTAAAATCATCATCTGTCCAAAAAGGCCACACTCCCGTTCCTCGAAAATATATTTAAAACTTCGCAACTCAATGGTTTGAATATTACAGTTTTGCTTCAGTTTCTTTTTCACAACACACTGAAATAATCCTTGATTTCAAATACATTTACGACGCTCAATGACGGAATGAATTTAATTTTCCTAGCCATTCACTTTAAATATTAACCTGAACCCCAAGAAAATCCATGCATTAGTTATGAAGAGACATTGTGCCAGGCACTTAGCCAGGAAGGGGGCCCATGGGGCCCAGCCCCCCCCCCCCCCTCCCCATCATACAGCATTTTGTCATGGGCGCCCCCCCCCCCCCCCCCCCCCCGAAACAAAATCCTGGCTACATGCCTGCATTGTGCCTAAGCTTTATGTGCGCGTTTAGAGCGACATAAGCACAATAAAAAAAGCGAGGTCGACAAAGCGTGACTTCGCTTCTTCGGCCGCTCTTGCGGTTCGAAATTTTCGGTTCACGAAGTTTCTTGAGCGTGGCACAAAGGTGCTCCGGCATACGTTGAGTCAAGCAAGCTTGATTTGATCAGCTTCACTCAGTTTCAGTGACCTAAAGTTTGGTCCCAAATCGTTGCTTGTCTGCCTGTTATGGCTTATCTGTCGAACGACATGGAATAAGATGCCAGTTCTCCTAAAAATGGTGCAATGTCCATCGCGTCCGCACTTTATCCCAGCCCGTGTTTCGCCCGGGGTATCAAAAAAAAAAATAACATGAGGTGAGCTTTGGTCCGGGTGTGTGAAAAAACGGGTGAGCTTTTGTCCGGTGAGCTTTTGTCCAGTGAGCTTCTGTCTGGTGAGCTTTTGTTCGGTGAGCTTTTGTCCGGTTACCGTCATTACCGTAGGCATTATTCATTTAATGAAGCCAACAGAAAAGCAGACGGAGCTCGGTGAGGCAGCAACGCCGGCGGCATTACTCGATCATCTCACTCACCGTACCAGGACGGATAAGGCAGTTTTACGTCGCCCCACAGAACCCACCGCAAAGAAACTCCCATGCATCTTCGATGTAACGACGTAATTTGTGGCTGGGGCGAGCAGCAAGTGCACGAACAGAAGCCATCGCCGCCAACAAAAGATGTCGAGGCATAGGCCTATCCGCACGACCAAGCAGGCAGATTGAACACGTCGACGGCGGTACGATTGTTGGATTATTCTCACCTCGTTACACGAAAGCTACCGCGAACAAACTAGAATACCGCCTCAACATGGCGAAGTAGACCCGATTAGGTAAACGGCTGAACATCGCTGCCAGAAGCCGCCGTCCCCTCGGCGTCGCCGTGTTGCCAGTGGCGCACCAAAAGAAAGAATGGAAGCGATTGGCCGGCGGCGTCGTATGAAATTTATTTGAGGGGCATTTGCTTTTGAGTTCTTCACCTGTCGCCGACCGCAAGATGTCTTTTTAAATGTCGCTGAAGTTAAATGGCATGTAGTTCATTGATTATATGTTTAAAATATAATATTATTCGTGCGAAATTCCCCAACCTCAAACCCTAATCCCACACCACGACTTTAGCCATTCCCTTCCCATGTTATCCAATAAATAAATTCGTGCGATTTTTTTTTTTTTCAGTTGAATAAAACAAATAAGAAACCAAACCCGATGAAAGAGGATAATCGGCAAGCGCTGACTTCGGAAAACTGAGCAGCTCTGTCAGAACGGTGACCGAACAACGACTTGTTGAAAGGACTGCGAAGAAGTGACCTCGTTGCGAGCCCGAGCATAACGCAACAGGTGTATTGCTGTCCGGTATGACGGTTCGCCATTCGGCCGACTTTCGTTCGCGTCGGTGGTATAGTGGTTAGCATAGCTGCCTTCCAAGCAGTTGACCCGGGTTCGATTCCCGGCCGACGCATCTTTTTTTTCCTTCCCCATTTATTGCGATTACGTTTTGGAACTTATGACCGTATACGCTTTCCGCACATAACCGCCGGTGTGCGTACTGGGGGGGAGGGAGGGGGGGGGGGGGGGGGCAAACACACTAAATATTTTGTTCAATCCAAGAAGAATTTAATGCGATATTACTATATCAGGCTATCCCCCGTAATATCGGTTGATATTTTGTTGCACCAGCTAGTGCATCCCAAGCAGATAATTAGCAGCGGCACATCGTAGTTTATTTGGGAGATATTTCGGCTCAATATGAGATGTACTAAATCCAGCGTTGAATGGACTTGAGATTAGAATTAAATATCTGAGTCCAAGGCACCGAAAAAAAAAAGAAAAGGGTTATGATCTAGCGCAGTGGTTCTTAGCCATGGATGTGTCGGGGACCCCTTGCGGACCGCTGGCAGTGATGGGGGACCCCTTCTAGCGGGGGGGGGGGGGGGGGGGGGGGGGTTAGTTAACACGTCTGGAGCATGAAACAGGTGCCTTTTATTGCTGTCGTAGTTCCGGAAGCAGGTTGCAAATTAGTCACAGCCGGACTGAACTACAAAAAACGTGCCAAATAAAAAAAAAAAAAAAACTTTTGTTGATGGTCTCGCGGACCCCCATTGAGAACCACTGATCTAGCGTGTAAATATGAAAGGTTAAGACAGTGCAGACTCGCTGGACTAATGTTAAGGAATAATGTTGCATTTGAACACAGAGGAAGAAAACTCATAGCGTTGCTGACAATTTCAAATGGAACGAAGATAATGTAGCAGGTGTGTTTAGTATTTTCGTTTTTTAGAAGGTTACGTATATTATTATGTTGCAATGTCAGTTCTCACACATAAACACGTGCTGAAGTGATGCAGGGTAGAATCTATATAAAACGTTAAATAAATAAATAAATATATTATTATTATTATTATTATTAATATGAACTAGATACCTATTTTTTATCATTAGAGTGCAGTCGCAATGCTAGATGAAGCAGTCGTGACAGGAAGTCAAATATGTTTTGCTACCTCCCACCCGCAAATCTTTCTCAGAATGAATACTAAAAGAGCGCTACGGCGTACTTAAATGTGGGAAAAACTGCTAATACGTATCAAAGGAGCTGCTCGATCAGTAAGATAAATCTTTCTTACAACTAAACCACGTGATTACTTGTTTATATGGAATAAAGCAGAAGTTCAAGAAAACAATTCTGCGTTTAAAGGTATCGCGCATCAATTTTTGTTGTAATCGGTAGCAAGGTTACGGAGCTTTCACGCTAAATACCGAGTACACCTGAGGCAACAAAGCGTAAAAAACAAGTACGTTGGCATTATGTTAAAAGGGAGCTGAAACACTTCTTGAACAAGAGCGAGTTAGAGGTGAATTCTGGCGTATTTTTATCCTGCGAATCTGAATATCACGGTCGTTTTCCCCGAAGGAGGAACTAAACGCCAGAAAACACAAAAAAAACACCGACCAGTCGTGACGTCATGCTAGGATCGGCCGCCAAGCGCGTGTCGCTCGTGTGGGCAGCGCGTGTAATTGCAAACATGCCGGATATATTTATTTCTCTTCATTGACACCAATCTTAACGTCTATTTCTGACATTTTTTTTTTTTTTTTTTTAAATAGCAAGAGCACGCGTGCATAGCTTTGATAGGCGCTGTAGATGCGCGAGAGCGGAGATTCCGAAAGCTCCTAGTATGACGTCACGCTATGGGAAGGAGGGGCTTCAGCGAGCGGTACTTTGAAGATTACTTTCTGCAGCCTCCGTACACCAAACTGAAAAACAATCTCGATATTCGTGATCCTGGAGGCCAAATGAACACGATTTAAGTGTTTTCCTCAAATACAGAAACGCTTCAGTTTCCCTTTAAACCACCTGAAACTGGGCGTGGAAAAAACGTAGCGTTAGGGAATTTGAACAAGTGTGGGGGACTCCTGATTGGAACGGACACCTCCTGCATAACAGGGCCAGAGCACTGAATTTTCGAAGGTCACCCGAACAAGCAAACGCGGGGCACGAGCATCAACCGTCGAACGCTGACGCGGCACTCGTGTTCAGTCCGTGTTTGCCTCTTTGGGTGTCGTTTCGCACTTTAGGAGGCGGCGTTAGAAGACAAAGCCTCCGTGGAAGGAGCCCGCAACAATGGCCTCATTCTCCGAACAGCGGTCACGTAATGAGGCTATTCATAAGACTCTTATATGTTTATATCCTGTAACAATACCCGCGTCTCAATACAGAAAAAAAAAAAGCGTCGGTGGTATAGTGGTTAGCATAGCTGCCTTCCAAGCAGTTGACCCGGGTTTGATTCCCGGCCGACGCATTTTTTTTTTTCTTTTGTGCGTGATTGGTTTAACTTGCGATAGCGAACCCAGAAAGACATACGAACTCGTGCAGATTAACGTTTCGTTCTGCTTGATTGACTTCATTGCACTGTGTACCATCGGCTGCGGACTTGGATTTTTAGGTGTCTCTCTACACCAAGAATTGGCGGTTGTTTTTACATAGTTGTAAGTGACGTCATTGGGAAGTTAGGGCTTACTCTCTGTCACCATTCCTGTTTCTCTAAGCGTCTTTTCTTTAAAGACAATGCTTTGCCTGGTTTTGGCAGATGGGCAACCCGAAGTGATGACGGCAGATGGGCAACCCGAAAAACCACTAAACAGTATGACAGTATTCGCGTCTCCAGCTCGACGCTCGCCCTCCCGCGGCAGAAACAGGAAGCGCTCTAGTGAGGGTCCCCCGATTCTCCTGCTCAGCGGGCCCGGCGGAACTGCTGGCGACCATGGCCCGCGAAATGTAATTACCGAATGCATACAACACTCTTCATTGCCACAACGTAATGCTGCAACCGGTATGGGATTGTACCTTACTGGAGAGTTTAATATTGCGCATAGAATGCGCATAGAAGCAAACGCAAGCGGTGTACGTTTGCTTTAGAGTTGCGTGCCCCACGTTGTGCGTGCGCCTCATCGCCATGCGCCATCCAAGATCGAAATTTCGGGCTTCGCGCACGCGCAGTGTGAAACACGCAAAGCTAACGCAAACACACAGCACTTGCGTTCGCTCATATACGCAATACTAAAACTAACTAGTTTCACCGGCTTCCAATGCCAGCGCAATGTGCTGCACTGAGCAGACGTGCAAGCAGGTAGGCGTTCCTTCGAGCTGGAAAGGCTGAGATTTGCAAAACAACGGAGCGTAAAAATGAAAGGTAACTAAATGTTATAAAAAAATTGGTATATAAAAAAATATTTTCTTTTTTAACATTTGGGCATTTGGTCTGGAAGGATATTGGCGGCGACTTTGGACGTTTTGCCGATTGTCAAACGTCGCGACTTTGAGAGCAAAATATACTTTAACCACAATTTATGTAATTTTACAGAGATTTCTCACATTAGCTAGAATGTTTTAATTGATTTTAGACTATTTTTATTGTATTACTTGGCAATTCAAAATGCCGCAATTGGCACCAGTGATAATAATTAGCACTCCTTTGATTGTAATATTTGTTCGCGGCGTTCGGGATTAGATCATAAGCAACAAATTATATTAGAGCTTGAAAAATAACGTATTAAAATATTTGAATTTTAATATTATTACTATTAATACAAATCGCGGCAATGTATGCCCCCATGCAATTAACGCCAAGATCACAAAAATACGCCATTTAACCATAATAATCTGTCCAGAAAGGTATAATTTTGTTTTCTTTTAGCATATGAAAAACTCTCACATCGTTATCAAGATAGACAAACAGTCAAACACTGATGTATATAAAGTACTATGCGTCACGCGTTGCTATAAATCTGACTCGGATTCCGTCTTTGTGTGGTTTCAGTGTGAACAGAGTTTATTAATTTATACGTTTTGTGGACCTATTGCAAAAATTGGAATTATTTCTTATTCTTCTGCTGGGAATAATGTTAAGCCATTTAATCATCTAAATAGCCAAAAACCCATTAAAAGACCCGCAGTTCATTATTTCCCAAGACAATTATCGGAGCGAGAAAAGGCAGCGAGAACGCGCAAATATTAGCACTGATTTTTTCAACTACAACAACTACAAATATCAGCCTGGATCGAACATGTATGTCACAAAAAAAAAAAAAAAGTTTCCGCGAACAACTTCTCTAACTAAATAATTACGATGTGAGGCACATCTTGAGTTATGAAAGAAACTGAAATTAAGACCTATATCGAGAAATCAAATCCGAAATGGTGGTTAGTTTTGGTTTCGCTCCAGAATTAAAACGCGCATTCTTGCGTAAATATTACGCTAAACAGCGTTCTTATTTTCAGGGTAAAGAGGTGACTTGCGCCCACAACACCCTAGCTTCTTCGTATTACCAGAAATAATTTGTGTTGCTCAGTGAAGTCAGCACACTAGATAGGCTCAACAGTGGCACGCATCTCCGACCCTCACTATAACCGCCATTTTGGAAAATGAGTGGCGCCACCTATAGTTACTTGGAGTCGCGAATAGCAACGTTTATCGCTGAACACATCAGTCGAACTCTACAGCTGGGAATGTCATCCAACCAGAGAACACAATAAGGTCGGTAATTGGACCTTCTAGAATCGTGTGGGCAGCGCGTGTAATTGCAAACATGCCGGATATATTTATTTCTCTTCATTGACACCAATCTTAACGTCTATTTCTGACATTTTTTTTTTTTTTTTTAAATAGCAAGAGCACGCGTGCATAGCTTTGATAGGCGCTGTAGATGCGCGAGAGCGGAGATTCCGAAAGCTCCTAGTATGACGTCACGCTATGGGAAGGAGGGGCTTCAGCGAGCGGTACTTTGAAGATTACTTTCTGCAGCCTCCGTACACCAAACTGAAAAACAATCTCGATATTCGTGATCCTGGAGGCCAAATGAACACGATTTAAGTGTTTTCCTCAAATACAGAAACGCTTCAGTTTCCCTTTAAACCACCTGAAACTGGGCGTGAAAAAACGTAGCGTTAGGGAATTTGAACAAGTGTGGGGGACTCCTGATTGGAACGGACACCTCCTGCATAACAGGGCCAGAGCACTGAATTTTCGAAGGTCACCCGAACAAGCAAACGCGGGGCACGAGCATCAACCGTCGAACGCTGACGCGGCACTCGTGTTCAGTCCGTGTTTGCCTCTTTGGGTGTCGTTTCGCACTTTAGGAGGCGGCGTTAGAAGACAAAGCCTCCGTGGAAGGAGCCCGCAACAATGGCCTCATTCTCCGAACAGCGGTCACGTAATGAGGCTATTCATAAGACTCTTATATGTTTATATCCTGTAACAATACCCGCGTCTCAATACAGAAAAAAAAAGCGTCGGTGGTATAGTGGTTAGCATAGCTGCCTTCCAAGCAGTTGACCCGGGTTTGATTCCCGGCCGACGCATTTTTTTTTTTCTTTTGTGCGTGATTGGTTTAACTTGCGATAGCGAACCCAGAAAGACATACGAACTCGTGCAGATTAACGTTTCGTTCTGCTTGATTGACTTCATTGCACTGTGTACCATCGGCTGCGGACTTGGATTTTTAGGTGTCTCTCTACACCAAGAATTGGCGGTTGTTTTACATAGTTGTAAGTGACGTCATTGGGAAGTTAGGGCTTACTCTCTGTCACCATTCCTGTTTCTCTAAGCGTCTTTTCTTTAAAGACAATGCTTTGCCTGGTTTTGGCAGATGGGCAACCCGAAGTGATGACGGCAGATGGGCAACCCGAAAAACCACTAAACAGTATGACAGTATTCGCGTCTCCAGCTCGACGCTCGCCCTCCCGCGGCAGAAACAGGAAGCGCTCTAGTGAGGGTCCCCCGATTCTCCTGCTCAGCGGGCCCGGCGGAACTGCTGGCGACCATGGCCCGCGAAATGTAATTACCGAATGCATACAACACTCTTCATTGCCACAACGTAATGCTGCAACCGGTATGGGATTGTACCTTACTGGAGAGTTTTAATATTGCGCATAGAATGCGCATAGAAGCAAACGCAAGCGGTGTACGTTTGCTTTAGAGTTGCGTGCCCCACGTTGTGCGTGCGCCTCATCGCCATGCGCCATCCAAGATCGAAATTTCGGGCTTCGCGCACGCGCAGTGTGAAACACGCAAAGCTAACGCAAACACACAGCACTTGCGTTCGCTCATATACGCAATACTAAAACTAACTAGTTTCACCGGCTTCCAATGCCAGCGCAATGTGCTGCACTGAGCAGACGTGCAAGCAGGTAGGCGTTCCTTCGAGCTGGAAAGGCTGAGATTTGCAAAACAACGGAGCGTAAAAATGAAAGGTAACTAAATGTTATAAAAAATTGGTATATAAAAAATATTTTCTTTTTAACATTTGGGCATTTGGTCTGGAAGGATATTGGCGGCGACTTTGGACGTTTTGCCGATTGTCAAACGTCGCGACTTTGAGAGCAAAATATACTTTAACCACAATTTATGTAATTTTACAGAGATTTCTCACATTAGCTAGAATGTTTTAATTGATTTTAGACTATTTTTATTGTATTACTTGGCAATTCAAAATGCCGCAATTGGCACCAGTGATAATAATTAGCACTCCTTTGATTGTAATATTTGTTCGCGCGTTCGGGATTAGATCATAAGCAACAAATTATATTAGAGCTTGAAAAATAACGTATTAAAATATTTGAATTTTAATATTATTACTATTAATACAAATCGCGGCAATGTATGCCCCCATGCAATTAACGCCAAGATCACAAAAATACGCCATTTAACCATAATAATCTGTCCAGAAAGGTATAATTTTGTTTTCTTTTAGCATATGAAAAACTCTCACATCGTTATCAAGATAGACAAACAGTCAAACACTGGATGTAATATAAAGTACTATGCGTCACGCGTTGCTATAAATCTGACTCGGATTCCGTCTTTGTGTGGTTTCAGTGTGAACAGAGTTTATTAATTTATACGTTTTGTGGACCTATTGCAAAAATTGGAATTATTTCTTATTCTTCTGCTGGGAATAATGTTAAGCCATTTAATCATCTAAATAGCCAAAAACCCATTAAAAGACCCGCAGTTCATTATTTCCCAAGACAATTATCGGAGCGAGAAAAGGCAGCGAGAACGCGCAAATATTAGCACTGATTTTTTCAACTACAACAACTACAAATATCAGCCTGGATCGAACATGTATGTCACAAAAAAAAAAAAAAGTTTCCGCGAACAACTTCTCTAACTAAATAATTACGATGTGAGGCACATCTTGAGTTATGAAAGAAACTGAAATTAAGACCTATATCGAGAAATCAAATCCGAAATGGTGGTTAGTTTTGGTTTCGCTCCAGAATTAAAACGCGCATTCTTGCGTAAATATTACGCTAAACAGCGTTCTTATTTTCAGGGTAAAGAGGTGACTTGCGCCCACAACACCCTAGCTTCTTCGTATTACCAGAAATAATTTGTGTTGCTCAGTGAAGTCAGCACACTAGATAGGCTCAACAGTGGCACGCATCTCCGACCCTCACTATAACCGCCATTTTGGAAAATGAGTGGCGCCACCTATAGTTACTTGGAGTCGCGAATAGCAACGTTTATCGCTGAACACATCAGTCGAACTCTACAGCTGGGAATGTCATCCAACCAGAGAACACAATAAGGTCCGGTAATTGGACCTTCTAGAATCGTGTACAGACCGGATGTATACCCGGAGGTTTCAAACGCGGGAAGGCACAGTTCTAAGCCATTATCAACTTTCAACTTTAGTCGCAAACAGAACAAAAGAGAGAGGGAAATCTCAGATTCACCAGCTCTTGCTGAAGCACAACACTGCCGTTCATTAGAGCCCGTCAGTAAAACGACTCTTCAGCGTCGCCGGAGACAATGTTCTCAATGAAGCGGGGAAACATAACTGATGAAAACTTCTTGAGGCAGCTACCGCGCTGTGGCATTGAGCATGGCATTTCAACCTGCGCAGTGTCAAAACGCAGACTTTGTTTTTTACGTCTAAACTTATTATCATTTATCAGCCGAGTTATTTCCGCAGACTAGAACGATCGGCTCTCAAGAGCTCTGCTGGAAAGTATATGCTTTAGGTTCCTCTGTATCTGAGAAAAGTTCAGAAAAAAAAAAGCTTTCTGCTTTAGTGAGAGTACCTGATACGCCAAGATAAAATGCGCACAGACATGTAAAGTTGACTGATTTTCCCCGAAAGTATATTATTTTATAGTAACCCACTGTGTCTCCTATGTTATAATTTAAGCTGTGAAAATCTTGATAAACAGATTGAAGTTCATTCCTTTTTCTTAAAGGGGCCCTGCAATCATATGTAAGCGTCCACCTTTTTTGCAGTTTCCACGTCTCTTGAAGTTCGGGCAAGCCAGCGGGCACGGAGAGAGTAACTAAATATCAGTGCGTCATATTTTAACCGGACGACGCGGAAACCTCCTTCACCGACGAGGGCGACCCGCGGTACCGAAAGCGCGCAAAACGTGACGTCTTTGGTCCTGGGCTTACTACTGCTCAGAGCCGCTAAAAGCTTCTTTTTAGTCGAAATACAAAATATAAGTGGCGCGAACCGTATCAGTTATTTATAAAAGTAGTTTTTGTTCAGTATTTTAGATCAGAAAAGAAACGAATGCAGTTTATAAAGTACGGAAACAAGAAATGACCCGTCGACATACCCGCCACCATGCGGTGGAAAAGGCGGCGCATACCAGAAAGGAGTAGTGGGATCAGGCGCCGACACGAAAAGGTCCCGGATGTACGCGGCGGCGCTGCGGTCGTATGGACAGGAGGATCCGACCGGCTCCGAGCGTTCCGAAGGCCTTCGGCGAGAAGCTTTGTCTTGCGGTTTGGCCGTTTCGCGTAATGGCAGCGCGAAGTGGCTCCCATTCTGAACTGATCATCTTTACCCAGTGTTTGCTGTCGTTTGTGGCCGATGAAGTGGATGTCATGCCGAATTAGTGTTTAATCGCGCAGCAAATGCAATGAGAGCCGCTCTGGCTGCCCGCTGCATACAGCCTACCCAGAACATGCTTTAGTGGCGCCCTCTCGCGCCGTCGACACGGAGTGCGGCAGCCGTGAGCGCTCGCGATGAGCTCACTACCCCTCCTCTAGTTCACGGCCACTCAAGTAACCAAGGGCGTCATGAGGGAGGTTATTTTTTGCTTGTTTTGTAATTTTAATTTGCCTATAACTTTTAAAATAAAGCGAATTTCGAGAAAAGAAAAGTTTCACTAAGTTACTACGATCAGTGCGCTCAGGTTCGGTGCAAATTAAAAACCAGTGAAAAAGTCCTTGCAGGGGCCCTTTAAATATAAACACATGTTTCAATCAATCTGATGTGTTATTTGTGTATTATGTGTGCGTCGTGATTGTAATACTTGGTCCCGAGGAGTTTTGGGCCATTTCAGGTACATTAAGCGTTTCGCCATTCTATTAAGACACTTAAAGTATCTTTTCGATGTAGGATGGCTTCTACTTGAATTGGCGCGTTTAGTATATTTCTAGGCAGTCTCTTAGTATGCATTTAAGCAGTCTTTTACTACGCTATTAAGTAGGCTTTTGGTATGCTATTAAAGGGGCCCTGCAATCATATTTAAGCGTCTACCTTTTTTACGGTTTCCACGTCTCTTGGGGTTCGCGCAAGCCTGCGGGCACGGAGAGAGTAACTACATATCAGTGCGTCATGTTTTAACCGGATGACGCGGAAACCTTCTCCACCTACGAGGGCGACCCGCGTTGCCGAAAGCGCACGATATGTGACGTTCGGTGCAAATTAAAAACCGGTAAAAAAGTCTTTGGAGGGCCCCTTTAAGTAATCTTTTAGTAAGCTATTAAGCAGCCCTCTATATCTTGGTTTAAAACAGCGCGACGAAACCAAGGACAAAGAAAAGACAAGACAGTCGACAGCGCTGCAAACAGCGCTGTCGTCCGTCTCGTTTTTATTTTCTCCTTGTTTTGTCGCGCTGGTTTCAACCAAGTTGCTCATCAACCGACTTGCCCAAACATAAGTAGACCTTCCAGGTATATACCTGATGTACTCAGTAAGGCTTTTAAAGCATTTTACTAATTTATGAATGACCGATTCCACACCAGGTATTTTATGAAATTCTATCGAATTTGAAATTGCAGTGGTCCTGCAGTAACTAAAAATGCATATTCCCTTACAGAGATGTATGTGAATTAAGGGAACAAAGTTAAGACCTATTAACTAGAGTAGGAACTTTTTATTGTAACAAAGAAACACATTTAGTACATCACATACAATGGTTTAACACTTCTATGAAAATATCATCAAACGTGGGGCATCTAAAAAATATATATAACGTAAAATAGATATGAGTTAAAATTACTAGAATTTGTGAAAGCGAATGAAAAAAAAGTTAATTTTCTTTCTTAGTTGAGAATATTTTTCCGCACGTACGTGTAGCTGCCGCATTTTCTTGTTAGGTACACCTCCGTTCACAAAATCCAAGGCCGGAAATTGACCTGGTTCGCTGTACTGCGAAAGGGATGAGTCCTGCTTTGTTTGCAGTCGCTGGTCAGGCCTCGCGTTTGGGCGGCAAATGTTGGTTTCCCCTTTAAGGGGGTACCACGTATAGAAACACAGGATGTCTGTGGGTCCGTAGAGTGACGTGTTTTATTGACTTCTGTGCCACCAAGGTCTGCCCGTCGGCAAAACTAATAAATGAAAAGAACGGAAAAATGTCGGCGCTGTTGTATTAGACAGATTCACCTGGAAGGGGCCCACACTGCCGTACTAGGCAGGTTTGTGGGACGAGGGGGAAGCACGAAAACAATGCGGCTCTGAGGCCAGAGCCTTCCCCAACCAGCGTCTGCCGGCGTTCGCGGTCGGCTTATCAGGCTGCTGGGAATGGACGCGCCCGGGGTAGGAGGAGTGGCTTAACCCGCAGATGGGTCGCGTCCACATTTATTCCCAAAGCTGCGCCGGGTGCACATTCACCTAAAAGGGCGAGGGAGACACCGCCCTCTTCGGGGAATGCGGCCTTGCCTTGTATCCGGGAAGCCGCCGCCATCGCGGTCCCGACGGCCTGCATGTGCTAAGCCTAGATAGGGATACGGGAGAACACGTGGTTCCCAAACACTGTCAACAGAAAGTCAGCAGAAAAAAATCAACATAAAGTTAATAGAAAGTCAACAGGTTTTCTTTTGACTCAGGCTGAAGAAAATCATCAGAAAAGTTTCAACACAAAGTCAATAAACGTTCTGTTGACCATGTCAACAGAAAGTCAAAAACAAAAGAAAGTAATCAGTCAACAAAAAGTCAACACATTTTCAATATGAAGTCAAAAATCATTTGTATAGGGGACAAGTTTAACAGGTAAATGACTATATACTATTAGGTTCCTATTTGGCTACAACGTGTAATCCTTTTGTATTTCGCAAGTAGGTAAATGTCATTCAATCATGCCATTTTCGGTTTCTTAGGTGATAGGTTAACGGAAATTTTATTTTTTAATGGACTGAAAAATTTGAAGTTTCCTCGTCCCCAGCGTTGGCGTTCTCTGATGACGCCATGTCATTCAACACTACGGCTTTGCTATCCAGGAGGTGTTGATTCAAGCCCCGTCGTTGCAAGGACATCAAGCTCCTGCGAAGCAAACCCATTGTGCAAGGTTTGTGTTGAGAGGGTGTAGCACGCTCTTAGAAAAAAGGGTCAGTATTGTCCTCCCTAAAGGGAGGAACGCTCTTATGTATCAAGAGCATCCCTCCCTAAAGGGAGGAACGCTCTTGATACATATGTTCCTTTAGAAAGGGAGAAACTTTCGTCCCTAAAGCAGGGGAGCAAAAGTTCCTCCGTCGCCTGCATCTCATTATGGCGGCCACGAATCGAGCAAATGGAGCTCTAATAAGGCTTAACGAGAACACTAAGTCTATTGTACGGAGCGAGAGGAGCAGCAAATAAAAACGTAACACGAGCTTTCCGCGAACTGTATTTATTTCCGACGCCGGCTTCCCCCTGCAGGAAGAAACTTACGTTTCGAAAGCATGCAGCCACTCAGTCTTCTCATCGTCAGCACTGCGATGTTAAACGGAGACAACCGGCACCCAGTTCGCGCACTTTTTGTCTTACCTTTGCTCTTCCTCGAGCCACAATTCCTTCATCAACCGTTGCGTCAACCGCACATCACGGAGGAGTGGTAAACCTTCGCCCGCAATACCAAAATCCGCTCTCAAAAAAAGCAAATCCGAAGCAGCCTCTTGGCTCATTTCAGCACGGTAACACGAAATTATGGCGTAGCCGCGTAGCGTAAAAGGAGGTTAAAACGCTTGCCGCCAGATGGCAGGGTCAAGCAGAATAATCGCAAGTAGCTAGGCTAGGTGGCGCTAGGTACCGTCCAGTTCATGTTCTACAAAAAATATCTTATTTTCCCAAGCAACCATTGCGCTTCGGGTTCTTCGAGAACCTCTATTATACACACACGCAGACACATTACGCATACTACAAGCATTAGCTGAACATACATTGAGCGTATACACACGCATCGCACATAAAAACATCAATACAACAGCACACTAACCCGATCACTACTCCCGAGCTCCGCGTATTAGTCTTTTATACTGGTCGTTTTGCACGTACGGAATTTCTCGGTGACTCCCTAAGCAATAAAATATATTCACAGCATGTTGATTTTTTTACACCAATGTCATACATCTGAGAGCATTTTTAATGGCTCAGGGGATGAATCTCATATTAAAAAGAAAACGCTCGATCATGCCGTAATTATTTGAAAGCCAATAAATCGAGCCGCTCCAATGCGGTTTCAAGTCATGAGTTTGTTTGCCCGCACGGCACATCGTAGCCAGTATTTCTATTGTAGTGTTTGTTTTTCTATTTGCGCTGTTCGCGCACAGCTGCAATTGCCTTCTTGAATTAATCTCTGTAGAGCGGATATTCACTCAGCTGGAAGTGATGCTTCACGGGCAGAGAAATCACTTTCCGATCAACTTGAATGCAGTCAAAGCCGCGACCTGCGGCAGGTGTTAAGTGTACGGAGCTACGCCGTGGCGAGCTCGAAAACTTCTAGCGCTCATCCCAGCGCGCCACTTGGAGGGCAGTTTCTCGAGGAACCGTGGTATATTTAAACAGCAAAATAAAGGATGGCTTTTTTTTTCGATTTTACCGGTTTTGTTTTTTTTAATGCTAAAATTTTATTGTAAATATACGTACTTTCCGTCAAAATTTCGTACTGTTCAGTCTTTTCCCCAGAGCGCAATCGCTCACCAGGACCGACAGTCATATTGGCAACTGTACGATAGGAGCTTACCGTTCAGACCAGCGTTCCAACATGACTATCCGCACGTCAATCGACTGCACTTAATCCCTCAAGGGGTCTGAAACTCTTTAATGTAAAGCGGAATGTCAACCTGCGACACCCCGCCCCCTCCGATCACGGCCCGACCAGCGGCATCAATGCGCGACAGTTTACGTCATCTCATTTTGTTGTTACACCACTGATACGCGAACACACGGTCACATCGGCGATAATTCCAGTCTTCTGTTCACTGCGCACAACACTGCCATCACGATGTTGCTGCTATGTTGCTGGCACACAAATACAGAACCACGTTAACGCTGGTTGGCACTCGGCACGGAAAGCGCCCAGGCAGCCGGCAGAAAAACCTGCCTGCCTCGGACGCAGTTCCTGCGATTTCCATAACGTCGAAAACGTCGACACAGATCCGCGTGGTTCCGCTACTGTAGTTCCGAGTGGGTCCAACTAGGTCTAGGGGTGTCGCGAACTTTTGTCGAACCAGATTTTTAGGTCAAACTTTCGGGGTTCGACTGTGTCGAACCGGTTCGACGAACCTTCGAACTTTTCACCAGATTCGACTGGTTCGACTTCGTGGACAGTGTGGCCAGACCTTGATACAAGCATGTCTAGGTTTGTCGATTTTTTTTATATGAAAAGGGTTATTTTTTTTTCATAAACAGTTGCAGGTAAAAGAAACTAATTCTAATCACTGAAGAAGTTAATAACTTAATTTTTTTTTTGTACTGTATTACCTGAAATAACCAATCAGCGCTGCTCTTAATTCATCCCTTAGCCATCACCATCCAATCCGAAGCCAACTGGCCAGCCTGCCGCGCATGCGCACACGAGTCGAACCTCAATACAAGGTTCGTCGAATTTTCCACTAAAAGTTCGAAAAAGTCGAACCTGGTGGAACTCGAACCTCGGCCGGTTCGCGACACTCCCAGGTCCAACAATCCAGAAACGGCCATCTTACCCAGTGTACGTAGCGCTGCTGGCACTGCTCCGGAACTTCGCTGTTTCTAGCGGCTTCGTTTGCTCGTTTGATAAAATTAGTGGTAAAAACGTCAATGCAAGCGAAATGTTCTGCACGTTTGGACTAGAAGACGGAATTACAAGCGGAATTGGGGCCGCTGAAGCTCAATCAACTCAACAAAATTTATTTAACAACGTGCGCGACGTGCTTGAAAAACGAAACCGAAAGAAGATGAGTCGGGAGGGCGAAAGCTCTCTCCCGTCTGCCTGGAGAAGGAGGAAAACGTCTCGTTCCTCCCAGCTTCTCGTGTCCGCTTGGGGGCGCGTCAGTAGAAGGGAGGAAGACGCGCCGGTGCTACTTTTTTCCTCCATTTTTTTCTTAAGCCTGGAAGGGCTTGACGAGGACAGGCAGTGCCGAGAGCGTCGTCAAACTTCCGCGGAACAAGAACACCGCATAAGTGTTCGCATGTACATAAAAACTATTGAATGAGTCCACATTTTTATGTTCGCTCGAGCTCCGCAAGAAATCGAGCATTTTGGGCATTTTGGGAACATTTGATGGGCCCAAACGCTCATACGGACAATTTTATGGGTCAAGGACCTCCAGGACAGGCCTGGACGGAAAGAACGGTGAGCGAATTTCGGTAATCGGGCTAGAAAACGGTATGTGACGGCAGAACATTGTTGAGGTCTATCCGTTAAGTCCAGCACGCCGACCCACGCAGGCGGCACCGGGGCTGCGGCGCCCGTCACCCCTTCGCCTTTGCCGTCTATGGCCGCGCACCCGAACAGACAAGTGAGCACGCAGAAAACTGCGGAAGAAAATAAAAAATTCCGAAATGGAGGTCACCGAGTGACCTAGGGCGAGAGCATGGCCGAAGAAACGACGACTATATATATAGAGACGAGGCAGGACGCCGAGTAAAGCAAGCAAGGTTCGAAGGAACCCAAAGAGAGAAGGCAAGACGACACAAACGGCGTCGATGATCTCTGCGGTGGCGACGGCGGCGGCAGCGGCGGTGGCGACGACGACGGTAATGGCGAAGATGACGACACGGCAGGCATGTGGCACCTGCAGACCGGGAGCAAGAAGCCGAAGCCTGCGAAAGGTACGAGACTCGACAGACACTACTTACCTCCCAATACGGTCGTCGTGAAACCAACATCACGAGTCAAGATTGCCAGTATAGATCCCAGGCTACCGTGGAAGGCCATCACGAAACACTTGACTTCTCCATGCGGTAAGGGAAACCTTGCGTACGACTGCAACGTCGAGAATAGCACCATTGCCATCACGGGGTATAAAGAGAAACACGCGCAAGGCATCCTCGGTATCAAGGAGATCCCAATCTGCGAGCAGGACCCGAGCAAGACGGCTCAGGTCAACACGTACAGGGCAACCATCAGTTCCCTGCCCAGGGGCGTAATTCACGGCATTTCGTCGGACGTCTCCGCCGAGGGAGTCGTCAATCACACCGAGGCGGACTACCACGAGGTGGTCCCCACACGCCCCATCGGACCCAGCGGCACGTACTTGTTGACATTTGGGGGCCAAGGCATCCCGAGAAAAGCGCGATACTACGGATGACACCTCAACGTTTTCCCATATCGGCGGTAATCTGCCTGCAGTTCTGCGGTTTCGGACACAAGGCGGCCGTCTGCGCGCGCAGGCAACAATCTAAGCAGTGCGGAAAGGCGCACCCAGACACCGAACAAGGCCGGGAAAAGTAATGCCTGAACTGCCGAACTGCCGAGTTACCGGAAACACGGCCCTGGAAGACAGATGCCAGTCCAAAGCGCAAGAGGACGAACGATTACGCAAGAGAGCCGCTGCCGGCCGAGCGGTGGCGCCACCATCGAGAAAAGGGCCTACAGGTGGAGTAGGGGGAGGAACATGAAGGACGTCCCTCTGCGCACACGCCGGGGAGTGTGCCTCGCATCACGTCAGCAACAGCTTTTCCAACGGCAGCAACAACAGAGATCGGCGACCGCGAAGCACTTCGACTGGCTATATCCGGAGATCAAGGACAACTTCCCACCACTGAGTGAACCGGGGACCGTGTACACCAGACGAGAAATCTCGGACAGCCGAGCCCTGAAGGCGCAAAACAGTAGAAGGAATAATATTGATTTGCCAAAATCCTCACCAAGACGCTTCGGAAGCGACGAAGCCGCGGTGATTCTCCAAGCCAAGATCGAATTGGAAAGAGTCACTGAACACCTGCGCCAACACGAATATGAATACGAACTGGAACAGAGAGCTGAAGGAGAGCAACGTAAAAGACAAGCCGAGGCCAAGGCAGCGGCGGAAGCCTAAAAGAAGCACGAGGAAGGAGAGCGAAAATATAAGCAGCTAGCCGAGCAACTGCAGCAGCGCAGAAGCTACGCCCCGATGTTCTTCAAGGCGGGCAGCAACAAAGCACCGTCGCAGAAGCCCAAGTCCAACTACACCGAGAAGAACGGCGAGACCAGGGACAACCCAATCCAAGTCCCATGGCAGGAAATGCAATAACAGCAATCACAATTGCAACGGCAATGGCAGCAGCAGCAGCAAGCACAGATGAGGCAGCAGTTCAACCTGCTGGTGCAGACTCTGGCCCAACACGGCATAGGAAAGACGACAGCGGCAGCGGCAGCACCAGGCCAACAGCAGTATGGCCAGCAGCAGCCGCAACAGCACTATTGCCGCGGCGACAGCAGCGAAACAAAAATCAAGGACGTTTACAATTTTCTGTACCTGGGCGTTTTCAGATAAGATCGAACAACCATGTCCGGTGACCATTTTTAATTTTGATGAAAAAAAACTATTTGGCTGGCTCCATGCCCCCCAAAAAATAAAACCAATTCTTTAAAAAAAAATTGTCTTTGCGAAAAACAATTTTAAGCACCCTCTCAGTCACGTGCGCGTTTTGCGTATCGCGCGATGTTGGCATTTCGGGCGGCTTTCCCAAAACAACTGTTCTGGCTAAGGGTCTACAAATATTTACTGACAAATTAGGCATACGAAGGATTAACAAAAAGTATTAATCACCGACTATTAGGGTCGTTATTTTGAAAACACAAATCGCAAATACGGCACATTGCGCAATACCGCTATGGATTAAAGATTTGTTTCTCCGTATTTATAAAAGCTAATGTCTTTAATCTTTGCCAGTGTGTTTCCCTGTATATAGTTAATCTGTGTATGAAATATTGTTGTCCTGGTTAGCGGGAGAAATTTAGAACAATTGCTTACACTGGGGCATTTAACTAAATATGCATTATTTTGAAATTCATTTTAAAAAAGGCTATTGTTAATATTCTTTAATCTCTTCAAAATTTACGTTTCTAAAATGTACTAACAGACTCTGCAAAAACATAATGCCACATTTTTGTGGGTTTGAAGTTTTAAGGCCAGAAATATGGCCAAATTTACGCTAACGCGGTTGCCATAAAAGGTGCGTGCACATACCCCTATTTCAGAATTTAATGATTATTAAAAAGCTTAAAAATGCTACGCGGTGGTCAGGAAACGAAAAGACAGCAAAAAGGTGGACGGTAGTTTTGAAGGGAAAATTCCTAATAGATTTTCGTACAACCGACCCAAAAATGCCTATGGGCCGGAGCGATCGAGAGGCGCCACCTTGTAACAAGCTTCGCGGTGCCTGTCTCAACAGCCGGCGTGTAGCGTCTCCGTCTACACGACGTAAAGGCAGCAACGGGAGCGACTTTGCAAACAGATCAGCCTACAACCTTGGCGGTATCATGACCTAGGAGGTAGGGCGCGGCAGAACCTGTAACTTAATTTATATGACAACGGTTTGGAGAATTATGAAATCCAATTTGGGTATACTCATGTGACCTACGTCAGTGATGTTGCAGCAAGCCACTTTAAGAACAAATACTAACTACACGAGGTGCAGAGCAACAAGTGCACGTCAGCGAAGTGGATTTTTTCCGCAACTGGACGTGGCAGGAGTGCCTGCGATGGAATCGGGGGTCGTGTCAAGTACCAGGCAACGTTGTACAACTTCCGACGGCCCACCACGTCGGTGACCCCGGCGTTAGTGACGGTCGCCCCACTGAACACTAAGCTGCCAAACGTAAAACTAATCCACCTCCCGAAAGCTGATGTCAAAGCCTTCAGGGACATAAAAGCAAAGGAGTGAGACTCTGTTTCTGTTTTGCGCGGAATTCAGTCCTGTCACTTGTGGCAGTGAATGCGGTCCGACACTTCGCAACCACAGCTGTTTTAGCAAGAACAGTAGACGCAGAAAAGATATATCTTTGAAAGTAAAGTCTCCTATGACTGTGAAAAGTTGATCGAGGTCGCGAGCTTGCGGTGCCACTGAGAAGAAACGAACAGTGATCGCTACAGGCAAAACGGGAAAAAAATGTTCCTCCTCGTAGTGCCAGGAGAGCGCCGTGACCGACTCAGGTCAGCGTCCGGAAGAAAGAATGCACGCGACAAGCTTCGAATGTGCGCACAAGATCTTGATCATGTAAACTAGTTTCAATTGTACCACTTTAAACATGTGTTCTTTCTTATCACTATTTACACCTGATCGTAAGCAGCGCAGCCTCCCTACGAAGTGTACGCTTCGAAATTCAATGATCCGAAAAATTTGTATTTAGATTGTTGACTTATGCTTCAAACTCAGCTCTAATCTTTTGTATGAATTCTTATTTTTCACGAACTCGTGTCACATAGCTTTCTCTTCACAGACTTACAACATTTTTCGACCTTTTTCTTGCCCTTGTTTGAAATCAGCAATGTCCTATCTTTTCCTACTCCCGTTATGGAAATTCCGTATATTTAGCACCTTGTAAATTCAAAAATATAAAAATATTGCAAAGCATTTTTAAAGGGCCTGATAGGACAGATTTTGAGTCTTGTCCTGTAAAAAGTAGAAGAAAATTTAAGATGGCCTTCATTTTCAACTGATTATTCATTCATTGCAAAATCAAGAAGCTGTCTACATTTCAGTGTATTGTTTTAGAAAGGTTATCGCCTTCCATTTCAATGACAATTTATGCGAATATTGAACAAACACGTCCAAATCATGTTAAAAAAATTTCAATTTCCAGTCTTTTAAGATCCGGATCCATAAAGCTTTGAATTGTTTTGTAATCGATAATACATGTTTACCTCCTTTTATGTCATGTACAGTCTCTGCACAAAAAAAAAAATATTAAACCTAAGGCGACAACAGTTTTTCTTTTATAAATATCCAGAGGGACGGTTTCACGCAAGTCGCAAAAATGTACGCGGTATACCGAGAGCGAATTTGTGATTTTTGTTCCTCGAGAGAAATTTTATTTTCCGCAAAAAAAATTCGAATATGCTTTCGCGGTTGCACAGCAAGTAAAGTATATCTTTTGGTAAAAATTAAAAAAAATGTCGACCGGGCGTGGTCGTTCGATCCTATCTGAAAACGCCAAATACAGACAGTCTCAATCAATCGAAATTTTTTTTGCAGTATCTTTAATTTTTTTTTTTTTTTTTTTTTTTTGCATTGTGCGGGCCTCCGCCGCAGAGGTTCGCACAACCCGATTCCCAAACCCGGGGAAACTAGATTGGCGTATAGGTGACACGACTCCAATGCTAGCGCTAGTTTTAGCAGGGAAACAAAATTGGTGTTTAGATCGTATGAGACGAAAATTTCCCAGCTAAATTTAGCGTGACGTAAATTTCCCCCACTAGGTTTAGCTCAGGTTACGTTAGGTCACGTGACGTCAATTTCCACGCTAAATTTTTCAGAAAATGCACGCACGGGTGACCGGACACATATTGGGAATGGGCGATTTCGTTAAAAAACATTTCATGCTTTAGAAACTGTGTTCTTGTTAATGAGGGCGTTGGTAATGATGTAACTTTAGAAATAGTTTTATGCATAAAGACAGGAAACGGGGCAACACATCCCGTCCCCTGTCTTTATGTATAAAACTATTTTTAATGTCAAAAACAAAAAGGTGACTGCTTCTCATCATAAAGGTATTTACAAACGAAATCTTTATGTGAAAAAGTCCTACAGAGACTTAAAACTACACCCTTATCTGCAATTGACAGCGAGGGTATAAAGCTCTTAACAGTTAACTAGTTTATGTTCAGTGACAGGTCGTGTTTGTGAAACACATATATTGTAAAATAAAAAAATAAAAGAAACACATTACAAATTTACTTTTGCGACATCACATGCCCATGCTTATATTTACAATAGTTAAATCAATAGCCAAAAATAAAAAAGTAATGTATACTATTTGAGTGTGTTGGTGCTTTTAAACATTTAAAAAGTGGAAGTGGAAGGCAAATTTGTCGAGCACGACTATCTTCGCCAATCTTCACGTGATGGCCCGGCCTCCATAAATTTTTTGTGTGTTCTTATGGTCTTGCCTTCTTTTCGTGTCTGCGGCCGACCGGATCGTCCCAACTCTATACTACACTTCATCAAAGGCAAACTGTTTTATACTGCCATAAATGAAACTTTGTTTTATCATATCTAGTCATATATTGAAACCGACTCACAAACATAAGAATTAACTCGGGCATTTTTCTTTATTCTTGTTTATTACAAGTGAAATACAGAAACACCTTTATCGCAGGTGATATGCTGGTTTTCGTGTAACTTATGGAGTCTGAGAAGCTCAACTATTTTTTCAACTTTTCTATTTCATGGGCAACCTTTGTTTAGAGGTCTTGTCTCAGGATCTTGCCGCTCTCGGACTTGGGAAGAGATTTCATGAAGAAAACACCTCCATAGAGCTGCTTGAACACTCCTGCTTGACCTATGAAACAAAACAAAAAAGACGCATATTAAATTATTTTCCCGCAAGCTCAACACTCCTATCATGTAACCATATTTTTCGCAGATTAAAAAGCAGAAAGACGTGTACGTTTCGTGTTCATGTACTTTTTGAGAATTAAAGAAAAAGCATGGCATATTCAAAGCACATTTGCTTTTTTATTGCCTTGTGCATTGTATGGAGTAAGTTAACTAGTGTTTCTCTTCATTGTCAGTTTCAAATAGAAGTTAATGTAATATAGCCAAGTGCACCGCTAGATAATAGCCGGTCTAATATGGCATCCAGAACCTTTTTGAAGTACAGCCTCAAGTTAAACTAGTTGGTACATGTTAGGTATAAATGTCAGCTAGAACATAAACACGAACACAGCAAGTATAGAAAGAAACCAACACACCGCTCCTTGTGTTTGTTCCTTTTTATACTTTGTGCGTTCATGTTTATGAAGATTGTTATTTGTACCTTCCAATTTTATTTAATACTTCGAAATCATCTGATAAACAAAATACACTATCAAACAAAAACGATTAACTATTATGGGCAGTGTTTTATAGATATAAATATATATACAGGGTGTTTTCTTTTAGCTTTACAGATTTGTTTAAAAAAAGCCATGAAAGTTACATTTAAGCGGTTTTATATATATATATATATATATATATATATATATATATATATATATATATATATATATATATATATATATATATATATATATATAGGGTGTTCTTTTTTTTAAGCTTAACAGATTTGTTTTAAAAAAGCCGTAAAAGTTACACTTATGCCGCTTGTGGAGGTGAGTTATACGGCCAGGGGGACAGATTATAGGGGGCTAATCGTAACGATCAGTCGGCTAATTACTTAAAATTCGTTAATTAACTTTTTAATTAATGAAAATAGACATACGGTTCCAATTAGAAATTTGCTCAGCGTCGTCAAAAACCCCTAAATCAGTCATTTTCAGAAAGACTTTGAGTGCGTGAGAAGCGTAGTAGTGAACTGAAGTTACCGCTCGTGGAGCAGGTACAAAGCTAGAGGTTGCGATAAGGCGCCCGTGCGATTTTTCCGTCTCTTATCTAGCCCCAGCCTTGTACCTGCTCCACGAGTGGTAACTTTAGTGCACTACTACGCTTCTCACGCGCTCAAAGTCTTTCTGAAAATGACTGATTTAGGGGTTTTCGATGACGCTGAGCAAGTTTCTAATTGGAACCATATGTCTATTTTCATTAATTAAAAAGTTAATTAACGAATTTTAATTAGTTAGCCGACTGATCATTACGATTAGCCCCCTATAATATGTCCCCCTGGCCGTATAACTCACCTCCACAAGCTGCATAAGTGTAACTTTCACGGTTTTTTTTAAACAAATCTGTTAATCTTAAAAAAAGCACCATATATATATATATATATATATATATATATATATATATATATATATATATACAGGTTTTTTTGTTGTTGTTGTCTTTACAGATTTGTTTAAAAAAAGCCATGACAGTTATATTTAACCGGTTAGTGCAGGTGAGTTACACGGCCAGGGGGACATTATTTGCGTGGTTAATCTTTGCAATAAGTCAGCTAATAATTACAATTTCTTAATTAAATTTTAAAATAGTGAAAATTGACATATGGTTCCAATTAAAAACTTGCTGAGCCGCTAAATCAACTCTTTTTAGAACGACTTGAAGCTCGTGGGAAACTCGTGGGCGCGCCAAAGTTACCGAGTCGCGAAGCAGGCGCGAACCTAGCAGTGGCGGAACGCGATGATAATCTTATCAACCGCGTTCCGCCACTGCTAGCTTTGCGCCTGCTTCACGAGTGGTAACTTTGACGTGCCCCCGAGATTCCCACGAGCTTCAAGTCGTTCTAACAAGAGATGATTTAGTAATTTTCAATGACGCTCAGTAAGTTTCTAATTGGAATCATGTCTATTTTCACTAAGAAAAAGTTAATTAACAAATTTTACTTAATTTTTCAACATATTGCAAAGATTAGCCACCCACATAATGTACTACTGGCCGTATAACACACCTGCACAAACCGAATAAGTGTAACTTTCACGGCTTTGTTTAAACATATCTGTAAAGCTTAAAAATAAAACACCCTTGTTAAGAATGGAACCTTCGGCGACCTTCTTCCGAGTATCAACGCTGCGGAAACGAGTCACGATCTGTTCAGGACAGTCGCCTGCCTGTCGGGGCCTGCCCGAAAAGAGTCTCAACGCGTCCGTGACGTCAACGGGACGTGTGTGTGTGCGTGTGGGTTCATGCGCTCCGGGAGGGGAGAGAGGCATGACCTAACTGCGGAGAACTTTGGCTACATCGCACTTGAAAGGGAGAGAGGCAGGGCCTAACTGCGGAGAACCATGGCTACGACGCACTTCTGGCTACGACGCGGCGGTCTTTGCTGCAACGCACTTGGCGGCGGTTTGCTACGTCGCACCTGCTGCCCTGGCGGAGAGTGAGGAAGAGACGGACCCTATATAAGGCGGAGCGTGAGTCTGCTCCGGTTGTTCTCTCGGATTTGACGACTGTATCGCAACCATGTAATTAAACTGTTCGTTACGTTACCAATTCTCTCGCCTCCACTGGACCCCTGGGTTCTTCACTTCGGGGAATGGTCGTCGTCACGAGCCAGGAAGCCTCCGGACGTGCGGCTTAAACCCCGCCTCGAACACCCTGTATATATAATTCTTTTCGCCAGCTTACTTTTTTCCCCCTTACTTTACTGCAAAAATTCAATAATCACACTCTCCCCTCTACGTTCACATTATATATATATATATATATATATATATATATATATATATATATATATATATATATATATATGTAGTAGACGAACAGGAAAGGGAGTGATTATTGAATTTATTGAATTAATGTTAGGGGAAGAGGAAGGGAAAGAGAGCTGGCAAATTGGGCCAGGAGCGGACGCCATTTTTCGTCAGCCTCCTTTCTCCCTTCCCCTAACTTCAATGCAATAAATTTAATAACCACTCCCTTCCCTCTTCGTTCGAAATATTATTACGACTGCCCTTGTGAATCTTCCCTCACTCCACATATAAATATTTATATTCAAAATAAAAACCATGCAGTTACTTTTCTCATGTCCAGAAAGCTTCACATAGCTTCTTACAAACAATGACTGCATAAAACAATCAAATAAAGTACTAATTTACACGATAAAGGTGGCCTCGGTATGACTACCGGTATTTTCTATAAGTGCGTTTTTTTACTTCAAATATTTTATTCTGGATATGCAGTTATTTTTGTAAGATCCTGTACCTACTGGAGAGGTATGGGGAGAGAGAGGGAGGGGTAGAAAGGCAGGGTTGAGTTAGAAAGATATAGGTAATTGGAGGCAGGGGGGGGGGGGAGAAAGGGGAGAAGCAGGGGGAGCGAGGGTAAAGGCGGCAGAGGGAAAGGCACCCCAGAGGTTTCTAGTTATCATTTTGCATTAATGATTAGAGCTCATAGGCCACTTTTCCCAAAACCAAATTTGTACGTTATAATTAAAAGTTAAGCTTTGAATTGTGCAAGTTAGGCACGCACATATCACACCAAAAACAAAGTTGGAGTATCAGGAACATGACATAAACCAGCAATGAGTTCAGTTCTGTCGCCAGACTCTCAAGGTTTTTCTCGAAGCCGTCCTTGACAACGACACAGGCTGTTGGAGACTCGCCATACGTCGAGCTTGGAACTCCCAGAACTACGGCCTCTGCGACAGCCTCGTGGGTCAATAAAATTTCTTCCAGCTAAGCAGGGGTGACGCTATTATCCATGCATTTTATCATCTGTTTCAATCTCTCAGTAACATGGATCCGACCTTCAGCGTCGTAGTAGCCTAAATCTTCTGAAAATCAAAACGCAATCTTGTCAGTATTTATCGCTCTTTGTTCAGTGAGCTCACAGTAAAATAGGCACGCAAAAGGATTTTTTGTACGCGTGTTTTGTTTAGTTTTTGCGCATTGCAAATAGGAATTTTTGTATTCAATATGTAACTTAAGCTTAACTTGAACTTAAATTTTAGCCCACTATTTGGCACTGTTCGATTCGAATTATATTTCAGCTGAAATTTCACTAAACGCGCTCATCAAACCACTCCTTTAATATAAGAAGCCTATAAAAACTAGTTGTAATTGATTGGTTTAACGCCCCACGGAGCTTGAATCGATGCCTCACCAGAGAAGTAGTCACCCCTCAACCATCATCGGTGTTGTCAAGGCGGCGATTTGCGGGAAGTGTTGTGTAGGGTTAGCTGCCTCGTGAGGGGCTCGAACACAAGCCGAAAACTATGATAACTTGCCTAAATCAGGATTTCTTTTGTAACGAACGCTCGCTCCATTGAGCGCATAAACGTTAGAAAATGCACAATGACTATAGTTCATATGCATAACAGCACAGAAACAGGAAAACGCCCATTCCATTGCTCAAGAATCGTAGATGAGTGTCTAGAAATGCGCTCCTGCACCCGTCCGTGCGCACATCTAGCACACAGCGATGGCAAACCAAGTAGGATTGTAGTGAATTGTGACGTCATGTGAAAACTTTATATATTAATAAAGTCCGCGATATATTTGTCGAAATTTTTGGCTGAACCCAAAACCGCAGAGTTCTGAGACTGGTTATATGGTTAATCTTTGCCCCTTATAATGTCCAAATGCTTTACAATACGGATTTACAGAGTCATTTAGAGGTCTGACCGGACGCACTATGGGTTAGTGAACAAAAGGAAGTGCATAATAACACTCCAGGTCCATGACTATTTAGGCGCAAAATAAATATTTGAGTCTGACCGAGAACCCTGTATTATTGTGATTTTGAGTGAAAAACAAGAAAACAAAAAACAAGCACGTCATACCTGTACGCAACCATCCATCGTTGCTCAAGGCTTCAGCAGTAGCTTCGGGACGCCCAAAGTAGCCCTTCATGACCCCTCTGGCGTGAACCACAATCTCGCCATTACAAAACGGGCCGAGAGATTCTCCGCTGGTTAGGTCTATAACCTGGAACATCATATTAGTCATCAATTCCCTTATTATTGTAGAGCAGTATTTGTTAGAAGAAACAGCCGCACCGCCGTTTCCGAAAATAGTCAAATGGTTGTAACAACCTCTGTTAATGAATTGTCCGTTTATAAGCGTTCACCCAGCTAGTTGAATACAGGCTATTTTCACGGCGTGAAAGTTGCAAATAATAGGGGGTGATACTAATGTAATGCAAGGCAACCCAATGACCAAGCACCACTTCGCACAAGAGGAAACAAGATAAAATATATGCAGCATTCAGTAAGCAAGTACCGTTCGCGAATTGGTCCCGCGAAAATGGTTACTTCCGAGTCGCGCATGAGTGTTGCCTCGTATGTGGATTAGTGCAACTTGACGTCGTTTTGTGACATTGTTCATGTTTTCGGTGTGTGCTTGGTAATCCTCCCATTTAAGTCAATAGAATGGCCCATCAAACTTCCGAAGTCCGGTCGGTGACAACATCTTTTTTTTTTAAACGACAAATCACTAATCATGCAGAGAGGAAAAAGTCATCGAAAATTTTGCAAAATGACTAGACTAATAAATGCAATGGGCGAAATGATTATTCAAAAGCAGGTTTGAATGCTTAAAGCATGGTCAGATAGCGCTCCTTGCGAATTGAAAAAAAAAATGGGTCATATCTGGTCATGAAAAGCTTGGTAAACGAAGTGAACGAAAACATCAAAGATCTCCTGCTGTACAGCATCGAATTTTGAAAAACCTTTCCCTGGAGTTTCAAACACCCAAGCCTTGCCCGGGGTGTTTAAAGCGTGACGATATTTCACCAGCAAGTCGGCGCAGTCTATCGGGCAGCCCTGAAACACCTGCGATTTGCGTATATATTTTCTGATTTTTGGCATTATCCTTTTTCCGTGGACTTCAAAAATGATTATAATATTGCTCTACGTGACCATTTCTTCTACAGGAACCGTAAATTGGACCATCCAAATACTGCAAAACCTTTGACTCAGATCGAAAGTGTTCTGCCCGATCGATGGGGTCAGTGTGTCGGTCTGTTCTATAGAGAGCCTTGATTGAAGAGAGGACTAGTCCATCTGAAACCATGAAGAGTGTTTGCAATTTATTTCCTGACACCTCTCGCGTCGATTGTGCGCAAGTGCACATAAGCTGCTTTGTCGCGTGGCGGGAAGGAAAGCAGGGGGAAAGGCAGAGACGCTCGCAGACGATCAACGCTTTCGTCACCTCCTCGCAGATCGTGTTGCAAAACGCGGCACATAAACCACGTGACCCCCGATCGAGCAGTTGGAAACCCTCAGGGATCTCTCGTTGTAGGCTGTTACAAGCGACCAGGACACACTCGATCACTCTCCAGCGCAAATGCGTGAACCACTCTCTACACACCGCTCCGAGAGATCATCATATTCAGGTGATGCCATGTTAAATTTTAAGACAGTTTACTGGAGAGTTTAGTCGTTTTGGGCTCACTGAATATGTGTACGTAGTCATGTTCTAAAATAAATGTGAAGTGTTCTAAATTACTTTCAAAATAGTTTTATCGTCATAGTTTTATTCGTACATACTAGTATGCATAGCGACGCGTATCTCGAGGCGTCGGGTCTGCCGATGTTACAATGTTACATCGAACGTCTGTAAGCTACTAAACAGATTGCGATGCAGTATTCCCGAATTATCACGTGTATAAGCTCATGAGAACTTGAAGTTTGATTGTGGATTTCTATAGATATTAGTAATCATGTACGAAGTGTGATCAAAGAGCACGACACTGATTTTGCAGCGTAAAAAAAGACGGCACCACGGTAACGCGCGGACAACATTCGAAGGCAGGGACCTTTGTGTATCATAATAAAGGCTGTCATAATGTGATCGTCTGGAGCTGCACTATACGAGTTCTTGTGACCACGTGCACGGGCACGATGGCGATATCCCTGTAGGCTGCAAACCAGAGCGAGAGAAAAGATCAATTTTGCGTCAAAGTCGTCAAAGCTCAAACAGAAACATTTGATATGAATCAGCACAAGTTTCACGCAGGATTGTTGTCCTCTCTCGCACTGGTTTGAAGTCTATGGTTAAATCGCGTTACCCCCTGGCGCATGGTCACAAAATGCTCGTGTAGCTTAGCTCCAAATGTTCAAAGAACGAGACCCTTTGGCACAATGAGACAAAGAGATCCCTGCCTTTGAGTGCTGCGCGCGCATAACTTTCTTTTTTTTTTTAAGCTACAAAATTAGTCTCAGAACCTTTTTATCGCACCTCTTATCCATAAAATAATTCGTTGCTGCTTGTAAATCATTTGCTTGCTGATCTTCGTCAATAAGTAATAAACGTAACACTACACTGTTAAGGCAGATTTTAAGCCTAACCAAAAAAGAAAACGTGTACAATCCAATACGTTTCAGGCATACCTTGATTTTTATACCGGCAAGAGGAACTCCGCTGTTGTGGAAGGTAATTTGTCCAACAGGTGAGCTGCAAATTAAACCAAACGTTTCAGTCATGCCGTAGCCATTGAGAAGTGATTCGACGTCGAAGATTTCACGAATCTCCCGTGCAAGCGAGATCGGGATCACTGAACCAGCCATCATGATTTTTTTCACACGAGGCACACCAGCGTTGTTTTTTCTGACTTCTTTGGCAATACACTGCATCCAACCCGCAATGCCAATAAAAAGAGATACCTGCGAGATAAAAAAAAAAGAAAAAAATTAACGCCATATTTTAAGTGCCTCTTGTAGCGAATTCCACTGGTCGTTTTGGAGCGCGTCGGGATCGACTTTTCGGGTGCGCGCCTATTTCACTGGGCAATCGAGATCGAGACGGACGTGTTGCAATCGTTGTTTTGGATCAGCTCCCACTGCAGATCTCGATCCGGATCCAAGAAAAGTCGCTCCGCCGATTTCGGCGGATTCGACCGGAGGCCAGTCTGGCCAGCCTTCGGCGTGCACACGTGACTGACTTCCTCGCCGTGCGTCTCGCATCTCGCCTCGGAAGAATTCGTAATGGCCACTCGCGAAGTGCCGCCCGCTTTACTGCTGCTGCTGCTGCTGCTGCTTGATAAGTTGCTCAGGCAACTCCTCTAGGATTGCTTGTTTGTCCAGCATGAATTCGACTGCCTTTTCGGACCTCCTCAGAAGAGGCTGAAAATCGAGACGGGCTTGGACACCGTTCGCGAGTAATCCGACGAAGAGGCAAGTGGGCTACGCTGATGCACATGGCATATCAACACGTATCTTTCGCATAACGATTAACTTCGCTCGTGCGTTGAACACGTGTTGTTAGCGCCACGATTGCGAAAACATGTGATTCCAGATTCGGGACCGCGGGAAGGCGATTCCCGGGAGGTTGAATGACGGGAAGGCATTTGCCGATTCCGGAGGAGTGGTCATGTTCCACGGTGGATGCTGAGGCGGAGCGACTCCGTTCGGATCGCGCCCTCCATCTCGGATCTGGTCTCCTGACCAACGGCGCGCTCCAAAACGACCTGTGGAATTCGCCATCAGATAGTGCGTGTAGAATGAATACAACTTTCCGGTCCCAAAAATATTATTGTGTTTGCCGGAAGTCCTGGCAGTAAATATTTTTATCTTAAAGGGCAACTGCGCTCCATTCCGAAGATTTCTGGGTATTGAGTGATTTCGCATTAAAACGCCCCAGTAAAAGACATTACGTCGTTTGCTTCTCGGAAAATGGCTTATACATATACTCACGAAAAAGCCTAAAAAAGAGAAACCATGATTTTGTTTAAAATTTAGGTTAAATAAACTCGTCTTTATTTGAAATGAATTTGTTATATTAAATTAAGATGAATACTATTAAAACCATATCATCTAGAAAAGAGTGATTTTGTTCCTAGATGCGTTTCTAGAAACTGGTGATATAAATATTTCTCGCTTGAACCTTCATTGCTATAAATACGAGATAAGTGCCCATGGAAATTGGGGAACGATCGACAAGCGATAAATAGAAAAAAAATATAAGATTGGTATAGGGGAACGTTTGTTTTTTTTTTTTTTTTTAATTTAAATCACCATAATAAAATCAGTGCGAGCGTGTGGGATTATTTTCGCTAAAGTAAAAAAAAAAAATTCGCTTAGAACCAAACATTTGTATTATTACTAATATTAATCTTCACTTTGATCCTAAATACAAAGTAAGTTCGACAAAAAAATGAGATGAAAAAAGAGAAAGAGAGAGAGAGAAAAAAAAAGGACAGCGTTGATTTTTACGTTCGACGAATCAAACTTCTGTTAAAAAAAAAAAAGAGAGAAAGAAACCTACAGTTTTTGGATGTATAAAAGTGTATGTTGGTATCCGGCGCTCACTTTTTTTTTTCGGAGAACACTTCTGGTAAGTTCATTGAGTAGCACGTGTTAGTGTTTCAGTATACGAAATGATTGAGGGCAAGAATTGTACTGGTATTAAACTGGGTATTCCGCGAGTTCGACGAGCATGCCAATATTTTCAAATTTGAGGGGGAGTTCGGTATTGACTGGAAATATACGGCGATCTTCGGCTTTTGTGTTTTAACAATTTTCAGGAAATAAAAGCTTGAGCGTGACCAGTATTAAATTTAGGTAGCCTTAGTGGTAGGCTACGGGTGTTTAAAAAAATGGCGTAATCAACTAAATAAAAAAGGTGCCTGACATCAGTTGTTTTTATTTAAGTTGTTTCAACTAATCTACAAATCAGGCCTCAGCTCAACTGGACAACCTACCGTAGCGCCGTTTTACACAATTCAACGGACGCTTAGAAAGGCACCAACAATAAGAACTAACTACGGAAAACAACTCGAATATGAGGCGGTCACTCTTCTTCACTGCATGGAAAGTAGTATCAAGTTTGCATGTTAGTTCTTAAAATTTAATAATCTTGTTGGGGAATATCGTTTACATCATGACATCACATTTACATTGACTGCCGGCACATTTTTATTATATTATTTATGGTTTTGGGGCATTTTTATAGATTTCTTTCGTGCTTTTGTCACTGAATGTTGTGTCATTCTTTTACTACATCAATGTCAAGGTCAGTCATTTTGATAACCGTGTTCGTTCTTGGTGCGGCGCTTGAAAGCATTTTATAATGCCTACCTGCTGTCCACTTAAGCTGTCATATCTATAGTCAATTTTTATAGTGGTTTCTAAGTTTTTTTATTAGATTCTTTTCATACCTATTTCTCTTTACATTGGGGTCTTTATTTCATGACTTTAATTACATTTTTTTTCAGATTCGTTTTATATAGTGTAATGCTGTCTGAAGGTAAATACTGCATAAATAAATAATAAAAATCACGTGAACCGCAAGATTGGTTGTACCATATATACGTTTTTATAAATGCGTTCACGCATTTTAACTCTTATTCAGTGTCAAAAGCAACAAAACCCTTACGTAAAGAAAAACAAAATTGACGAAAACGAGAAAGCACGGACGATACTGCGCTTACGGCCAGTTTTTCCGTATCTACTACCTTAAAAAGAAGATTAACAGCGTCAAATAGCTTAGTGTCGTCAGGCAATAATAAAGTTCCACAGTTATTTTATAGCAAAAGTAGTTTTGCGTTCAAATTTACCATGCAATTGAGTCACTGTCTGCTCCTTCATGAAAAATGTATGCGGCTGGTCACAGACAATTTATTCTTAGAAATTACCTTCATTCTTACTTTCACATGAAATGTCTTGCCTTATGGTTCTTGAGAACCTCCAGGAAAGCTTTGTATGGAATCAAAGGATCGGTTATGACTACTTTTGCTCCCAAAAACATGCAAAACATGGCTAACGCAAAACCCGCCCCGTGGGTGAAAGGAAAACGTCCTCTTCAGTGCAAGTTCCAGCAGACCTGAAATCCAGAAAAAGCGGTGTATATAAACTCATGAAGGATAAATACAGCCGCCTAAAAAATCAAGGAAAGGTTTCTTTGCCACCCGGAAGTTATTTTTTTTTAACTCTTTGTATGAACTAATATATTGTTAATGTAAAGTAATATTTTAATTTCAAGTAATACAGTTGTATAAAGTAATATATAGTAATCCGGTCGGAAGCAGAGAGGACAAGACAGAACAGGACAAAACAAGATGATAGAGCAGACAAACAAATTACGCACGAAGGGCCAGTACGTGGAACCTCGCTGTATGGTCGTATGCACCAATTCCCCGTCGTCTTCTTCACCTTCTTTACAATACAAAGTTTTTCTTAGAATAAATATGCTCACAAAACGTGCAAAACGAAAAAAAAAAAAAAGAAACGAACAAACAACACACACAAATACGGCGCCTATGTTTGTTTTACATGCTTTGATCTTTAGATGTGATGTGCTCAAAAAGGCTTGAGTTCCTCAGCGCAATGTGATTGATCTCGAGAGATAATATTTAAAGTTACGGCTTCCCCCACGGCTTCACTGCAGCGTTATGAAATAGTTTGAGCAGGGTGAAATTTGCTATAATTCACTTTTCATATGATACAAGTGATGACACGTGCTGCAGTGAGCAGACGTAAAAGCGGGTAGGCGTTCCTCAGAACTGGAAAAACTGAGATTGGCAAGACGATGGCGAGTAAAAATTAAAGAAACTAAACGTCCTGGGAAGATTGGTAGTTAAAAAAAAACATAAAATAAATCTCTTTTTTTTGTGGGATTTAGGGAAGGAGTGGCAGTGGATGTTAGTTCTGAAGGATTAGCAGGGACTTTGAAAGCTTCGCCAATTGCCAAAAGTGGCGACTTTCATAGCATCACCTTCTTTACCCAAAGTTATTGTCATTTTACGTGGGTATCTCCGATTTGCTAGAATGTTTTAATTTATTTTAGACTATTTTTATTTGATAACTTGTTAATTAAAAATGCTGCAATTGACAGCAGTGATGATCATGTGTGCACTTTTGGTTGCAATACTCGTTCGCGCGTTTGAAATTAGATCCTAAGCAACACATCATCGAAAAACTACGTATTAGAATCTCTTAATCGTATTAATAGTATTAATACAAATGCGACAATGTAGAGAGGTCTCATTTTTTTATCATATGAAAAACTCTGGCATTGTTATCAAGGTAGCCAAACAGTCGAACACTGGATGTAATATAGAGCACTGTAATAAAAATGAAAGCCGCTTACAACTTCCTGTAACACCGAATTAGAGCGCAGCTCTTCAGGAGGAGGAGGGAAGGGTACAGAGGGGAGCGTATACCCCTCCTCCCCCTCCTCACCTCCTCATCCTGCCTGCTACTCCTCCCTCCGAGCGGCGTCGAAGTCGCCGTCGCCGTCGCGTAACCGTGAGGTCACGTGACCCTCGAGACGTCACGTGACCCTCGTGACCTTACGGCGGTCACGTGACGTCAGGGGAGTCACGTGACCTCACGGGAGCCACGCGACCTAACGGGGGTCACGTGACCTCACGGGGGTGACGTGCCCTCACGGTTACGCCGACGGCGACGGCTATGCCGACGCCGCTCAAGCCGAAAACGGTCACGAAGAATCTGATATGACGCGTCGCAGCCAATGGGAATTTATTCTTTCTGTCGCGGCTACAGACTACAGGCTTCGCCCCATGGGACAGTGGAATTTAGGCGCCGTTTCTCGGCGCAGCGATACCAGGTGCGTTCTAAGGCCCTTCCCGCATGCTTTTCAATGGGCGGAAGGCGAACAAAAAGAGTTCGAAATAAGGACTTAACGCAGAAGGCTGAATTTCTCCAGCGCCTCATAATTTGACGAGCCTTACACGAAAAGCATGTTTTTTTTGGCCATCCCGCGTCGTTTTTTTTTTTTTTTTTATCCGCAACATGGGTCTATCAAACTGCCGAAAAGCACAGCAAACGCAGATGCATTGTCACGGAAGCCGTGGAGCAGAGGGGAGGGGGGGGGGGGGTGCGCCTGCGCAGTGGGGGAGCGGGATGTCACTGCCGGAGTGCAGTGTGAAAAAGGAAGACTTGACGCACTGCTTGTAGGAATGTGCTGCGCACACCAAGCCTTTCGCTTTCTTACACGTAATCAGTCTTAAGTGTCTTCTCGAGTTTTGTAGTGAAAACAGCGTTTCTTAAATTATACGTTTTGTGAACATATTCTAAACTCATCACCCGTGGCAATATTCTGTAAAATATTTATTTATTCTGTTATTCTTTTGCATCAAAATAATGTTAAAGCAATGAATGATCTAAATACTCCGGAACCCATTAAAAGGCCCGCAGTTCAATATTTCTCATGAAATTTGTCTGGGCGACAAGGGGCAGCAAGAACGCACAAATACCAGCGCAGATATTTGCAAGAAATACAATATTCTGTTACCTCTAAAGTGTGTGAAAGACCGTGTCTTTAAAGGGACACTGGACCAGTGGCGACACAAGAAGGGGGGGGGGGGGGGGGGGGGGGGGGGGGGGGGGGGTAACCGCCCCGGATGCAACGCTCACGGGGGTGTCGCCCCGGGCCACGAGAGCGGCGGGTGGCGCCACTGAACTGGACTCTCCAAAATGATTTTATGCGAAAGCATTAACTATCCCATGGAGCGGAGCCGGTGACGTCTGTAACCGTGAAAGAACGCGAAAGAAATGTCCATTCTCCCTTTGGCTGAGCGAAAGGCTCCTGGATAGCCATTGGCGGCCGCTTCACGAGATCGCGCGCTCGGCCGCCACTCTCGTGTCAGGCATTGCCGGACGGGGGAGTGGAGGGGGGGAGGGGGGGGGGGGGCTGCGGCCGCTTCACGAGAGCGCGTCCTCGGCCGCCGCTCTCATGTCAGGTGTTGCCGGAAGAGGGGGGGGGGGGGGGTGGAGGACGCGGACGCCTCACTTGAGCGCGTCCTCGGCCACCGCTCTCATGTCAGGTGTTGCCGGAAAGGGGGGGGGGGGGGGGGGGGGCGGCGGCTGCGGCCGCTTCTGCTTTTTTCGACGCCGAGGAACATGGCGGCGCCTGAGGCATCTATAAGTCGGCGGTGGCCGCAACCTCGGCAGTAGCGAAACGTGGCCGTCCACGCCAGTACACGGCAGACGAACTAAGGGAGCGGAAGAACGACATTCATGCGTTCGCATTCACAACTCATCAAAATTCCGAGGACACAACTCATAAAAAATTCCGAGGACACTTATACTATGTTTCATACTTAGCGTGCAACGCTGTCAAAGCTACTGGCGCGAGCGTGGGGCTTGATCTCGTTGATCATTTGCACGCGTTCTCGCGCAAGCAAAACCATAGATGAAGCCACGCGCTCGCGCCAGTAGCTTTGACAGCGTTGCACGCTAAGTATGAAACCGAGTATAGGTGTCCTCGGAATTGTTTTGAAGTGCCCGGATTGGACACGTATGTCACAAATAAAGTTTCCGCGAACAACATCTTTGGCTCAATAATTACCCTGTGAGATACATCTTGAGGTATGAAAGAATCCGTAATTACCATCTATACCGAGAAATTAAATCAAAATGGATGTTAGCTTCGATTTCGTTCCCTCTGGCGTAAGTAATACGATAAACATCCTTTATTTTTCAGAATAAATACGTGACCCGCGCTCATAAATCCCCAGCCTCCTCGTATAAGCAGGAATAATTTGTGTCAGCCAGTGAAGCCAGCACAGTAGACAGGCTCAGCAACTAGTGTACCGGCAGGCATCTCCGACCCTCACTTTAACCGCCATTTTGGAATACAAGTGGCGCCACCTATAGTGAATTGGATGTGCGAATACGGCTCTGGTGCATCCTAAAGCCCCTGTATCTGGAAGGGACGCATTATCTTCCCTCCTCCTCCAAAAAACTCCTTCTTACCCCACGTCTAACTTTCGGCCTCATTTAATGTAATCATTTGCCTCATTTACAGCCCGTATTCGCATCCGACCGCCCTCAAGCCGCTCTAGATCTGTTCGTCCAACCGTGGATCCCAAAAGTGCTTTGGATAATCGTCCAAATGGTCCCTACCGATTTGCAGTATCGGTCAGTGTCTCGTGGGCATTTGTCAGCCCCTTCGGCTTCACAGGAATCGGAAATCGTTTTTATTCATCATATTAAACCGTCAAATTGCAGCTATCTTCTCCACGATTTGAGATGATTTACTACTTATATTAATGTGTGGAGATAAAGCATATTCGTGCTTGTCGCACTGGCTTCGCTCGCATTTATGTTGAATCGGGGTATAGATACATCCATATGCTCGCGTCCGCAGCCGCGGGAGCGTCGCAAGTTTATGAACTTTATACGAAACAAAGCATGGTACGCGAGCCCGTACGCCACACTTGACGAGCGAGCGTACTCCGCACCTCCACAAGCACCCGTAAGTGGGAGCGACGCCGATGCTCCAAGCACGAGCAGGAGCAGGCCGTTTTGAACGACGCTTCTTCCACGGCACGGGCGTCCGTGCATGCCAAGTCGGCAGTGTTGTGATCGCTATTACATCGCTCGCGCTTGCAGTGGAATGGAGTGCACAACTCGGTCTAAACAGGTGTATTTTTGCATTCTGATGAGCTTTATACAGAGCACCTACATCGCATAACTTTGCGGCTCCCGTTGGGTTGAAGTCTATCCGACCGATTCGGTGAAGCAAGATCGTCCTCCGAGGCTCATTTTCCGTTGCAAACGGAACACTGAAAGGCACTCCGACCGACGTTTCCACATTCGCGGCAGCCCGTTAGCTGCGGCGTAGTCACAGCTTGGGAAAGTAATGGCGACTGGAAGTCCAAAACCGAAAGCAGGATGTCACCAGACGACTGGCCAATGCATCCACATCCCTTCTGCCATCTGTCGGCGATTGGAGAAAGTGTTTGCTAGCCAGTTTCCGCAGCCAGTGCGGCTGAAGTCACCATCCCGTGGCGACATTGCCAACTTTGGTTCGTCCAAGGAGTCAGAGATCAGCACATGAAACAGAGCACTAATGCTAAAGCATTAAAAGCATTCATAGAGTTGCCAACGCTCAATTCGATAAATAGGTAATAATCTCCTACCTTAATGTTTGATGATATTACCACCTTGGCAGCATTTGATGCGCTTTCTTGGTCGGCTAGTAGGAAAGTGCACTGGCTGTCTTCGATCGTGTACACCAATTCCCCGATGAGAACGACATCATAATAAGTCTTCCTTATTTTGATTAAAAATGCTATAATTGTAATGTTCAAATCAAATGCAGGCGTTGCGAGCACTCACTTGCAACGTAGGTCGTCTTTGCCATGACAAGCGTACCACCCGCGAACATAACCCCAAAGGCTGCCGCTACTGCTTCAACTGCGTTGCCAATATACGCACACGCCCTGGAGCCCGGTTTTACACCGTGTTCTTGGTAACCTACAGCGTATTTGCGTATCTTTTCCAACAGCTGATGGGCGGTCAAGCTTTGATGGGTGTCAACCTAGAAAAAAAAGAAGGTAAACTGTTTAAAAAAATAAAGGGCTTTTGGCCGGTTTCTTGGTGCTGAAGGAAAGCTCTTTTTAATAAATTTGGCTCCTCCCTTTTCAGAAATAATTTTACGACAAAAAAATCTGCACGTGTATCAACATATTTATGCAAACTGAGTGCTACAAGTATATGGTGGCGTAAAGTAACTATTGTTCCTCTTGGTAACTTTGAACCTATATATCGGTATTTATTATGCTAATTCGCTCGAATATAAATATATTTGTGAGAAGTTTTGGATATCAGAAATCGACGCATGCCCAGATGTCCAGAGCAACTACGGAACATGCTGCTGATGAAAAGCCAGAAAATGTGCTCATATATTGAGAGTGGCGGAGCTACGCTTCCGCTACAATTGAGAATAAACTGAGCGCTGTGCGGTGCGCGGTGTATTTTTGTGATGAGCTAAACTCTGATATATCTTTCTTCTCAAAATCCCCGTAGTAATCAATGACTTTGATTTGTCCAGGTCTCCTAATCCTGCTTTATTTGTTTGTTTTTTATTGAAACTTGAATTTTCATTTTTATAAGGTACCAGGCTACTTTTGGTTACTTTATTAGTACCACCGAATTAGTGCTGCTGAATCTCACCAAGATTTCAGTAACAAATCATTAGACGAGTTTTTATGCTCTTCGACCGGCGCGGCATAAGGTACTGGCAAAACAGGTATGTGTTGTCCTTTATGTCACGTAGGCAGAAGCTCGAAACGGTTCGTCTTAGCTCGGCGGTATTTGTCGCAATGCAGTGCAATATGTACATCTTGAAAATCCGCTCACCGCACAATAATCAAAACGTAATAAAAACCAGATTAAATTCAGTAGCCTCGCATCACGACCACAACAGCGCAGGATATTCGATATGTCCAATATTATACGCTTTCTGATTACAACGCAGTGAATATAAATAAAATCATACTCACAATAATTATCTTGGACGATAATTTCATCAATCGCTCTTCTATAAGTTGGGAAGCGTAGCTATTTCCAACGTCGAAGTCCGCGAGAGTTGAGTGTATGACTCCGTCCACAATCCTGGCGGCCATTTTCGGGCGGCTTCTTTTTAACGCTGTAAAAAGGACAGATTAATACGCACTCTTTTCAAATAATAAAACTTTATAAAAAGTATGATGTGGTTCATTAAGGCGCGGTGCGTTTAATTTACAATAGCTCTCTTTATAATTTTACTCTGGCAAAGTGAAGCCACCCCCAAGACAGAAATGGCCATTCCTGGTTTTTAAGTTATATGAATTCATGGGAACAAAAGTTATAAAAAATAAAACTGTGCTATTAAAGGAGAAGTTTTTATTTTTTCTTTAGAGAAAAACACATTTTACCGACATTTACGAGAGAGCTCAACACAACGTACTCCACTGTCGTTCGAAGCCCCTTGTACGCCAGTGTAAAACTGACCACTAACTAGAACATTCGACAACATTCGTGGCCGTCCTAAATGGCAAGCGGGCACACCTGTCTGGCGCGCACAGTAGCGCAGTACTCATATGTGTAAGCTACGTACATGTCGTGCGTTACGTAACCACCAACGGTTGTTAAAATAACAACAACAACCAAATTTCGGGGGTGCTTGAACTCTACGATAAGTATATCACGTGGAATAATTTTGTGCTGGCTACGTTTTCATTCTCATTTTGTAGCGTGAGCTACACTGGCCGAGGTTGAGCAGTTTCGCGTGGCTCCCAAAGAGCCGTGTTGCGCATGCGCGAGGGGCAGTGACGTCACACGGCGCAGAGCTGGCGCGCCGGAGCCATCGCCGCCTAGGGAGCCTTCATGTGCGCTTTGCTAGGGTGATGTCACCCTTTGTAATACCACTCGCCGTCAAACCAGCAGCCATTTTGGTTCTCGACGATTATCCGTGGGGCTTATAACCCTCCCGGAAACAAGCACCTTATCTCACAAGTTCGGAGCAGCGTTGTGGAACACACGGAGGGAGGATTAGCATTTTCCCCCTCGGATGGGAGGACCGATGGACACAAAGGCCACTTTCCGACGCACGGGGAAACAATGAGAGGAACAAAATGGCGGTGGAAGAGGGTGTGGGAAAGGGAAACAGGCAGTTGGCATCACTCTATGCGAAGCGCACGTGAAGGCACCCTACCGCCGCCGCGCGCTCTGCCGCCGCCGCGCGCGCCTCGCCGGTCTGTGCATTCCAGAGGAGTGACGTCATAGCCGCGGCAGACGCACTGGCGCCACCGCGTGCCCAGCCGTGCGCCTCCGTTCCGCAGTAGCCAAGTCTGACGCTACACCGGAGCCGCTTGATAGCGCCTCTCATTTTGTGCGCATAAGCTCAAGCTACGTATATCCTGGCGTAGCCGAGCTAAGCCACAGCAATTTTTTCTTTTGGTTTTTTCATCCGTCTATTCACGTGTGGGAATCATGGCGGGATATTAAAAGAGCACTCTCAGCGTAATTTCTAACAAAACCTTTGCCCAAACCCGGTTTGTAGATCAAGGCAAGCAATGTCATATCGCGGTTTACACCGACCTTTATGCTTCCAATATGAAACCACGACCACTTCAAGGGGATTGCCCTTGAAATCCGGAATCTACTAAAGATTTGCGCTGGTCACGTAGAGTGGGCTGAAATATAATAATATCTGATATTTGCTTCATTAAAAGGCGCCTCAATATTTCCTGAATCCATTATGAACTTCGGAACGCAACTGCACGCCACATTTCTCAAGTATGCGTGCCTGGTCGAGTCATGACGTCACAGCAGGCATGGTAACGTCAGAGTCGCGGGCGTTGACTTATTCCCGGCTTTGATCAACATGGTTGATGGTGCGTACAAACATCATCGTCGACGAACTCAGCTTCTCTCAATACCGTTGATCTTGTCTTTCTCACAACGAGGTTGTTTTACTGAGACAGCAGTCAAGAGCTGTCGTGGCTCTCTTTGCATGAAGTTACGTCAGAGCTTTCGCTGTTGCCAACAGAAACGTCCTGTGTTTTGCGGGTGCAATTCCAGGAGTTGGGCTCTGTTTAAAATTGAATTACTTGTGCGGGGGTGGATTCAAAATTTCAATATTGTGCGGAAGATATTCCTAAAAGCAATGACAATATAATGTATTTGTTTTCTTAACCACAAAATTTTACCGGAGGATCCCTTTAAATTTGAATGTATGGTTACCAACAGCGGAGCGAGTCACGAGCATCGAATAGAGAGATTTATTGAACCGTGTTTGCACATCCGATACGGTACGATGGGCTTTCGGGTACGAACTGCGCATGTGCGAGTCTTCTGCGGTAGCAAATGTGGAGTTCGTACCGGAGGGCCCATCGCACCGTATCGGATGCGCAAAGATTGTTCCCTAAAACTCACTAATGATCGCTCCTAAGCCAATCCGGTTCCGGTTTCATCCGATAAAAATCCCGTAGAACAAATCATGAAGCAATAGCATTAACATCATTGGCCATGCCATGCGATTCTTTACCTGGCTGTGACTATACTTCGTTTCAACTTATGTGCGAGGGAAGGCAAAACTGGAAGCGCGAGTACGGAAGATCCGTGCGTTCAGGCTTTGCTCGAGCGCGCGAGCTGGGGAGAAATGCAAAAAGCGCTGGTCTCGCGCTTCTAGCTTTGGCTTCGCTCGCAGATAAAGTGAAACGAAGTATTAGCCCCGTGCGCGACCGAAAGCGTCGCTGTGGTCGGCCTTCCACGATTGGCCGAACGCTGACTATGACGTCGGAAAGGGGATTTTCATCGACGGAAATAAGAGGAATGAAAGAACTTTAATTTTGACGGTGTTGGCAGTGTTCCTTTGAGAGCGCAATGATTTCAAGCTTCCACCATGCTAATAACAAACACCATCGAACTTGTTGTTTGCAAGGTAATGACGTCACAAAGGGGAACCACAGGAGGGCGCCACCAAAACTTCTCGCCGCTAATAGAATGAAATTACGTGTGCGTCTAATTTCCCGCACAGGGCGCTGACGGCAACTGTCTTAGCAATCTGGGGCGCAAGCCCCCGCGGTTGTCGCCGCGTGGGAAGTCAACCTCCACCTGCTTGTGGTGCGCCCCAGAGCCGTATATTAGGAGAGTTTGGACAATAGGCGGAGCAAAGGCCGATGCCAGCGCCGAATATTCCCCCCACGCTTAGAGCGTAAACTAAATTTGTGACACAGCGTCGACCAATCAGGAGACCTCTACTCCATCTCACAAATGTCGACAGTGAAGACAAAGGCACAGGCGCGTGAGCCTAGCTCAGCGAAACGCTATTGTTTGTACGAGACCTCGTGCATAGGAGGCACTTTCCAAAGCCACGCGCTCGTGCCCATGCCTTTGTCTGCACTGCTAGAACAGCGTCCTGAGACTGGCTGAAAGAAAGCAGTGCAAAGGGTGGGGTGCGCGAGCGTCTTGAGACGCGGAGTTCCGCTCGGCACGGCTCAAATTATACTTCGTTTCACTTTACCTGCGAGCGAAGCCAAAGCTAGAAGCGCGAGACCAGCGCTTTTTGCATTTCTCCCCAGCTCGCGCGCTCGAGCAAAGCCTGAACGCACGGAGCTTCCGTGCTCGCGCTTTCAGTTTTGCCTTCGCTCGCACATAAGGTGAAACGAAGTATAGTCGTGGCACAAATTTAGAGCACGCGACCACCGCTAGGGGCTGTTTCGCGGCCTGTGGTTGGCCCGAGATGCTCGCCTATTCAAACCAATGTGGCCAAACTCTCTCAATAAACGGCTCTGGTGCGCCCTGCCAGCTCTATTAGCCCCGTGCGCGACCGAAAGCGTCGCTGTGGTCGGCCTTCCACGATTGGCCGAACGCTGACTATGACGTCGGAAAGGGGATTTATCATCGACGGAAATAAGAAGAATGAAAGAACTTTAATTTTGACGGTGTTGGCAGTGTTCCTTTGAGAGCGCAATGATTTCAAGCTTCCACCATGCTAATAACAAACACCATCGAACTCGTTGTCTGCAAGGTAATGACGTCACAAGGGGGAACCACAGGAGGGCGCCACCAAAACATCTCGCCGCTAATAGCTGCAACGGAGGCTCTGTTAAAACTCACAACCCTTCACCTGGGGGGAGGAGCCCTAGCTATTAGCCCCGTGCGCGACCGAAAGCGTCGCTGTGGTCGGCCTTCCACGATTGGCCGAACACTGACTATGACGTCGGAAAGGGGATTTATCATCGACGGAAATAAGAGGAATGAAAGAACTTTAATTTTGACGGTGTTGGCAGTGTTCCTTTGAGAGTGCAATGATTTCAAGCTTCCACCATGCTAATAACAAACACCATCGAACTTGTTGTTTGCAAGGTGATGACGTCACAAAGGGGAACCATAGGAGGGCGCCACCAAAACATCTCGCCGCTACATGGTAGCGCCCCCTAGAAATCAGAATGAGGGCCCTTTCCAAGGTACCCAAGGGTCTTGGGATGATAATGCTGACAACATGATAGTGCCCCCACGAGGAAGAGTGGCACAGCCAGCTCTTTTAATATTCACCGTGGAGACATAAAAAGTCACTGCGGCGGTACCTCCTGGTTCAGTTATGGTTACCTTGCGGTCTCGACGACCCACTTTGCAACACTCTCATGCCCTCTTCGCCCCAGTAATGAAGTCGGACGGGGGTCGGGGTCTCGGGGTCCTCTTCCCAGTGGGTCCTTCCTGGGTCGTTCGCTTGGCGACGCCCAGCTTTATTTTTACAATAGTCAGTCCCCAATTGGCTTTTTCCTGAGAAATTCACACTTGATCACATGATCCAATTTATTAGATCTGGCGGCAGCGGACGCAGGGAACAAGTATTTTTACATTCTTTTATCGAGCCCCGACCTCAAAATATGTCTTAGCAATCTGCGGGAAGCTCTCGGCAAATGTCAAGGGTGGAATAACGTTTTTAGGCGATTTCATACGTCCAGCTCCCTCCGCCGACTGCAGTGATGGCACTCTTTGCACTCTCCAGGGAAAAAAAAAGAAGACGCTGAATATTTTATTGTAGCCGACTTATGTTAAAATCATCGCTTTTGGGCTGGGGAAGAGAAAATAAAGAGGTGGCAGCGCGGAATCTACGTCCCAAAGAGCGCCGGTACCCACATTGATTCTACGGGGGATCTAATATGTACAGTTGGCGAAAAAGTGGGCGAGGTTTTCCACCACCGTTATTCGTCGGCGCCAAGTCCAAGCGCAGCGCAGGCCAATCACAGCCATCAAATTCCTCGCCGACTTTTTTTTCCAAAGGTTCACAATGAAACGAAATGTATCTAATCAGAGGTGTTCTCGAAGCTCACGCGTCGAAAGTGGCAGGACGCTTGCTGGCACGTGGCAAGTGCTCGTTGGGTTTCAAAATTCCTCTCACTGTTTGTCTCGTAACGTGTATGTGCATTATTTTTTTATGAGCTTTAACGGAAGGATGTAAGGCAAGACAGAGCATAGTCGACGAAAAAAGAAAAAAAAAAGTGGAATGAGAAAGCGCACACAGTGAACCAAGCAAACGCTCGGCCAACGTGCATAAAAAATCCCCCGCATAAAAAAAAAACAAAAAAAAACGCGAGCTTTTAACAACATAAACGACAGTCCCAGAACATTAAAAAAGAGCAACAGGGGGAAAATGCTTGTCGAAGGTTATGACCCGTTGACTCATCGACAGGTAATACAGAAAGGTACAATGGAAAATGCACGGGTTTTACAAATAGGATTGGATTAGCTACAGGCACTACTTTTAGCTACAGTCACTGCGATGAAGATCCCGGTATAATGGCATTGTCCCGGGATCTTCATTAATCCCGGCGCGGATTGAATTATATTTGTAAATAAAATACGATTCTCTCTGCTCGCGATCACTGTTGCTTTTGAAATTGGATTGTAAAAATGTAACGTCCAGGTTGTCAAACGTGTGTTTGGCTAAAGCCATATGTTTTGAAAACAGAGAGGTTTGGAAAATTATTTTAGATGTGACCTGTGATTGTTAAATCTCAATCGAAAAGGTGTGCTGGTTTGGCCCACGTACTGCTTACCGCAGGTGCCACATGTCGTAGTTTAAGTTTCCGTGCCGTAGTTTAAGTTTCCGTGGATTATGTAGGTGCAATTCGATTTCGTACTCTGCGTAGTTTGAGGTGTCACGTGTTGACACACCTTGCAATTTGTTCTTCCAGAAGGGAGACTGCCCGTGCTTTCAGTGTAAGTTGTCTTATACTTGACTATAGCGTCCCTAAGATTGCGTGAGCGTCTGTAGACTACTCGGGGAACGGAATTGATAATCCTTCCTTTCCCCGACCCTAATCACGACACCAAATGGCACGGCTTCTCCTGGCAGATGGCGCTACATGTACACGAGCTAATGCGCTCCGATGGTCCATTTCGTTTTGTTGAGGACTGTACTTACCCCTCGCAAGTGTAGTACCTCAGTTTGTGCTGCCTCGTACCTGCTTCAAAACTCACGAACTAGGGGCGCAGAATGCTGGTACAATGAAATACAGACGCAGGGAAAGCTATCTACGTTACTGGAGCGAAAACAACTGCAGGTGTGCGGTGTCAGACTATGGCCTTTTGAAAAAGCTGCACTCCCAGGCTAACCCTCTTTCAATCAACGCAAAGAAAAAAAATTATTTTTGTAAAACTGCGGTGTGACCGCTGTTGCTGAAAACATCTGTATTGCACAAAGGCCGGATAGAGGGGAAGGGGTTGGGGGTAAAAATGTCCATAACCTACCACGACACTTTTTATGCGGTCCTGTCTTTAAATTTGTTATTCCGCAGGCAAATAGATTGATGTGATGCTGCAAAATTCCCGAAGTTTCTTTTCCTTTTGCTGATTGACTCTAAGAAATCAGGAGCTTCTAGGTTGCCGCAATGCACTGGTGAGAGCCAATCGATGCTGTCGAGAGAGGGAACTTGGCGAATGACGTGGCTGACATGTTTAAACCTACAAAGCAGTCCGCGCTACGGCACCAAGCATGACATTTCACCTTGCTCAGTGTCAAAGCGCAGACTTTGTTTTTTACGTCTAAACTTATTATCAGCCGAGTTACCTCCGCAGACTAGAGCGATCGGCTCTCACAAGAGCTCTGCAGGAAAGTGTACGTTTCAGGTTTCTTAGAGCGTATGTTCCAGTTTGAGTTCTCATGAATCAAGACAGGCACCTCTCCTCTCTTTGTGGGGAATATTCCCCAAAAAAGAAAGAAATGCTTTCTGCTTCAGTGAGAGTCCCTGATTCGTCAATATAAAATACGTAGAGATATTTAAAGTCGACTAATTTTCCCCGAAAGAATATATTTTATAGCAGGGGTGCACAACATACGGCCCGCGGGCCGCATGCGGCCCGCGGGCACTTTCTGTGTGGCCCGCGGCCCAGCTCAGTGCAGAAACCGCTCACCGTGTCATTCAATGCACTGCGGCCGTTGAATTGACAGAAAGTATTCGAACCCGTTGACCTACTTTTCTCAGAGTCCTCTTTTTCCGGGGGGAAACTCCGCGTCATCAGTTCAAATATTCCCTCTCCACTAGACCCACAGAAAAAAAACAATACAAAAGCCTGTACAGCCATCCAGTGCGTTGTTATGACCCGACCCCGCGTCCCTGTGTTTGTGAGTGCGCGGAAAGCTCATCGAACCATTTTCCCAGTCATTAGGGCCACTTTGGGGGATTTATTAGCACAGGCTTAGCCGAACGCTTGGGGCCTGGCTGATCTGACTAGCAACTGTCGCCTCTGGGGAGGCAACGCCCAAGGGCTTCTCTGACGTGTCATCCTTCTGACCTCTACCTGCGACTGGCGACGAGGTGAAGGAATGCGACAATGTGTTTCTGGCCTTCTGGGTGCTAATCCGTCACGGTGGCGTGAGGTGAACTGAACGGCGCCAGCTGTCTGCTGGGAAAGAATCCAGGGATCATCCAGCAGCCAATTTGCGGACCTTGGAACTGTTCCCCACCTCATTGTAGAATTCGAGTGTGGGGTTTAAAGGCTGGTTCACACATCTGCGTTGGTTGCGTTCGCATGCAACCGAAACGACCGTAACGACAAAGTCACCGGGACAAGCGTTCGCCGAACACAGCATGGCAAGTGATGCAAGGGGTAGCTTCGCGAAGCAATCCATGAGCCACGGTTGTTGCGGTGTTTTTGTCGTTACGATCTTTTCGGTTGCATGCGAACGTAATCGTTGCAAGTGTGTGAACCAGCCTTAATCCTCGTCTAGCGTCGGTCGCTTAGGAAAGCCAACACCCTCGGAATCCTCCTCTCCCTCAGATGTTAACAAAAACCCTGACCGTTCGAGAGACGGTCGTCTTTGATCTTATATTTCGCTATGAAATCAACTTGTTCAGTTTGCCGACCTGTTCACCCGACTGACTGGCTCGGACGTTGTTCGCGAGGAAGGTTGGACGCCAGCGAGATGGCCAAGCTACCCGAGAGACGAGACTTGGCGTCGACCCCTAACAGCGTCCCTCCCCTATCCTTGTTCCAGTTCTTCTTCATCCCGTTTCCTCTTCCCTCTCTCCACGGAGGCTACAGCCCCCTCAACTTCTGTTGGAACATGATCAGTGACAGCTTGTTGCAGATAGAGAAAAGCTAGTCTTGTCACGCTTGGAATATGAGTACACTTCCAAAGAAGAGAAAAATCGACCAGGAGGGCCGGAAATTCAACCAGGAGTAGACATGGAGGTACTTTTTCATTGAGAACGCATCGAAGTGCTTATGTCTTGTGTGTCGAGAATCTCTCGCGGCTCCTAAAGAATACAACGTTTGACGCCACTACGGGACCAAACATGCCCGCGATTTCAGCGTTCTTTCGGATTCGGAGAGAAAAACGAAGTCCGAGGACTTAAAACGGAATTTGCTTGCTGAGCAAAGTATTTTTACGAAAGCAAAGAACACATCTGAAGCAGCCACGCGGGCGTCTTTTCAGATATCTCGACAGATCGCTCGTTCAGGTCGTCCGTTTACTGATGGCGACTTCATCAAGGAATGTCTTATGATTGCTTCTGAGGAGATCTGCCCGGACAAAAAGTTGGTTTTCCATAACCTGAGCCTTTCAAGAATGACAGTACAACGACGTGTGCATGACATTGCCGACGACCTATCAAAACAGCTGGAGAGGAGTTGCAGTCATTTTGTCTACTACTCTCTTGATTTGGATGAGAGCACAGACATCAAAGACACAGCACAGCTGCTTGTTTTCATCCGTGGTGTGAACGAAAACTTCGAAGTGACTCAGGAACTGGCAGAGCTTTGCTCAATGCACGGACGGACTACGGGAGAAGAGATCAGCAAGGAGGTCAAAGACGTCATCGAGAAGCTCAAGCTATCATGGGAAAAACTCGCAGGTGTCTGCACCGATGGAGCCCCAGCCATGATGGGAAAGAGAAACGGAGCCGTTGCCTTACTTCAAGCGTTCAGTGGTGTAGAACTGAAGCAATATCACTGTGTGCTTCACCAGGAAGCACTCTGTGCCAAAGTGATGAAGGTTGACCATGTGATGAAGGTCGTGACTTCGGTTGTCAACTTTATACGTGCTCGGGGATTGAAGCACAGGAAATTTCAAGAGTACCTGAAAGAAATGGAGAGTGAGCACATGGACATCCCGTATCACACTGAAGTTCGCTGGCTAAGCCGTGGGAATGTTCTGAGTCGCTTCGTCGCGCTGAAGGCCGACATCATCGGTTTCTTGCAAGAGGAAGGGAAACACATACCAGAGCTGGAGGAAGAACAAGGGTCGTGGGATCTGGCATTCCTCACCGATATTTCAAGCCATCTGAACACGCTTAACATAGCTCTCCAAGGAAACGACCATCTCATTTCGGACATGGTGAGCGCGATCTTCGCGTTCCAAGGAAAGCTGTGCCTCTTCAAATTTCAGCTTGGGGGTGGAAGCATATTTCACTTTCCAACCTGCCAGAAGCTCTTTCCCACCGGCGAAAATCGGAAGACGGTAGCTGCGACGTACGCTCCACAGGTTGAGTACCTGCTCTCCGAGTTCCAGCAAAGATTCAAGGCATTCGAAAATGAGAATAGTAACTACGATTTGTTCCGCGATCCGTTTTCTGTCGCACCGGAAGACACAGGTTCGACGTGCAACTAGAACTCATCGACCTCCAGTGCTCGCCAGAACTGAAGAGTATGCATCGTGAGTCTCAGCTGCTTGACTTCTACAGAAGCCTTGACAGGAGCAAGTACGGAAACCTTGTGGACCACGCATTGAAGCTTGCATCACTTTTTGGGAGCACGTATCTCTGTGAGCAGACGTTCTCACTGATGACCCTCAAAAAGAAGCGTCTTCCATCTTCTATGACGGACATGACACTGCGAGATGTGCTCAAGACGGCAACCAGTGCGATGACGCCAGATATTGAAAACCTGTCTGCAGCAAAAAGGTGTAACGTGTCCCACTAGGGGCGGCCCGCGCAGTTTCCGATAAACAATTTTTGGCCCGCGTCATTTTTGAGTTGTGCACCCCCGTTTTATAGTAACCCATATTCTGCTCCCTATGTTATTGTTCAAGCTGTGAAATTTTTCATGAACAGATTGAAGTTTAACCATGTTTCTTAAAGAAAAACACATGTTTCAATCATTCTGCTAAAAACCGGGGTGCACCAAATGTGTTTTCTTTTTGTGTGTGTATTATGTGTGCGTCGTGATTGTAATGCTTGGTCACGGGAAGTTTTGGATGATTTCAGGTGAATTAAACGTTTGGTCATTCTGTTAGGACACCTAAAGTATTCTTTTGATGCAGAATGGCTTCTATTTTAATCGCGCTTTTAGTATACTTCTACGCAGTCTTTTAGTATGCTCTTAAGCAGACGTTTACTACGCTGTTAAGCAGGCTTTTAATATGTTAATGAGCAGTATTTTAGTACGTTATTAAGCAGCCTTTTATATCTTGGTTTAAAACAGCGCGGCAAAACCAAGGATAAAGAAAGGACGAGACAGTCGACAGCGCTGCAAATAGCGCTGTCGTCTTTCTCGTTTTTCCTTTTGTCCTTGTTTTGTTCCGCTGGTTTAAACCAAGATGTTCATGGACCAACTAGCCCAAACGTACCTTTTAGCACGCATTTTATACACTTTACAGTAGGCTTTCCATGTATAGCCTGGAGTACTCACTCAGTAGTGTTTTTAAAGCATTTCATTATTTTTAATAACAAATTTCACACCAGAGTTTCTATAAAGTTATATCGAGTTTGAAATTGCAATGCTCCTCTTGTAACTAAAATGCCTATTATGTTACAGAGACTAATGGGGAATAAGGGCACAAAGTTAAGACATATTGTCACGAATGACAAGTAATGAGGCGGCGAATGACTGAGTAAACTGACCGTTTAATGGGGCGAACTTGTGCCCAAAAATAAAAGGGAACAGAAGATAACAGCAGAGCGTCGCGGGCGTCGAAGTCGGCGTAAGAGCAGAGTCGAACGCTGGGGCGAAACTGACTGCGGCTCGCCACGCGGAGCCCTTATGTACACGCGTGGGCTTCTGGAATAATCGGCGTAGAAGGTTCGGCGTGTAGAACATTCTGACCTCGAACAAGCAACACGGTTCTCGAATTTACCAGAACATTACGTTAGAGCCAACAAAAATCCGTCCCCGCCGCCAGGAATCGAGCAAAGGCTTTCTGCGTGGAAGGCACGCGTGATAACCGTTAGGCCACGTGCGCGCTGCCTGCTTGGTCAGCTGCGCTCGCGGCATTATCCCCCCCCCCCCCCCTTTAAAAAAGAGCATCGTCCCGATGCAGCACAAAACGAAAACACCGATCCACAGCAAAAGGATAGCAGAGTCGCGAGCCACAGTTCACGGTTCACTCTTTGACGAGAGTCGTAAGTTCTATCGTTCGTAATACGGCTTGAGCCGGACTACGTGCACCACCTCGGGGGTCGTGGCTGGCGTCTTGCAGATGGGCGCGTTCCGTCGGGTAGAACTTCGTAGTTCAGATCGCCGAGGCGACGAAGTACCTTGTATGGTCCAAAGTACCGTTTCAGCAGTTTCTCACTGAGGCCGCGGCGACGGATGGGCGTCCACACCCACACCCTGTCTCCAGGCTGGAAGTGGACGTCCCTGTGACGAAGGTTATACCGGCGTGCGTCGACTCGCTGTTGGTCATGAATCTTGATTCTTGCCAGTTGGCGAGCTTCTTCCGCGCGTTGCGAGATCAGTTGAGCGTTGTCGTTCCCATCGTCGGCTGGCACGTGAGGCAGCATGGCGTCAAGCATCGTGGTAACCGTCCGGCCGTGTACCAGTTGGAATGGTGTCATTCCCGTCCCGTGGTTTCTTGAACCGCTGTGTTGTACGCAAACGTGACGTACGGCAACACCTCGTCCCACGTCTTGTGCTCTACGTCGACGTACATGGAGATTATGTCGGCGATCGTCTTGTTGAGCCGCTCCGTTAGCCCGTTGGTTTGAGGATGATAGGCGGTGGTTCGTCGATGGATGGTGTGGCTGAGCAGAAGAACTTCTTGAGTCAGCTGTGCCATGAAAGATGACCCGCGATCTGTGATCAGCACTTCAGGTGCACCGTATCGAAGGAGAATGGACTCGACGAAAAACTTGGCGACTTCAACCGCTGTTCCCGATGGAAGGGCTTTCGTCTCGGCGTACCGTGTGAGATAATCTGTGGCAACAATTATCCCGTGGTTTCCCGACGTTGACGGCGGAAAAGGGCCAAGTAAATCCATTCCAACCTGCTGGAAAGGCGTAGTTGGGGCAGGAATCGGCTGCATAAGTCCTGCTGGCTTCGTCGGAGGCTTTTTACGACGTTGGCACTCATGGCAGGACCGTGTGTACAGATGGACGGTTTTTGGGACTCGGGAGTCTCGGCCAGTAGTACTTGTCACGAATCCGGGCGAGCGTCCTGCTGTAGCCGAGGTGTCCAGCCGTCGGGTCGTCGTGGCATGCTTGAAAGATTTCTTCTTGAAGGCCAGCAGGAACCACCGGCAGCCAGTCAGGGTTGCTGGTTCCGAAGTTCTTCTTGAAAAGCACGCCTCGCCGCAGAACGAAGCTTGACATGTCTCGGGCCCAGACTCGCGGAACTGAACTTCCTTGACCCTCGAGGTGGTCGATCACCGCGCGAAGTTCCCGGTCGTCTCGTTCAAGTGCTCCCATATCGGTATCTGTAACCGCGCCGAGAAAACGGTCGTCATCGTCGTCGTCGGTGCTGTCGGAAGGAGATTCGACAAACAGTCGGCGTGGTTACGCTTGCGGCCAGACTTATACACAATGGTTACGTCGAATTCTTGCAGTCGGAGACTCCAGCGAGCGAGGCGTCCGTGTAAACTTCCGTTTCCGCTGATGGATCGAAGTGTCCGAGGATAGGGGGCGACTGAAGTCTTTCCTTCAGTTCATTGAACGCTTGTTCATGCTCCTCTCCCCACTGGAAGTTCACGTTGTCCTTCGTCAGATTCGTGAGTGGTGCAGAAATCTTGGCAAAATCGCGAACGAAACGTCTGTAGTAAGCGCACAGCCCAAGAAATCTTCGTACGGCGTTCTTGTCTGATGGCTTCGGAAATGCGGCGACAGCGGATGTCTTTGCCGGGTCAGGGCTTACACCCTGAGCACTCACGACATGGCCCAAGAATTTAAGCTCGCCATAAGCGAACTGACATTTCGACGGCTCGAGTGACGTCATAGCCACGGCAGACGCACTGGCGCCGCCACGTGCCCAGCTGTGCGCCTCCGTTGCGCAGTAGCCAGGTCTGACGCTGCACCGGAGCCGCCTTATAGCGTCTCTCATTTTGTGCGCATAAGCTCACGCTACGTATCCTGGCATAGCCGAGCTAAGCCACCGCAATTCTTTTTTTTATAAGGGGTTAGTATTAGTGACGCGAAAAGGGACTTTGAGCTGGAATACCATTAATTAGCTTACAATTCACAGAAACAAATGGCCACTCTGCAAATTCGCTAACTATGCATACATAAGCTTAAAACCCTCAGTTGCGCGAGTGACCATGTAAACATCCGGCCTCTGGGTGGATGTAACCACACTTGGGAAGAGAGACACTTTAGTTTTTTTCTAATGAAAACTCTGCACATCGGTTGGGAAGAGTACTGTCCACTTTTCCGCAAAATCGAAGTGGAACATCACTGCCTTGGGTGGTAAGGCGGTTCTTGTGTCATGTATCAAGCATCGTTGAAGGTCACGGATGTAAGAATGCCTCATATATTTTTCGCTCTCCAGTTCCCGCAGGAAGGCGGAAGTGTCCATAACCTTTTTGACGAGTTCGCCGGCGTCCCATGACGCGAAACAGATATCTTCGTCTTCGTCGAGATCGAGCGACTGCAGCGAGATGCTCTGCGTTTTTGGGCACTTTTTGCAACGGCGCAGGAAGCAATCGTTCTGTGGAGCGCAGCAGAGGTAGATGCGCTTGAGGTCGTCTTCAGTAAATGTCTTCTTTGGGGCATTTGTTATTGCCGTTAAAAGCAACTGAAAATGAACGCAATATACGCGTGCGCACACCTCGTGCTTGGGACTTTTTCTACTCATTTTGGTCGTAGAAAATAAAATTTGGAGATGCCAAGTTCTGGATGGGATGGTCCTTCCTACACAGCTGGTAAGCTTCCTTAATAGAGTGGGTCATAAACCTTTTTACGACTTTGGACATGTCGTTGATCATGGCTTTGACGACGTCCTTTTTGTTGGGGCTTTGATCAGAGCATGCGAGCTCGTCGCGTGTGTAATACTCAATTGCAACCCTCACGTCTACGGCATTCGCCTTTTTCACCATGGGAATCAGGGGTTGCCCATACACCACCTTTGCGCTTCAGTTTTCTTGTTTGATCAATCATGTAGGCAGTCGCTTCCGGCACCAGACGCAATATTTTTTCCTTCGAGATGCTTGGTGGCAGAAGCACGTGTACAATCGCTTGCGTTCCTGGTGGGAACTGCATGCCTTCAGCGCTTCGCGGAACGCGTCAAACCACTCCGCGCAGTGCTCACAACTGTCTTCGAGTTCGAGAGTTTTGTGCGGTGAAAAGCAAAGTGGACCACCGTAAAACCTGTGAGAGGGATCCAGGCATCTCATCATCTGTGGAAGTCATCATATGCCGAGAGGCCGGATATTTACATGGCCACTCGCGCAACTGAGAGTTTTAAGCATATGTATGCATAGTTAGCGAATTTGCAGAGTGGGGCCGTTTTGTTTCTGTGAATTGTAAGCTAATTAATGGTACTCGAGCTCAAAGTCCCTTTTCACGTCACTAATACTCACCCTTTATGAAAAAAAGAATTTTAATAATGTAAAATGCATGCCATTACTAACACTCAAAATGTTTGGTGCTGTGCGGCAAAGCCGCTATGACGAAGACATCGGCTCGCTCCGAGTGAAGGTTTGTCGTAGCTTTTCCCGTTCGGAGGTCATATGTTACTCAATCTTTTGCCATCACAGGTTAGTTCAAGGCAATGTGTCAAGGGGAGTTTAAAGAAAATAAAAGACGAGTTTTTTTTTAAATATCAACGCCCAATCTTGCCACATTTTGAGAAATCAGCCGCATCCCCGCGTTATAATACCAAAAAGATAATTAAGGGTGGGCATATTATCTTTACATATTCGTAAAAAAATATTTAAAGACGCGCATTTTGATATGTTTTGTGAAGTATTATGAAAGATGGTTTGTTTGCAAAAAAAGATTGTGAATATGTCTCTAAAACGCGTTTTTATGCCATGTTTGATTTTTTTGTTTGCATAAATATATTTTATTAATATTTTTAATTTTTTTCTGTATGTGTTGTATATCTTTTGTAAAACGTATTAAAAAAGTTATGGTGACGTGATAGCTTCGATGAGGAAATGACGACTGTGCGAAGTAGCATTGTGAAATCTTCTCAATTTCCGAGCCTCGAGCTTCTCTATTTTATATCTCAGCGAAAAATATTGTTACGGCATTCATATATAGCTGAATGTTCCTCCCAAGAACATGGCTTTCATATATATCTTTAACAAAAATATCTATATTATGACCCGGACCATCATTGCATGAAGTGGAACCACCCCACAGCGTTCAGTCGACGATAATTCACGCAGAACCGCAGGGTTCCGTCCTTCTTTACAAGGACGACTGGGGACGCCCATGGACTTCTTGAGGGTTGAATGATGTTGCCGTTGAGAATTTCCTGGACTTGATATTGAATCACCGTCCTTTCCGTTAAGGAGACTCGATACGGCGACTGGTGGACAGGGAGCGCGTCGTCGTCGGTAATAATGCGATGTTTCGCCATTGGTGTTTGGCGAACTTCCGACGACGTGGCAAAAAAGTCACTGTATTCGGCGAGGAGATCAACCAGTTGCCGGCGCTTAGGAGCTGGGAGCTTGGGGTCGATGTCGATCGGCGGCGGTGACGTGCAGTTCTGCTGTGACGACGAGGTTTCTTCGGAGATTGCGGTGACCACGGCTGGCGCCTGAAGCTCTTCGATGTGGCCCACGGTGGTACCCTTCGTTAGGTGCTGCGGCTCCTCTCGGAAGTTTGTCACAAGAACAGTTGTACGTCCTTCTTGGAGATCCGTTACGCCTCGTGCGACGCCAATTCCTTTCTCAAGAAGCAGTTGGACGCTGCCTTTCAGAAGAGCTTCACCGTGCATGGCTGCCTCAGTTATCACGTTGACGAAAGCACTCGACCGCGGCGGTAAGTTCACATGGTCGGCGATAACTCGGATCGCGGTTGACGTCGTGTTAGTCTCCACCAGCGGTAAAACAGGCTTTCGTAGCGTCAGCTGGTTTGCCCCGAGGTCGATGACGACGCCATACTCGCAGAGAAAGTCAATTTTGAGGAAAACGTCCCTCGAACAGTCTTGCAGAACGACGAACTTCACAGGGCACGTCTCACCATGGATCTCGACGCGAGCAGTGCATCTCCTGACTGGTGTGATGAGGTGCCCTCCGGCGGTTCGTATTTGAGGTCCATCCCACGGCGTCGTGACTTTTCGAAGGCGGCGGGAGAGCCTCCCACTCAAGACTGAGTAGTCTGCTCCGGTGTCCACGAGTGCTGATGCGTCGTGGCCGTCGATTACGACGTTTAGGTTGTTGGACACCGTTGCAGGAGCGTCGTTTCGATCTTTGGTAGCGTTCTAGTGGATGCCCTCCGACGTTCGTGGAGGATCTTGGTGTCGGTCGTCTTCGGCCACTCTATCTCCAGGGGTTGCCGCGTTAAGTTTCCCCGGCGTGGAGCGAGGGGTGACAGGCTTTCACGTCGGGGTCGGTGCATCGGCGAAGCTTGACGTCGTGGCGAAGGCGACCGGAACTCTCGGCGGGACGCAGGATCGGGGGATTGAGGTCGTCGCAGGTACTCGTTTATCTTCCGAGGGCGTTCACCATACCGGGGGCGCGGGTCGTTTAAGTGGAATCCGCGCAGCCCGAGTCGTCGGTATGGGCATCGGCGGTACACATGGTCAGCTTCCCCGCAGTGGTAACACAGCGGGCGTCGGTCGGCCGTCCTCCGGACGTCTGTCTTCCTTGACGCAGGTTGCTCTGGATGCACGTGCGCCTGATCTTCCTGTCGTCGGGGGTACTGCGGCGTTGGGGCGTCTCTTCAGGGTGGCGCCGTGGCTTGGCGGGGAGCTTGCGGCGGTCGTCGGGCCATGGCAGCGTAGCTCAACGTCGGTTCCTCCGGTGCCACCGTGGTGACGGGAACCTCTAGTTGGAGCGCCCGATGCACTTCTTCTCGGACAGCCTCGTTGATGGAAAGGGTTGGCGGAAGACTGGCGGTTGGCAGCAACCTTCGCAGTTCCTCCCGGACGACCTCCCGGATAATTTCCCGGATGTCCGGCGTACCTGGAGTGTTTTCGACGTTAAGCAGCGTGGGTGCAGCGACGCCTGGATGTCGCTGGTAGCGGGAAGCGCGAGCTCGGAGGGCGCGCTCGATGTTGCATGGTTGCCTTCGTGACGAAGGCTTCGACGGTGGTCGGCGGGTTGCGGACGAGGCCTTCGAAGACGACATCCTTCACACCTCGCATCAGGATCCGCAGTTTCTTTTCCTCTGTAGCCTGAGGATCGGCGCGGACGCTCAGACGAAGAACATCCTCGACGAAGCTGGTGATGCTTTCATTCGGGCCTTGGGTCCTTGTTCAAAGGATGTCTTGGGCCCTTTCGCGTCGGTGCTGGCTGGTAAACGTCTTCTGTAGTTCTTGCTTGCATACCTCGGACGAAGTTAAAGAATCCTCGTGGTTCTCCAGCTAGTACCTCGCAGTCCCTTCCAGCGAGAAGTACAGGGTGTCACAAATGAAAATTTACAGTGTTTTTATTTCCGCAAAAATAAACTAGGCATCGCCGAACGCTCATTCTACGGTCAAAGGTAGCCCTAGAGGTCACAACCAGATGGCAAAGTTTCAGCCCGATCCGATAACTTAATCAAAAGTTATAAGTGATTTTCTGAAAATTCCAATGGGAAAATGGCGGCCGACGGAGTTTTCGAATACATGGGGCTCTATGGCACAAGAAACCGAAAACGGGCGAAAATGGGCTCCATTTTCCCATTGAAATTTTCAGAAAATAACTTATAACTTTTGATTAAGTTATCGGATCGGGATGAAACTTTGGCATCTGGTTTTGACCTCTCGCTGCCTTTGGGCGGAGAATGAGCGTTCGGCGATGCCTAGTTTATTTTTGCGGAAATAAAAACCCTGTAAATTTTCTTTTGTGACACCCTGTAGATGTTCTGCAAGCACTGCTCAGGTGTCCACCCGTTATGACGGGCCACACGTTCATAGTGTTGCAGCCAGTCCTCAATGTCTTCGTGGGCGTCCCCATGGAAAGGCGTCGGAGTCCGGGGTGCGACGGGCAGGTAGACGAAGGTAGGAGCGGCCGGGGTCTGCGACTGGTTGGCCATCGTCGTCGTCTTCTCCGACCTGGGCTTGTCCGGCAGCAGACCCAATTCAGGGGACTGACCTCTGGTGCGACGGATTCTTCGGGCTTCGGCGTCTTCGGCGAAGGGTAGCCTTAAGGGGCTGAGCACGTCGCCTTAAGGGGCTGAGTGTACGATTCGATTGGACCCGTAAGGGCCAAGCGAATCGTACATTGGAGGTGTACGATTAACGGGCATAGAATGGAATACCCCGCACCTCCACCAAAAATGTCACGAATGACGAGGTGACAAACAAGAAATAACTGAGGAAACTGAAACGTTTAATGGGGGCGAACTTGTGCCCAAAACAGAAAGGAAACAGAAGATAACAACAGAGCGTCGCGGGCGTCGAAGTCGGCGTAGCAGCAGAGTCGAACGCTGAGGCGAGACTGACTCCGCTCGCCTTGCGGAATCCCTTACGTACCCTCGTGGATTTCTGGATCGTTCGGCGTAGAACTTTTGGTGCGTAGAACATTCGGAACTCGATCAGACGAGAATGTTCTTGGACTTACGAGAAGGCCAAGTTGTAAGAATAAATAAAAGGACAGTCCGCTGACTGGAATCGAACAAACACCTTCCGCGCGACAGTCAAGCGCGGTAACCACTCGGCCACGCACGCGCATGCTCGGCGACGCGCGTGGCAATATGGCCACGAACAACTAGGCTAGAAACTTTAAAAAATACTTATGGTTGAAATCAAATTTTTGTCTCCGTACAAAGTTTATCTATCCCAATCCCTGTGTGGATTGTGACTGCCGAAATCAACATTCGCCAAATATTGCCTAAGAAACGCAGCGTGTGGCGAGACACGAGAATTTTCTTACTGACGCATAGCCAGTGAGATCGCAGATAAAGAAATAAGAATGCCGAAGAGCGAATCCTGCAGCAAGAAGCGTGAAGCTGATAAGCCACACCCTACTTTACGTAAAGGCCGACGTCCAACCTCAGGTTTCTGCGGGGAAGACAATCCTCTTAGCGCTCCCCTCTCCTAAGCTGCGAGGGGCGCCAAGTTTTAGCAAGCTAGAAAGTGGAGAGGATATAGAAAAAGAGTATGCGGGGAAAAATCAAAAACGTCTGATGTACGTCAGCCTTTATGCTGCCACGAATTACTGCGGTATTTTTTTTTTTTTTTTCAGGTAATTATTTTGTTTTATTAGCAGTTTCATTGCTATTGAATTCGCTGTGCACGACTGCTTGTTTTCAAATCCCTTTATAAGTTTTGATTTATAGTTTTTGTAAACATATATCTGTTCCCTAGTAATTTTTCAATATTTTAGTATCAACAGGGCGTGAAACGTATTGAAAAATATTTTAGCTCTGTATTTTCAATACCCCTGTTAGAAATAGACAAACTATAAGGACTGCAAAGCGAGAACAAACAGTTCCTCATTAACTAAAAAAAAAAAAGAACTGCTGCGACATTATAAAATTAAATTTAAGACGCAAATAAAAGGTCCGCCGCCATTTAGCATTTTTTTATTAAAGGCCAAATTCAGTCTTTGTAACTGATTTATTCATTCTGCTGAACGTTTTTCCGCATTCTCTAGTGGCACTGCAAACATTACCTTTTGTGAATTATAGTGGGATTTAATGATTGCCATGAAGCAACTTTACCGGAGGGTATGGTATAGTATTTGCCATAAATATTATAAAAAAAAAAAAGAAACGTTGCTCGCTTAAAGTGCTTAACCGCCGAATTCAGAAACCTCACTCAAACTACACTCAAACTTAAGGGCCCCTCCACTTCCTCGAGGAAGGCGCGAGGGCCGGCGCTGGCCAATCGCGACGGCGGGTCCGTCCTCGCGATTGGCCAGCGCCGGCCCTCGCGCCTTCCTCGAGGAAGTGGAGGGGCCCTTAAGTTTGAGTGTAGTTTGAGTGATGTTTCTGAATTTGGCGGTAAGATGCTCGTTGTAAAGAAAAAAATAAATAAACGAGGCAAAAGAAGACACGTAGTGCCACACAATAGCTCGGAGCGTGTCACGTGGCCTTCAGGGTGGAACAAGCGACGTGCGGAGCGTGAAGTCCCGTAGCGCGCGTGGAAAGCGTGATTGGCTAACGCGGCTCGCAAGGTGCGTGGCCACAAACAGAATATAGCCAAAAGACTCAACAGGAAATGACCTCGTTCCAAGACAAGTCGTTACGCAAGAGGAGTATTCTCGTCCCTGCTTGACGGGGCGCCTCTCACCCCGCTTCCATCTGCGTCGGTGGTATAGTGGTTAGCATAGCTGCCTTCCAAGCAGTTGACCCGGGTTCGATTCCCGGCCGATGCAGCTTTTTTTTTTTTTTTTTTTGCACTTCTTCAGTATGACGTTTTTGCTTCGTGCAACCGATTCCTAGCGTATACATGCTTTAGGCGTGAACACGCTGGACGTCTTGCGTTACCTGAATCGAGGTGAAAACATCTCTCAATTCTGTCTTAATTTTGAGTTGTCCCAAAAAAAAAATATTTACAGGGTCTTTCTAACCGCGAAAATAAACTGCGAATTGCCCAACGCTCAATCTCCGCTCAAAGGTTGCGTTAGACGTCCGAACGAGACGCCAAATTTTCAGCACGAGCCTATATTTTATTCGAAAGTTATAAGTGAGTTTTTTTGAAAATGTCAATGAGAAAATGGTCGCCAACGGAGCTCTCGAATACGTGGAGCTTTATGGCACCAGAAACCGAAAGCGGGTGAATATGGGCTCCATTTTCGCATTGAAATATTGAAAACATCCATTATAACGTTTGAATAAAATATCGGTTCGGGCTAAAACTTTGACATCTGGTTCGGACCTCTAGCACTACCTTTTGGCGGAGAACGAGCGTTCGGCGATGCGTAACTTTATTTTATTTTATTTAAAAAAAAACAAAAAAAACACTGTAAATGTTTTTTTTTGTGTGTGTGTGTGGGGGGGGGGGGGGGGGGAGGGGAACATACTGTATATAATTCATCGTGTGAAACCGAAAAAAAAGTAATCGGGTTTTATTTAGAGAGGTACCTAGAGAGGTTATGTACTTCAAGCAGACTTGTACCCGTTACTGAAAAATGGTAAGGAATTACAGTTACAATTACTCAATCCTGAATTGTAATTTATTACAATTACAATTACTCTCCCATAAAAGTAAGTGACCGTTACCCTAAAAAGTAATCCGTTACTTTCGTGGCGTTACTTTCAACAATATTGTAGGGAAGAGGGTTATTCAAGTTCTTATTGTTGCAAACTGTTCCCTTTAATGCCCTTGAGTATTTTGAGCAACAGCTGACTCTCGAAAGTCTCGTCAGACATTTTGCACTATTTCTTGCTGAAGATGTCGACTGTTACGCTGAACACCCTTCGAAGTGAGGCACTGTATGCGAGTGGCATATTATTCCTCACAAATGCTTTATGCTCTGCATTGAGCTTCTTCAGCGAAGCAATGGAAGTACTATTTACTTCGAAGATAGAGCAAAGCTTCGTCGTAGCAGCCGTTGCCTGATATTCGCGAGTTTTAGTAGATCGTTCGGATACCTCCATACCCTTGGTAACGTTATGATGAATGCGCATGTGCGGCGGCGGAGTATCGGGTATCGTTATCGGAGTCACCGGACCAATCTACTGAAATTCTCCATTGTCGAAATCGCGAAGCTGTAGAAGTCATTATACATCTGGCCAAAACTAGAATAAGAATTAATTAATGTCCATCTTAGTATACCGGCATATACTGCCAGACAATAGCAAAACATAGTTGTAACAGTAAGGTATTATCGATATTCTTCTTCCTTTGGTTCTGAACAGGTCGAGCCTCGGTTGAGACGTTGATGAATAAAAAAAGGTTTCCAGTATATAGATATAAGTAATCGAAACAAAGGACACCTATAACAACAATTAATTAGAACGTCGGTTAAAACAAGGAAATGTAAACGCACGTTTGCCGTGTGTACCCTTCTTGACGCCGTTCAAAAATGCACGGAGCATGAACCGACTGCAGTTTACTCCGATGTTCTCCAGATAGACGTCTGCTGATGCCACGGGCAGCGATGGGCAGAGAACTAAGTAAAGGCCCATACGCACATTCGCGTTTGAACGCGTTTGAGTGCGTTGCGGCGTCCTTGCGCCCAGGAGCGGTCGCTTGCGGTGCGACGCGCGCCTACCCGCAACGCTTCGCAGCGCAACGCAAGCGAGTAGAGACTCGCTCAACTTTCCGAAGCGTTGCGGCGCGTTCGACCTAGTTCGACCAATCAGAAGCCCAGAGAGAGGAGAGGAGGGTGACGTGTCCGCTCGCGCCACTCGGCCGACTCGGCGGGACGTATCCGGTTCACCGCCCGCAGAACTTGCTTTTTCGTTTTGGGGAGCGGTCAAGCTTGACAAAACGTCGGGGAAGCCGGCGGGATTGTCCCAAGATCGAACACTTCGACGCTGTCGCTGTGCGCCGCCATGTTGCCTTGGATTTCGCTTACTATTGGTGAGCCGCTAGCGGTGATAGCGCCTTCTTATTGGCTGTTGACTGCGGTTGACTGCGTGTCAACCCAACTGTGGGTACAAGTTTGGCGCAAGCGCTCTTCGCAACGCAACGCGTCCGCTTGCCGCTACGGAACGCACCGCGCTCAAACGCGAATGTGCGTATGGGCCTTAAGCCGCGCTATGGCCCCACTCACGAGTTTCACTTTCTCCTCAAGCCCAGAATATCAAGTCTAAGTCAGCCAACATTATGTTTTATTTGTAAAAATATCTGCTTGAGATAAGATGCGTCCTGCTGGGGTAAAAACAGGGAGAAGAAAAAAGGAAGACTATTACCATTTTCGAAGTGCTCGCAAAAAGCTGACTCAAAAAAATAGTGACTGAGATGCAGATAACGTGGCTGGAATTCACAAATAAAGTGGGCCAACCCTAGAAGTTGGACTACAAAAGAGTAAGTAGCTCTTAAAGGGATTGTCCGGTCAAATTTTGTATTCGAGAAAGCAATTGAATATCATTGTTATTGCCTCGAGACGCATCGTACGCGAAAAATCTGAATTTTATATGCCCCTCTGCATAAGTAATTGAATATATACTGCTCCAATCGCATCCTAGCGTAAACGCGGCTTTCGTTGGCAACATTGAAGCTGTGACGTCACACAACGCAAAGCGAGCATTCCCGTCTCGTCGTTTGCCTGCGAGTGAACGCCGCAGCGTGCTTCGTTTTTGTTGTTGCGCTCGACTTGTTTCGTGGATGGCTGAGGTTTTTGTTGCGCGGTTGGGTGCCACAACCACCGGGCAGCATATGCGAGCCAATACGTGACGTTCCACACTTTTCCGCGAGACGTGCATGACGAGCAAAATGGATCGTCGACGTGCGCAGGGATTGGGTTTCCGTCAAGATCGAGATCCCGCAATCCTCCTTGGATCCCGCTTATGCAGCAATCATCTCACAGAAGAGAGCTACGAGCTGAGCTCTAAGCGGACAGAAGGCTCGTAAGCTGAGGTGTGATGCTGTGCCAACGATATTCAACTACGTCCACCCACTCCTCGCCCAAATCGGATCAATCGGTTTGATTATGCGGCGAAACCGAAACCAACAGCTAGACCATTTGGAACGGTGGCAAAAGTTGTATTTAGCACGCGTGCAGCCCGATTCTGTTTGAACTGAAAAGCTACACCGTGACCGCGAGTAAATGATGAAGCGTGGCTATGATTCACCAAGCTCGTCCAAGTCAATTAAGTGACGACATGCATTTGAACGATTCGTCGTTTGCCTTCGACCCGCGGACAACGCCTCCGAGGGAACGACCCGTAGCCTCATCACCGATCCAGTAGATCCGCCGATAAGTGTACCCAAATGCCGCTTCAGAGGCAAAAAAATAATGATAAATCTGCATCCTTCGCTTTGCAAGAACTCCTAGTTTGATCGGTGGCCGTCGCAGTTGTGTTTTCGCGAAACGGCATACGTTTGCTCGAAGCTTATGGCTGTTTTCGAGTAATATCCTGTTAAAAGGCTCGACCTTTTTTTGCACACACTTGGGAACTGCATTAAAAAAAAAAAAAAAAAAGTATTTTAGTAGCGTACAGCCTAGGAGACTAAATAATTCGAAACAAAATACAAGACATCCATCGACCAGTGCTTGTTATCCCGACCATACGACAAACCTTTGCGTTTTGTGGCGTCACGCAGCAGCTACGGATGTCAGCCATTGATACTGGCGAAATTTGGGGTGCAGTTTCGTACGTATGCTCTTGAAAGGTTTAATTAAGAAGGGGAGATCATAGATCAAAATAAAAATAACGTTTGTCTATATGAAAGCACCCTCGACGTAACGAGCGCCAAAACTTAAGTACTTCCGGTTTCGACCGGACAATCCCTTTAAAGGGGCCCACCAACAATTTTTTGACTGGTTTGAAGTTCGCGCTGAAACGGAGCTCCATGAAAGCAGGAACACCGAGGGAAAAAACTATTACAGAAATTCGCAATATATTGTGAGTTATTAGCAAAATAAATATTGCAGAAAACAACTTTAAATAAGCAAAACATTTCGCTTCATGACGTAAAATGAAACAGTTTAGCGATTGGAGCAAAGCGGTTGGCCAATTGGACGCGAGTTTGGTTGATAGCCCGTCCGTGGCCCGTCGGCCCGGTCGGCCAGTAGGCCTCGCTGCAACCATCGTAGATTTGGAATCGGGTTGCCATCATCGATGAATTTACCGGGCTTATCGGATTTTGAGCGCCGAATTCTTAAAAAGGAGTGCGGAGCTGGGCGTCGCGCCGTACGAGGACACACCACGCAAGCGCCGCGACGCGCCTCTGCCTCGGCTCCGGTGGCGGAGTTGCGGGAGACGAGCCTTCCGCGGCTGTCGAAGCGGACTGAGGAGGTACTCCGCCGCTGGGAGGCACGCATGAGCGACGAGGCGTTGTTTTCGCACTTTTTGAACTTTAATTTGCAACTTTATTAGCTCTATAAAAACGACTTTTTAGAGAAATAATGACGGTTAACGTGTGATATACTTTATTCCGCTTCAAAATTTCTGGGACGGCTCTCGCCAATCACGAAACCCAGTGAATATGACGTATTGTGAAAGGGAGCGCCGTTATGCGCGCGCATTCGGCACCTCGCGGCGCCACCGTCGGAGGAGGTGTTTCCGAGTTGTCAAATTAAAATATGATGCGCTAATATTTTTTAACTCTTTCGTTGTCCACTGGGTTTCCGGGACCACTAGCGTGGAGAAACCGCAAAAAAAAGTAGACGCTCAAATACTGTTGGAGGGCCCCTTTAAAACAGGGTCAAACGAAGCACAAAAAAATACATCCTGTTTTCTAAGAGAAGATGTAAGGATGCAGCAACGAACGAGGACTCTTGTGGCAATAACACCTTCACATATTATCACATCCCTTTTAGTGGATTTTAGGGCAGTCGGAGCGTTGTCTCGTGTTGTGACATTATGAAAATGGTCGTAGTCACTATAACCGAGAAGGACATTGTTAATTCTCGTCTGTGCACTTACCGCCTCGAGCTTCTCGAAGAGGCACACAATCACTTGGTGTCCGCCTCGCCCCGCCTTCGATCGCAAAGAAAAAAACAAAGGGACTAAAAAAAGCGGATATAACTTGCCCCCCCCCCCCTTTTTTTTTTCTCTTATATTTGTAGAAATGTTCATTTAGATTTTTTGACATTGTTGTTAGGGTCTAAAAAAAGAAACAGATTCAGGGGCTTAGTGTTGCAAAAAAAAAAAAAGGCTTTATGGAACTGAAGAGTGCCAAGCCTCCCTTTGCGGTGTCACTGCGCTCGACTTTACCAAAATAAAAACAAACAACCCTTTCTTTAAAAAGAGGGGGGGGGGGGGGTCCTGAAAAAAAATGTAACGGATTACAAGGAATCCGTTACGTAAAAATGTAAGGGAATTACTAAAAAATTACTCCAGAAAATATGTAATTATTCCGTTACTAAATTACTGATAAATGTAAGGGATTACAAGTAATTTCGTTACTTGTAACGGATTACGTACATACCTTTTGTGAATTATAGTGGGATTTAATGATTGCCATGAAGCAACTTTACCGGAGGGTATAAATAAACATTTGCCATAAATATTATAAAAAAAAAAAAAGAAACGTTGCTCGCTTAAAGTGCTCAAGATGCTCGTTGTAAAGAAAAAATAAATAAACGGAGGCAAAATAAGACACGTAGTGCCACACAATAGCTCGGAGCGTGTCACGTGGCCTTCAGGGTGGAACAAGCGACGTGCGGAGCGTGAAGTCCCGTAGCGCGCGTGGAAAGCGTGATTGGCTAACGCGGCTCGCAAGCAGGGCCGGATTAAGGTACGGGCTAAGGGGGCTGCAGCCCAGGGCCCCCGACTCTCTGGGGGCCCCCATGACGGAAGGTTGATTGACGCAGCTCGCAGAAAAAAAAAAAAAACGAAACCTAAAAATATTTCGGAAAGCGATGTTGCTTTGCCCCAGCATTCGAGATGAGGGATATACAAAGATAATGGCGATGTCAGCGAGGCCAAACGCGCACTTCGCGTAGCACACTCCTTTCCCTGTACAAAGCCGGCCCTTTGGGTGGGTGACCGGCTTTCTTTTGAAAGCGGCTTCGAGCAAACGAAGAAAACACGCGAGGGGCCCCACGACCTGGGGTTTTTCGAACCTCTTTTTTTTTTTCATTTTGTCAGGAAGGGAAATGTCATAAACAACTCCCCCTTCACCCTACTCGGGCTCGTGTCTCGTGCGCGCAAACACGTGTTTTTGAGCAGCGCTTACACTTTGAAAGTGCGACCTTCGACGCTGCTGGGGAAGGGAACAAAGCTGCATGCCGCCTCCGCGGTGGTCTTGCCGGAGTGCTCCCTAGTTGAAACCAGACGGGAATGGTAAATGTTTTGTATTTTGAGGCTATAGACTTTCTATTGATTAAAAAATAAAGGAAACTGCAGTATTTCCCAGGTTCATTGCCTTAACCAGACATCATTATCATCATCATCGTCGCCATCATCATAATCATTATGGCTCCTGAAGCGTCCTTAGCCCAGGGCCCCAAAATGCCTTAATCCGGCTCTGCTCGCAAGGTGCGTGGCCACAAACAGAATATACACGAACTCAACTCTGTGACATCACGGCGCGGTGGTAGCGCGTCGATCGCACTTCCGGTCTGGGGCTGTGGGCAGAAGTCCCCACGCCAGACGTGTATTCCTGCGTTCTTTTGAAAGGAACCACACAAGAACCTGCCTTCTCGTCAAAACGCCGCCACTGGGGCCATACCAAAAGTGTCGAGAAAGGTTTAAAGGTCAGTTTTCACGTGCTCGGTTCGTCCGAGAATCTGGATATGTGCCGCGAAAAGGGAAAAACAGATGCCGCGGACAACGATTGCTTGGGCGGGAAGCACTTTGGGTTGAATTCACGGATACTTGGGGTCATCAGATTTATTTGTTTTGTTCCAACATGAACGCCAGAAAACCGTCAAGTAGTGCGGACCACCTGCGGACTACGTTCGGTGCGTCTTCAAGTCCAAACGGCCGCCTGATCGTTCGAACTGTCGTCTGCTCTTTCAAACGTTTCTGCTTGTCGTCTGCTCTCTTATAGACGACGCCGGCCCGCAGACCGAATTTGGTCCGGTACTTACGATAAGAAGTAAGTGCAGGCCTCAAAAGACTTAAATTTGAAGGTTGGTAACCAGGCTCGATGTAAACAGTAGATACACGGAGATGTTTATCATAGTTACCAGTGACCATCACCGACTTGTTATGCCTAATTCAGTTGGTCCGATTCTGCTTGCAATTTTCAGTATCGACGTCGACCATCTCAGCTACGGTTCACGCTTTTGCAGCCGGAGTGGCGTCGCGACTGAAAATTGCGAGCGAAATATCATCATGCGAATCAGGCTTTAGCGTACATACTGCGGCGTCCACGCGGAATGAATCGCCACATGTCACATTATTCACGCGAAGGTTTGTGGTGTAACAAGCCTCGGTAATTCCGCTGACACCGCTCAAGATAGTTAGACTTTGCTAAGAAGACGTAGAATCAACAATTCGAACGCGAAAAAGGGCAGGGGGACTCACACCGACGCCGACAACATCGCCTTTCAATGGTTTGTTTATGCGCGATGGCGAGCTTCTTGCCCACACCCACATCGCGCATACGCGGCGCCGGTGACGTCCGCTAGGGGGGCTCCGGTTTGTTTGTAAACATGAGTTGGTGTATAGCCAAAAGACTCAACAGGAAATGACCTCGTTCCAAGACAAGTCGTTACGCAAGAGGAGTATTCTCATCCCTGCTTGACGGGGCGCCTCTCACCCCGCTTCCATCTGCGTCGGTGGTATAGTGGTTAGCATAGCTGCCTTCCAAGCAGTTGACCCGGGTTCGATTCCCGGCCGACGCATTTTTTTTTTTTTGCACTTCTTCAGTATGACGTTTTTGCTTCGTGCAACCGATTCCTAGCGTATACATGCTTTAGGCGTGAACACGCTGGACGTCTTGCGTTACCTGAATCGAGGTGAAAACATCTCTCAATTCTGTCTTAATTTTGAGTTGTCCCAAAAAAAATATTTACAGGGTCTTTCTAACCGCGAAAATAAACTGCGAATTGCCCAACGCTCAATCTCCGCTCAAAGGTTGCGTTATAAGTTATAAGTTATAAGTGAGTTTTTTTTTTAAATGTCAATGAGAAAATGGTCGCCAACTCTCGAATACGTGGAGCTTTATGGCACCAGAAACCGAAAGCGGGTGAATATGGGCTCCATTTTCGCATTGAAATATTGAAAACATCCATTATAACGTTTGAATAAAATATCGGTTCGGGCTAAAACTTTGACATCTGGTTCGGACCTCTAGCACTACCTTTGGGCGGAGAATGAGCGTTCGGCGATGCATAACTTTATTTTATTTTATTTTTTGTAAAAAAACAACACTGTAAATTTTTTTTTGTGTGTGTGTGTGTGTGGGGGGGGGGGGGGGGGGACATGCTGTATATAATTGAGCGTGTGAAACCGAAAAAAAAAGTAATCGGGTTTTATTTAGAGAGGTACCTAGAGAGGTTATGTACTTCAAGTATTGTAAGTACGCTAGGTGCGATGTACTTGAAGTAAAGTACTAGTATATATACAACATAATTTTAAAGTAAAGTACAAATACTGTTTAGCACAACCTTTCATGATTCCCCTTCATACCCTATTTTTTTACTTTATTTTATCTGGTATAGATTGCTCCAAAGATAATCAGAAAAGCATCAGTTTTTTTTTTTTTTTCGGAAATGGCGGCAAATATTGGATAAAGTCAAGTCGCCACAGAGTAGTTGTTTTACTCTCGCAGACGAACTATTTAACAGAATACACTTATAAGGCACTTATTTTATCGGTCTTATAGCCGCCAGAGAAATTACCAGATGACGTCTGGAAAGACGACAGCGAATTTTCACATGAGGATACGCCATATTGTGTTTCCAAATTTGGGGAATGCACTTTAAAGTCGGGCATTTTATTTTCTTTAGAAATTACTAGAAAAAATACTTGAGTAAACTACAAGTACATGCACAGAGAATGCACTTCAACTAAAGTACAAGTTTCTAATCCTACTTGTTAATGCAGCGGAAGATATATGCTTCCATGCTTTTGTACGAACGGTTCAGGAAGTTGGCCGAACGTGCAAGGGACGCCATTTCTGGGGCATTTCGGCACCGTGGCAGAGCACACAACACGGTGTTCATTATTTATCTTCTAAAATCCTGGAGACTGGGGAGAGAGAAAAACGGGACGACGCGTGTCTCTACACACGGCTAAAAGTTCATTTCACAACCAAGTCTGTAGACACCAGATAAAGAACTTGGAACAGACCGAACCGTTGGTTCTGCGAACTAGTGATGCTAGTGGTGTAAATATTTCTATTTGATGCATAAAAATGTATTATGTGTCTTTTGTGTTTAAAATAAACGTTCCAATAGGTCAATTTTTCTTTGGCTATTTTGGGCTATTTTTCTGGATCGACATTTGGCTATTTTTTGGCTATATCTGGTAGAAATTTGGCGGGTCACAGCATAAAGACCTGGCCACCCTGCCAACATGGCGCCCTTCTATTTTTGGCAGCGTATTTTCGGCACGAATTTGAAGTCCAGGGGGCGTGGCCAATGACGTCACGGACGTCAAGATAACAGCTTTTATTTTGACGTCTTAGTTATTTTGACGTCAACAACACGTTTTCTTTGGATGCCGCTGACTGCATTTTGAAATGTCGGTCGCTCGGCGTGTGTGTGGCCGGGTGCTCGGCGGCTCGGCGGTGTCCGCGCTGGTGCGTGTTGTCGACGCTGCCGCCTGTGCTCGGTCGTGTTCTCAGGAACATTAAAATAAGCGTTCTCTATTTTCAAACTTCGCCCGCTGCCGTCCGTCACTCCTGTTGCAAATCAAGATTACGTGTACCGGAGGCGACAGAGCCCAGCCGCAGCAATTTTGTACGCAGTTTTCTGGAGCTGTACTTGTGTGTAATTCGACGGATTATCACCCTTGCATAGAATAGCTGCGAAGGCCGTGCAAGCGGCGAGCGAGGAGCCTTGACTGGCACGACTGCACCCGCTGCAGGAGCGCTCGTGCCGCGTGATCCAAACTTTCCAAAGCAACTAGCTCGCGCTCTTAGCACTGTCGTCGACTTTATCGTCGACAACATTCTTTCTTTTTTTTTTTCAGTGTTAATCGTAAAAAAGAAATGTAAATATTGTCAAATGCCCCAACAAAATAAAATGTTCGAAACAAAAAAAAAAAGAAAAGTAAACCTCCACTGCGGATCGAACACACGACCTCGTGCGTATCAGCAAGACATCTTAACCGCCAAGCTACGCTACATTTTTTTTTTTTTTCCAAACAGTTTATTTTTTTTTCTTTATTGCCGTTGTGTAGATGACATTATATACAGGAAAGTGACAATGCAAAAAACACAAAAACACACACACAAAAAAAACAAAAAAAAACAGTGACTAATGAAAAGTCCAGATAGCCCCGTGCAAGGCGCGACCGCCTAAAATCTTTTCATGGTAATTAAGGATTCTACGAGTGGAATCCAGTCTGGCACGCACACTTGTGCTTTAAGCGTTTCAACTAAAGAAGCAATACTTTCGCGGAAATAGTTCCCCGCCTCGCGCGCGTCAATATCGGCATGGCGCGTAGCCATCCGACACCTCCAAATGCTGTGCAGGCCCAGTAACATTAGCATATCATAGGGCACCCCGTCCTCATTTTCTATGGAAAGATACCTGATGCCGTGTACGTCTAATGGAAAGTCTTTCTTCAGAGTGCGTTGGAGGACGTCCCATAGGAAGACGCCGTCCCAGCACTACAGAAAGACGTGCTCGATTGTTTCAGGTTTTTTACAGAGAAAACAATGGTCACCCCACGGGACAAAGATTCCTTTCGCCGCCATCCACGTCTTTACAGTTAGCGTGCCGGTGTGCAATTTAAAAAAGAAAGTCTTTACACCTGGCGGAACTATCATTCTTTTAACACGTTTTAAGACGTCTTGTCCTGGACCTGCAAAATACACAGCTCTATACAAAGGAACTGGAAATACAACATCACAAAGGTCTCTGTACAACCTTTTACGCGACACTTCGCTTAAGTAATCTAAAGAAAAACGCGCTGCCAAAAATCGACATGAACCAACAACTTCTTTGAGGTAACCATAAACACCACCTGCCTCACTTGACGTAGAAACAATAAACTCGGGTAGGGTACTACTCAGTCTGACTTGGCAAACGGTGCGTAAAAAGGGGTCACTGACGTCGCGAAAGAAAAGGAAACGATTGACAATCTGCCGCAAAAACAAATGTGACAGTCCTAGTCCGCCGTCACACACGCCGGAACAGGTTCATACGACTCGTACGTTCCCATGTTGAGCCCCAAATAAAAACGGCAAAAACGCGGTGCAACTTCTGAACGTTAACTCTTGAACAGTGTAAAACTTGTAGCACGTACCACAGTTTGCTAACAAAAAACAAATTGCAAACTGTGGCACGGGCGAAAATTGAAAATTCCCAACCTCTGAACTTCTCCGCCTTCTCCCGGAGCTCTGCGACCTGTCCACGCCAGTAAGGCTCGCTATCCCGGTAGTTATCGAGTGGAACACCTAGATACTTAACAGGAGTTGTTAACCACTTTACATTTTCAAAAACGTTAGGGGTAGAAGGCCAATTGCCATGCCAAAAACCCAAGCATTTACTCCAATTCACGGCGCTACCAGAAACAAAACAAAAACGTTTGACAGTGCTCACTACTTCAACTATGCTTTCTTGGTTTACACAAAAGGTAGCAATGTCGTCCGCGTAAGCTAATATGCGCACCTCGGATGAATTAAGTTTGAACCCACAGATGGCATTGTTTCTGATAATGCTAAGACAAAAAGACTCAATATAGATACAAAAAAGAAGGGGGGAAAGGGGGCATCCTTGGCGGACAGAACGTTGCACTTTTATACGACTTCCTACCGACTTGTTAACTATGAGACTAGTCGTACACCCGCTATAAGCCATCCGCACTCCTTCGCGTATAACGGAGCCTACCATCACGTGATCTAAAACAGCTAAAAGAACATCATGGGGCACCCGATCAAAAGCTTTTTCTAGATCGATTTGAAGCATTGCTACCCCCCTATTCATTACATCGCAGCACTCTAGCACGCTACGGGCTTTTTGAATGTTTGTGACAATGGTTCTCCCCTTTATCCCACACGTTTGGTGGGGTCCTACCAGTTCTGTTATGACAAATTGCAGCCTTCTAGCCAATATTTTCATAAATATTTTATAATCGACGTTTGTAAGGCTAATGGGGCGGTACGATGTAACCTGACGTAATTTAGCGGCGTCCTCTGTCTTAGGAATGAGTACAGTGTGTGACGTCAAAAAAGATGGCGGAAGAACGTTAAGTTCGTAAGCTTCGTTAAACACACTGCACAGAACAGGGGCAATCTCATTCTTGAACGCCTTATAGAAGGCTGCACTAAGCCCGTCGGGACCCGGGGACTTGCCCGGGTTTAAAGTCTCAATTGATATTTTAACATCCTCCACTGAAATGGGGGCTTCCAACCACTCCTTCGTTTCGTCGTCGAGACGAGGCATAAAAGACAGAAACTCAATTTTAAATTGCTCAACTGAAACTGGGATGTACGCGAAAAGTGCGCTGTAATACTCGTAAAAGGCACGCTCTATATCAGACTGATCGCTAGAGACCGTCCCTCCACAGTCTATTTCGGCGATGTCATTCCGACGCGCGTTGCGCTTTTCAAGGCCGAGTGCTCGTTTTGTGGGTGTCTCCCCGGCTATCACCTTTCCTGCCCTCGCTCTGACTAGCGCACCGCGATATCGTTCTTTATCGATAAGCTCAAGTTTGGCCTTCAACGAACAAATGTCATCTTTAAAATACCCCGGCGTTTTGCCCTCTTCTTTAATCAGTATCTGCAAGGAGTTGCGCAGTAACGTTTCATTACGACTTTCTTCGTTTTTAATCGCACTCGCCCTTTCCAAGGCTAAAATTTTAATTCTCTGCTTAAACAGATCCCACTTCGCCCCGTACTCTGAAGTTTTCCAGTTTTCTACTTCCTGTAAAGAAGCCTGAACGCTGGCTTTAAAAACGTCATCCACTAAAAGTTTGGAGTTAAGCTTCCATAGCTCCCAGCTAACACATTTTCTATTTTCTTTTTCACTCCGCAGACAACAGGAAACCAAACAATGGTCGCTAAATGAAACAGGACGCACGCGGTATTCAAAACAAAAAGGCAACAGCTCCAACGAAACATACGCTCGATCCAAACGGGCGTGGCTTGCCCCTTGGAAGTGGGTAAACAATACATCCCTCCCCTTCCTCAAACATTCCCCGACGTCGTCTAGGCCGTTCTCACTAATTACTCTACTAAGACTTACAGTACTCGCATCACTATATGGCGTAGTACTTGTTTTGTCACGCGAGGAACATACGCAGTTGAAGTCCCCCAGGAAAATAAGCAGGCGCTCGCAGTTACAATATTGTTGAATTAAATCAAAAAAAGCCCGCCGCTCTTCCACCCTAGTTGGAGCGTAAACGCAAATTATCCGCCATTCAAAAGAAGAAAACAATAAATCGCAGACAACAAAACGTCCCGAATCACACGTCGTTACAGCCTGAACTGTCGCCCCCAAACTCTGGCGCACGAGCAGCAAACACCCCGCCGAGGTCCCTACTGCGTGGCTGACGCATACATTGTAAAGTGTCGTGAAAGGACGCACCATAAATTCGGTCCGGTCCTCGCTCTCTACCTTGGTCTCCTGTACCGCAACGATATCTAGGTCCTGTTCGACGACCAGACGATACAGTTGCCTCTGTCTCCTGCGTTCGTTGAGCCCTCGCACGTTTAGGGTCGCAAAACGAACAGACCTTTCTAAGGAGACCATGAGCTAGCGGGACCAGACCAAACATACAGCGCTCACCTCCAGATGCTGCTGTCGCTTGAGACAGTCAGCTGACACACCAGTTCACTGTGACAGTTTGTCACGTCCCTTCGGTGCCGAAGGCCGCTGCTGGCCTTCCGCTCCCGTCCATCCTGCCACCACCCTCCACTTCTTCTCCATCTGGCGCAGCCGCCGCTCCGGAGTGGCACCCGTGACGTCTTCGAGCGGGCGCTTCGCAACACCCACCTCGACGTCCATCTTTTGCCCGGCTAGATCCCCGTCTGGAACCGGAGCTGCCCCTGCCTCGACGTTGCTGGGTGACGACGCAGTATGGTGCTCGCCCGCCAGTGGAGTGGCTGGAGCCTCGGTCGTAGGCTTCTCCGGCGTCGGGGCGTTCGCCCCCTCGGTTACGGTGTCGGGCACCTCGTCCTTCTTGGCCTTCTCCGTCGGGGGCATCGCAGAGGTTGCTGCTGTCTCGGCCTCCTCCTCATCCATGAGGTGGTCGTCGGTTTCGTCGTGCGCACCTCGTCCTGCGGCCTGCGCGTACGAACGGACGCAGTCGGCCCGCTCATGGCCAAAAGCCCGGCACTCGGTGCACCTGGGGGCCCGGCAGTCACGACGTATGTGGCCCGTCATGCGACACCGGAGGCAGATGGGGGCCCTCCCTGGCACGACCACGAGCACCGAGCCACCGCCGAGCCGAAGCTGGTGAGGCAGGCGGTCGAGGCTGACGCCCTCACGCAGAACAAGGCGCACGATCCTGGTTGTCGACTCGGCGCCTTCAAACCCCGGCACCCTCCAACGCTCGTGCGCCACCTCCTTGACTTCCCCGAACTCGGAGAAGGCCCGGTAGATGACGTCGTTTGAAACGCCGAACGCCACCCAGTGCAGCTTCAGCCGCACCTCCTGCCGGAAAGGGTCGACGACGAGGCACGTGCGGCCCTTGACGGCGAGTCGCCCTACCTCGAGGAGCTTCGTCTTGGCCGCGTCGGTCTTGAGGTCGAGAAGCCAGACATGGGACATTTGATAGGCCCCAATCTTGGCAACCTCACCGAGCACTCCTGCTTCACCGAGTGGTTGACGGAAGTCCTCGATGCGATATGGGCGACAAGCCATGTCGCCGTGGAGTACGACGGCACGCTTCATCGCCTCCCCTGAAGGCAGCTGGGGCAGAACAACCCTGTAATCTTCGGAGCCGGAAAAAGCCGAGTCACCACGGCCGGCGGGGGCCGTTATCGCCGCTCCGGAGGAGCTCATGATTCTGCGTCCGATCGCTGTCGCTGCCGGAAGAAGAATGATGCCGGAAGAAGAATCTTTCCAAACAGTTTATTTAAAATAATTTACAGGGTATGAGGATCAGAGTTCGGCAAATCGGTTAGCGGTTGGAACGGAAAGGGGAGAAGGGGAGGGGGTGCTGGTTGCAATGTGTGTGCCGGAAAGGGGTGACGGTCTTGGATGTGGCCGCCGGCGCGTCATCCCCTAGATGGTGTGACGGTCGCTAGCAGCGGTGGGCGCGGTTCCGGCCCTCGCCGAGTCGAATGCGTTGATGACGGAGTCGCCGAGCCTTTCCTCAATTGCTCTCCACTCCTGGCATACCTGGTCGATGTCCCCGGCCGCGATGGATAGAAGCCATCTCAACCGGGAGGTGAAATAGTCCCACGTCGGCCTGGCATCGGTGTGGCATTCTACCATGGCCGAGCGGCCTAGCCAGATGGCGTGGAGCCCCAGAAGCACCATGGACGGGAGCACCATGGACGAAGCCGTATCTGTCCCCTCGACGTCCAGGCATCTAACGACGTGACAGTCTATTGGAAAGTCCACGCCGAGATCCTTCCTCATCTCGTCCCAGAACTTGCCAGAAAAGATAGGCGTTGGAGCACTCCACAAACACATGTGGAAGCGTCTCATTCGCGCCGCATAAGTCGCAGTTGGTTGACCATGGCACAAAAAGCCCCCTGTCGTCCAGCCACACCTTGACCGGCAGTACCCCGAGGTGAAGCCGGACGAAAAAGTCCTTGCTTGTCGCCGGGACTGGGAGCTTGCGGACCTGCTTGAAGAGCCCGGACGCACACTGAGGGGCTGGAACCGTCCTGTAGAGGGGCGCTGGGAGGAGGACCTCCAGCCTGTCCCAGTACAGTTTCTTGCGACTCGCCGTCATCAGATACTCCCAGGAGAAATGAACCAAAAAAAAACTCAATGGAGCTGGCAATTTCGGCGTAGAAACGCAGACCTGCTTCCTTGGTTGTGTCAGGGTACGTCCCGTGGTGCTTGCCATCCACTTTCCGAGGTACGGAAGGCCGAGGTGGTGAAGGGCGCTCAAAAAAAGAGGGTCGCGCCTGTCTCTAAACAGCAGGAAGCGCTGCACGTGTAGCTTGACTGTCACGTTCACCAGGCCCATACCTCCTGCTGCCAAGCTCAGAAAAAGGTTGTTGCGCCGAGTCCTTTCCATGAAAGACCTCCATATGAAACGCGCCCAGCTCCCGTGGATTTGGTTGGCAGTTGACATGGGACAGCAGGCAGCCTGAGCCCAATACAAAATGGCTGGGTACGATACGGCGTTGCAAACGTACGCCCTGTTAAAGAAGGATAGGCGCCGGCCAAGCCAAGGAGACAGCTTGGGCTGGATGGCATTGGTTTTCTGACGCCCAACCTCCATGCTTGGTCCAAGTTCTCTAATTGGAGCTCCCAGGTACGATTCCAGAGTTTCCTTCCATGCAATTCCTGCGAATTCTGTAGGTTTCGTGGCCCATTGTCCGAGCCAGGCACCAACGGACATTTGTCGATTGATTGCCGCTCCCGAGACACGGCAGAAGAGCTCGACGTGCCCAAGAGCAACTTCGACCTGTGCTTTGGAGGCACAAATCAGGGTGATGTCGTCGGCGTAGGCGAGACGCTTCGCCCGCTGCTCACCACGTTGCAGCCCCCATATAGATTCATCCCTGTTGATGGCCTGGCACAGGGGCTCGAGCTGCAGGGCGAACAAAATTGGCGACAGCGGGCAGCCCTGTCTGACGGAGCGGCCTATCCCTATGGAGCCCCCTCTTTCGCCGTTGACCAAGAGCCTCGTCGAAATGTTCCTGTATCACAGCGCCACCCAGTCACACATGGTGTCACCCACGCCGCATCCCCTCAACACGGCCTGGAGGAAGCAGTGGGACACTCTGTCAAACGCTTGGCTGAGGTCGAGCTGAAGGACGGCCAAGGGGTGGTGCCCTTCGCCTGTTGCCTCCCTGACAATGCGCATTGCGTGGGTTTCGTGCAATTGAGCGGCCTCGGAGTCCATACGCTTGATGTTCTCCAATCACGCCGCCAAGAGCGAGATCCAGCCTTCTCGCTAAACTTTTGGCCAGTATTTTATAATCCGTGCAGAGAAGACTTATGCGCCTGTAGTCGGTCACTGCCGGGTTTGATTTGTCCGCGTTCTTTTTAGCTATGAGCACCGTTAAACTTTCTCTCATTGATGGAGGGAGTAGCTTGCGCTCGAAGATGTCTCGAAAAACCTCCACCAGGGTGGGGCAGAGCAGGTCCACATAATTTTTGTAGAATTCGGCGCCAATGCCGTCGGGTCCCGGCGCTTTGTTGCTGGAGATCTTAATTGCTCGCCGGATTTCCGACTCTCTGATGGGTGCGCTAGTGATTTCCCTCAATTCCTCTGAGATGACGGGAAGTCCCCGGAGGAACGTTGGGCACTGAGAGCTGGAAACGCCTTCCTCTTTCCGGAAGAGATCCGAGTAGTGCCGATCGAACGCCGCGGCGACCTTCTCTTGCCCGTTCGTGTGATGACCCTCGAGTCCCTTGTATGCTGTAGCTGTCATACTTTCCATCCAACCGCTTTTTAGCGCAATTAACTAGAACAACCGAAGAGTTCGTAACACCGTTTAATGCGAGGCCTGAATGGTTACATCATCTAAGCAACGTCAACGAAAATGTTTGTAGCCACAGACCGATAAGTTTAGTTTTAGATAAAGTACGCGTCATAGTTTCAACGCGGGAACATTCTTGATAAGTATCTTTCTTTGGACCCAGCGTACATTCGATTCAACTTGATGACAGCTGCACCAGCGTAAAAGCTCACGTCGAACACTTGAACACATATCTTGACTATGGCAATATTTCTTGCCTTCGACTGGCTTGAACACTTCATTTGTAGCATCACGGTAGGTCTTGCTTGAAGCCATGATCGTCTCGCACACGGCAACAAACAGAGAACGACACGCTTTGTTTAATTTATACACTACCGGTCTACGGGCGTTGCAAATCTATCCCCCTCTTTTCCGCCATGTTGGATCGATCGGAGCGCCCCCTATATTCGCTGAAACTCCTCAATTCTTGTATTGAAAAACGTCGCGCGCCGAGGAGAACGACGCAGGGAGACGACTCCTCGGAACCCACTTTTTCCCTCGACGCGCGCGCTTGAGCCAATCAGCGAGCGTCCGGACGTGACGTGTCGCCCTTTTTCGGTTAGGACCCACAATGAAGGCGAAAAGGCAGAGGGGTCGGGGGATTCGTGCACTCGCCAAACGTGGATGGAAGCATTTCAGCGTGGAAAGAAGCAAGCCGATTGGAACATCTGACTGTGAGCAGTGTCTTATGTGCATGTACGACGCCGTGAAACTACTCTTCGTCGTTTGCGCGAAAGCTGCCACCGAAGTTCGCGGTCTGTTCCGTTCCGACCTCCGACTGTGCGGGAGCGATCACTCCAAAGTGTGGTCTTCCACCACTACGTAGTACAACAGCTCTGGGACGCGCCGGCGTAGCACCGTGCTTTGTTTCCACAAAAACGCGGCACAAGAGCACCTCGGAAGCTGCCCGTTCGAGTCCTTGCCTTTCGCCAATGCTTCATATAACCGAAGTGTAAACGTTTATGTAATCATCGCCGTTGTCCATTCAATGAAGACGGTTGTCTCCCACCGCATATGGAATCGCGAAGGCAAGGCAACAACAATTGTGCGAAGCAGACGAATAAAAAATTTCCGTGTTCTCTCGACAAACGCGAGATTCCTCTAGAAGACGCCGCCGTCGGGGGGGGGGGGGGGGCCTTGTGTGACTGCTTCGTATTTTACGACGCCGGCGTCGACGTCGACCGCAACGCGCGTTTTTTGCGTAGTGCGAATGCCGGGAGTTGGCTGCGGGACTGCGTGTAGTCCCGCGATTACGGGGATAATCATAAATATAAATTTGGTACTTTCAACCTTGGTAACGCGTTGTATATTACATTTATATTATATATATAATAAATTGTACAAGACTGCGCTTTTAAAACGCATATTAATGTAGGATAAACGCGCACGAACACCACCGCGCCGCTCGAGAAGAAACATTTTTTTCACGTCGATATGCGTCGATAGCAGAAATTTTCTCAAGTAGTTGCGCCATGGCCTTCCTTCCTCCGACATTGTGACGTAACCACTCGGAGCGCTACGGCCTTATTTCTAGGAGGTATTGAGTTGATCAGCACCTCTTAGAAGAGAAGGCCGTAGCGCTCCGAGTCGTTACGTCACAATGCCGGAGAAGGAAGTCCATCGCGCAACTACGTGAGAAAAATTTCTGGGCATCGACGTGAAAAAAACGTTTCTTGTCGAGTGGTGCGGGGTGTTCGTGAGCGTTTATCCGACATTAATATAGTTTTAAAAGCTCAGTTTTGTACAATTTATTATATATATAATATAAACATAATATACAACGCGCTACCAAGGTTGAAAGTACCAATGTTTTTATATTTATGATTATTCCCGTAACCGCGGGACTACGTGCAATCCCGTAGATCCCCACACTTTTCGAATGAACCGGTCCGCTGGGACGTTTTCTTCCCTCGTACAGGCTCCGATTCTGGTAAATTTACGTTGTGTGTGAGCTGCTGACTGTCTAAAAGGGAACGCTGAGATTTTCAAAAAAGAAGGGAGCCGAAAAAAATCCAGTAATCGTCGCAGGGAGCGCACGCGAGCAGGAGATGGATCGACGATGTTAAAGGGTAACTGCAAAGAAAAAACAATGTTTTTTCAAACACCCTAATTGGGACAAGCATGTCACAAAACAAATGTTCCGCGAAAAAAATATTTTTTTTAACAATATTTACGCCACAGGACGTAATTTAGTCGGAGTCAGAACCTCTCCACTTTTGAAACTCCCGCTCTTTCGACCCCCGCGGAGTCGACGCACGTTAAACATGGCGCCGGTATCTGCGCGGTTTGCGAGCTCATAGCGAAGACGTGATTGGAAAAGTGCCCCTGTGATGTTCGCGGAAGACGGAAAGTATCATTCGTAATCGTCGTGTGTGCTTGAAAGCGAAGGGAGTCACAGGGTCCACGAGTGCGCAACCACAAGCCAAGGTTCACGACAGCGCTGCGTTGACTTCGGCGATCTCGTTCTATTTCGGGTGCAACACGGTGATGCGACAAAGAGCTGAAATGTTCGTGGTGTGTGTGGTGCGGTGCTTGGAAGTAGACACCCACACTAACACGGAGCGCAAATTAGGTTTTGTGGGCTTGATGTTTAACGGGTTCAGTCCCGTCGTCGTCAGCTGATGCAGTCAAACTGGTCCGGGAGAACGCAGCGAGCGTTTTTATAAGTAAATCTTCCTTCGTTCCGTTTCAAAATGTGGAAGATTCCCGACGCATACCGTGAGTAAAAAGCTGCGGGCGTTTTCAACACAATTACGTCGTTTTAATTGAACAATGAACTCCGAACTGTCCTAAATCTGCCGTTTTTATGCTTCGTGTTGTTGGACTGCGTTTGCACAGCGACGTGTTGCGCTCATCGTGCGGTGTGAGTAAATTTGGGCAAGATTTCGTACCTGCCCACAGATGCATGAACTGAGACCATTTTTTACGTAGTGAACACAGTGCTTTTTTTTTTATTTTGTGTGTCTAGTCGCGGACGTACGATGCACCCAGTGCGAATCTCGACGGCCTCCGGAGCGATATGACGAGAACGTAACTGGACACGTTTGTCGCTACGCGAACAGCCGATTGCCTCCAGCCAAATGGCATTCCTTTCGGGGCGACATGGCTGCTGGAAGGCTCACTGTCGGGATCACTCATCTGACATGTCCGAAAAGTAGGCATTTGCACGCGCAAACAAACAAACAAAAAAAAAGGCACGCTAAGCAAGCAAAGAGGAAAACGAAAGAACCGCGCTATGAAAGCCAAAACCCCGCGTCGCTAGCACCTGGGTCAGCACGAAACACTGATCACTTCGGCGAAACGACTAGTCGGGGCAGGCGATACAGGCGGGAGCTGAGTCTTCGGCGGCCATGAAAGAATGGCGAAGCTTTTGTTTGTTATGGTATGAGTCCAAACGGAAGTGCTCGTTTTGTAAACCTTTTGTAAAGAATAGTAAGTTTCATCACATGGGTTATTCTTTAAACGTAAAAATATGCCGCTCAAAATGAAATTGCAACATATAACAAAGTTTTAGCAACCAAGATCTAAGCTGTCAATCAAACTCTTAGCCAATGAGAAGTATAGCAGCCGATTGGGATTGACGTCACGGAACCCCAACTTCGTGGCGCGCGATTTAAAACGGACGAAATAGCCGCAAACTAAAATCAGTCTCACGCAATAGATATTGCTGTAAAAAAAAATTTTTTTCGCGGAAAAATTGTTTTTTGACATGCTTGTTCCAATTAGGCTGTTTAAAAAAAAAAATTTTTTTTCTTTGCAGCTACCCTTTAAAGAGACACTGACACCCCCCAAATTTGTTTTCCTTTTTTGTCAGGCGATTCATTATGGCGTCGGAATACTACCCAATTAATATTTTGCTACAGAGTCACGTATTTTTTTAATAAAGCCAAAAAACGCAACTGCTCGAAAGCGAAACCGAAACTCCCGCACCACACGGGGAAGTGGAGAGGATAGTGAGACTGGCGGAAGTCACGTGACTACACCCGACCCAGAGCCGTGTATAGACCTTTCCAATGTTTACAAAATCACAGTCCAGCGTGCGACCTTCACAGCCCAGCACGTGCGTGTTCGTCGCTTCGGAAAGCAAGCAAAGCACGCGCCATACGCACGAACGCTCAAAATGGCACCGGCCACAAGCTCTTTTTTGGAAAGGTCTATTGGGAGAGTTTGGCCAATAGGCGGAGCAAAGGCCGCTGCCAGCGCCGAATATTCCCCCCACGCTTAGAGCGTAAACTAAATTTGTGACAGCGTCGACCAATCAGGAGACCTCTACTCCATCTCACAAATGTCTGCAGTGAAGACAAAGGCACAGGCGCGTGAGCCTAGCTCAGCGAAACGCTTTTGTTTGTACGAGACCTCGTGCATAGGAGGCACTTTCCAAAGCCACGCGCTCGTGCCCATGCCTTTGTCTGCACTGCTAGAACAGCGTCCTGAGACTGGCTGAAAGAAAGCAGTGCAAAGGGTGGGGTGCGCGAGCGTCTTGGGACGCGGAGTTCCGCTCGGCACGGCTCAAATTATACTTCGTTTCACTTTATCTGCGAGCGAAGCCAAAGCTAGAAGCGCGAGACCAGCGCTTTTTCCATTTCTCCCCAGCTCGCGCGCTCGAGCAAAGACTGAACGCACGGAGCTTCCGTGCTCGCGCTTCCAGTTTTGCCTTCGCTCGCACATAAGGTGAAACGAAGTATAGTCGTGTCACAAATTTAGAGCACACGACCACCGCTAGGGGCTGTTTCGCGGCCTGTGGTTGGCCCCGAGATGCTCGCCTATTCAAACCAATGTATGGCCAAACTCTCTCAATAAACGGCTCTGACCCGACCGTGCGGTTTTTTGTTTTTTTTTTCCGCATGTAGCAGACGAAATGCGTTCGCTCGCCGTGCGATTCCTTTGCAGTTATGTTCGTCCCGCTCGCTATTCTGTACTTCAAGATGAGTTGTTTTGTACATTTAAGTGCTGGCAATTAGTAGTGAGTGCCCGAGTGCCGTAGTGTGGTGAATTCCCGTGATCGGCTCCGAAAAGAATACTCCCAAGATGTTGCGTGAAGAGTTGCCTCACATGTCCTGCATCTGAAGGTGGCATTGTGCGGCAGAGTGCACAAGTTTCCGAAAGATCAACGGGTCGGGATCAATGGCTGGCTGCAATTCCTGTAGAACAGTTACGCGAAGCTCGGAAAGCGGACGCTACCCGATTCATATGCTCCTTGCATTTTGTGGAAAGTGACTACATTGAGTTCGCAGGTGTCAAAAAAATAATCCCATACCATTTAGTTCAGTGACGTATCGTCCACAACACTTGTTTTTTTCAGTGATAATTGTTAAAAAAAAGAACTAAACATCGCAAAATGCCTACCCCCCCCCCCCCCCCCCCCCCCCGCAAAAGAAGAAAAAAAAAAAGGCAAACGGCCAGGGATTGAACCCGTGCCCGCGGCGTGTAAATCGGATGTCTTTCCACTGAGCTACTGAAGGATTTTTTTTTTTTTTATTGCCAGTTTGGACATGTGCAATACAAAAGGATCACACTGTTAAATTCACTTCATGAAGATCACTTATGCGCGGTCGTAAAATTTAAAATTCTTTCAAGGTCTCAAGTACTTCTAGGATTGACACCCAATCAGGCACACAAACCAAAGTGGCGTATACAGATTTTAGTCTGCAGATAGATTCTATGAAATACATGCGTACGGGTCGGGCATCAACGTCGGCATGCCTCACTGCCATTTTACTTCTCCATATGGCATGCAGGCCCAGGAGCATAAGTCGATCGAGAGGGATTTCAACTAACTCTTCCGTACGTACTAATGAAGCCGGTAGACTGTATGTCGGTAGTTTGCTGCCGATTTCCCTTCATTACATCAGCGCCTGATTACATGCATTCCCGGCTTGAAGTCGGGCAGCACCACGCAGAGGACAAATTCGCACCTCGTAAAGAAACCGTACGCGTTCCTATTTAACTCGAAGTACGCACTTCGTGCTTGACGTTTGAGCGAACGATGTCTTCAGCAACGAGAAGGGACGGCGGCTCGGCGACGTCTTCGTGCAATCGGCTTGGTGGTCGGGCGTGTCGTACGGGATGAATATCAGTTCTTTTGATCGGTCCAAAATTTCTCTTTCGAAGGAAGACAGAATTCGCCGGTACCGTGAACGACAGTTCTGAAGTAGAGGTCCAACGCCCGTCGTCCGCTGCCAGCCGCTAGTCCCACGGTACGCGAAACGACGCCATGTTGACAATTTTCAGTGAACGCACAGAAGGCTTCCGGTTGTCTGTGCTTCCTTTTTTTTTTTTTCAATCAACGTATTTGCAGCTTTTTGGAAGCCACAAAAAATGGGTTTCATGTTTTTTCTATTTTTAACATTGACTGTGTGCCTTCAATGACCCACGACTTTGATTAAATTTGGTGGTCGCTTCGAAACCTTAGAAAACGGCCCGTGACCACGGAAAAGAGAATGAGCGCGACTCAAACCGGCCAGTTCTCGATCGGCGGTTTTCGGGCGGAAAGAAACCGAATTTCGAGCCGCAAATTCTGTTCTGGGTAGTTGGGCTCCCATATGTCACGTTCAACTAAAAACCTCGGCTAGCATAAATACCCTCTCAGTGTCCCTTTAACCGAAAAAAATCCAGTAATCGATGCAGGGAGCGCACGCGAGCAAGAGATGGGTCGACGCGGTACCTCTATTTATTCGTCCGTTTCAGACACCAGATAGCGCGCGGTTCGCGACTTGGTTGAACGCGCGAATTCTAGATGGCGCCAGTATCGAAGTGTGAAAAGGCCTGCGTTGGCCGCTGCGTGAAATAGATCCCGGAAACGTGTCGTGTGACGCTGTTCTCCGGCGGAGGAAGTTTCTCCCTCCCTCCCTCCCTCGCGCGCGCTTGGTATGTCTCTTGTCAGTCAGCTCAGTAGTGTGGCCGAGTCCGGCCTGTGCGCTGTGTGATGCAGTGCGTGGCGCTCGTTTCTGTTCGGAGGTAGGAATAAAAATGTCGGTCCCCTTTTTGACGACGCTCGTTTTTATAACTTGGGTTTTTATTTCAAGTGAAGTACAGTACCGCCTTTTCCAAATCGTATACTTTGCGGTGAGCGATTGAGAGTCATGTTAGCATTTTATTTTGGTCAGCACTACACTTTGAATGAAGACCTTGGGCGGCGACGTAAACATGTGTTGCTCCCCAAATTGTGTCCAAGCTGCGCAGTGACAAATGGAAATGAAATTGAAGGCGTGCGACCGTCGGTTGGTAATTGCGCCCGTTAGATTCACCTATTCAGTCTAACCGTTTTTGCCAATGTCTTATCTGTTTCGACAAATGACATGGTCGAGTCTATTGATAACCTTAGGTAGACTGCACCTACGGAGTGTGCGGGCTTCAGATAAATTTGCTTCGTTTATGTGAATTAATGACTGTTTTCTCTTTTCCGTACTCGGTGCTATGCGAAAATCGCTGAGATGTTATGGTAGCGTTGTGTGGCGGCGTTTTGCACGCTGACTCGTTATTGCATTCTCTGTGCACAGTACGTGTTCAAATGGAATGTGTCCAATCGTAATTCCGATCGATATGATAGATTTACTTTGCTACAGTGTTAATTATATTTTCCTGATTTAAACTGGTCCGTCCCTGGTCTGAGCCTAAGTTCAAATTTGAGAGTGCAGACGGACTTGGCGTCGTAACAGCCGTAATGCACAGAAAGAAATTAGTACAATGAAAGGAAAACAAAAGGATACGAGGCGGCTCGGTGCTATAGAAGTTATGAGTGTACAAACGATGCCATCGTACGTTTTCTTTTTTTTTTTTACGTTCTGCATCGTTGTGAAAGGCTCAAGGTACCAGCTAAGACAACGAGCTGGCGTGAAATTTTATCGAGCGGAAAACGAGCGTCACTTTCGCCATGTGCTTTCATTTCGATATGGTGCAAACTGTGCGCGAAATGGTAGCAGATAAGGGAGCAAAATTGAGATGTTGGAGACCCATAAAAGAAAGTCCCGAAAAGAAGAGAGCTTCCCCTTCTCTTCAAGTGTTGGGTTACGCTCTCAATCCTGCACTAGGCTGCACCTTTGGTAACACTGCGCGCACCCGAAATCGCCTTCTTCACGGAAAAACACGGTGGCCTTCAGAATCGAGGAGTGCTACGCGAAAGCGAGCGACATGTCACAGGAACGAAGGCGAGGTTCCACGGGCTTTGGAAATGCTCCTGACCGCAAAAACAACAAACCTTTTTTCTTCTTTTTTGTCAAAGCACAATTTTTTTATTATTTTTTTTTTCGTTCACCTTGATACCGCATTGACGCAAGACACTAACATAAATAAAAATAATACGCATACAACGACAACGCACCCACTGGGACCTGAGTCAAGGCAAGAACAACCAACTACTAAAAGGAAAAAAAAAATAATTAGTATGCGTACATAAACAGAGCGCATTCATCGAAAAGCCACAAAGGAGGAAGACAATCAGGGCCTAAACACCCCCCCCCCTTTTTTTTTTCCCCGCCCTAAAAAAAAAAGAAAAAAAAAAGGTTTTTCGACGACCGCGGTCGCCCAAGTCTTGGAAGGGCATGCGATTGTAGCACGTTTATCCCGCGGCAGTTCCCCTCTCTCAATTGCCACGGATCGTGTCTCCCAACCAAGTACCAAGCCTTCGAGACGGATAGGGGCCGCAGACTGGGGGTGCCCCAAACAAAGGCACACTACTTGGGCATGAAGCGCGTTCTCTACTTCTTTTTTTTTTTTTGTTTGTTTTGTTTTTTTTTTAGCTTGGAAAAAAGGGCTAAAGCTATTTTCGTTTCTCTCTCGTTCTTTTCCTTCTTGTGGGTGCGTGTGGGTTCATAGAACAACTTCCAGCATAAGAATAAAAAACGCACGAGAAGAATGAATATAAGAAAATTAGTCGACAACTTGGACTCCGTTCTCTCATTCTTGCGGAGAAATCCCTTTTGTAGGAATCCACTATTGCTTGGCCGAAAGTCACAAGTTGCAGATGTCTTACAACGAGCGCTCTCACACCTCGCTTGCCTAAACAGCCGCAATCGCCATATCAGTTCCCCATTAGAGGGGGCACACTCTCGTGTTAGTCGTTGATGACAACGTCCATTGGGGACGCCCTCGTTAGAAAAAATCTTTTTACTATAAAGTTCACAATCTGCGCCCGTCCGGCCAAATTGGGCAAGTTGGGGTACGCTCACTGCAGACGCACAACAAAAGGGGGCCCACTCGCAGCTGCCCCTATGTACAGATCTCACCTCTCCCTGAACTGGTCACTTCGGCGAGGGCAGCTGATCAGAGAATGTTTAGACTTGGGATAAACTGTTCCAAGGTCCCGCACAGGGACGGCAATAGAATACTTGCATGGCAGACAGGCCAAACGCCCCCCCCCCCCCCCCCCCCCCTTTTCATCTTCCTTTTTTTTTTTTTGAACCTATATTCGCTCTTTTCTATTTTTGAGTATACGTGTCATTGGAATGGTTTTCTACCCTAGCAATCGCCACACAGCAAAACCCAACTAAGTCAAAAACCGGGTCCACTCTCGCGGGCACGTAAGCAATAACACGTGTCCCAATCCGATGATCTTTCAAGCGTTTCGGCTGCGTGTAGTGGGTATAAACGTAAGGAAATGAGACGTCATTTCCCCATAACTTGGCAAACGAAGGAAACTAAAGCTTCCGTGAGCCAGTGAGAGTGTTGGAGCGAGGCACGTGACAACGTACGGTGGTGGGTATTGTTCCTAAAAATAGCTGTCACGCGCTTTGCTCTGCGACTGATTCCCTCACAGCAGCTCTGACCTTTGAAGTTTGCCCAGTACGGTGAAACGGAGTACAGACAAAACAAACAGGAAACGAGCTGCCAGCATACGCTAGTCATACTTCCAACAAAAAGGATTAGTTTCTCCCCAAGTTGGGCGACATTTATCGTGAATCTTTAGAGCTGCGAAGCTGTAAGTAACGCGTACTCAAGATTCTTTTTTCTCGGGAGTTTGTGGTTTTTACAATGCCCTGTAACCAAAAACGATAAAAAAAAAACCGGCGTTTTCTCGAAATGGTGAAGTCATTCCGAGGGGGTTTAAAAGAACTCGTAAAGAAAACCCCGCAGCTGCGCATGCGCCGCCAGCCTTGTCTGCATAGTTCAAGGTCTTGTGGCGGATTACGGAGCTCTATGCGGATGCTAAGCGTGCAGCGGAAACGGTCTACTGAAACTCCCCAATTTGCGAAAGGAAACGGTGCGATCAATGCTGAAGAGCATTTTTTTTTTTTTTGTTTTGTGGACATAAAAAAAAGGATTTGTCTTTACTTCGCACTGCACCTTTTAGCACGGAAGTTCCTATTCAATTATGATGTCTTTACTTTCTTAAAAAAAAAAAATAGTTATTTATATTACCGAATTACAAAAACATTGAAATTGCATAATTGCTCTCAGTACTTGCATCGATTTTTGCTCGCATAGTGAGTAAGATCAGTTCAAAACATACCCAAAACGAAAAGGTGGTATGTGCATTTTATGAGGGTTACTTTCTTAGC